>CM022884.1:14276608-14357159 GCA_012654025.1 Pachypsylla venusta
TTTTTTTTTTTTTTTTTTTTTTTTTTTTTTTTTTTTTTTTTTTTTTTTTTTTTTTTTTTTTTGTGTGTGATGTGACAACAGTGTTTTTTTTTATCAAAGTGTAGCAAATTCGGATAACATCGGAAAGTTTCGGATTTTTTTCAAATGCGGAATACTACGATAGTGCGATAACGAAAAAGAATAGAAATCAGAAAGTATCACAATCACAAATACCTTTTTTTTTGTATTTTGCTTAACGTCAAAACAAATACTTTAATTCTAATACTAATATTCTATTTCTATGATTCTATCAGTTAAATCGTTAGATGTTAAATGCGCCGGGATGGCTGCATATGTCTCTCTCCTCTTACCTTTGTTTTGTTTTGTAAGGCAAATTGTTTGAGTTAAAATTAAAATAAAAATCGTTAGATGTTAAATCAGTAATATCAGTAAGTTGGTTAAATTGGGATACTATGTGAAGTTTAACCATAATGAAGGTTGAAACTTGCTATTTCTTCACTTGACTAAAAAATATTAAACATTTCGTCCTCCTCTGAGAACATCATCGGAGCTAGTACCAGAGAAATGATGTTATACAAGATGATTTCTTTGACACTAGACATTGGCGAGGCTAGTTAGCTCTTTAACATGTTTAATATTTTTAGTCAAGTGAGGATATAGTAACTTTCAACCTTCATTAGTAATATCAGTATTAATCTATTACCTAATATTTAACATCAAGTTTGATAAAATACGAAGGCAAAGTTAATATTTTGAATTTGAATAGTTTACAATCATATTTTTAACAAATTTGTTTCTGTGACAGTTATTATTGCCAAATATATTTTATGTAATTTATACAGATTTAAATCTTTAATAAATAACACGTAAAAAAATTGGGTGTTGGGTAGCACTTGTTGGGAGCAGAGGTTACAGAAAAAAATATCTGCTCAAAGCTCAAGGTTGGTATGGATGCAACCCAACCTACAATTAATTATTTGTCGTGGTCGTAGTTGCTTCATTAATTGTACTGACAATCGGTTCTAATGGACAACTTTTTACTGCTTCTGCCATCAGAGGCATTCGATTTGTTCAAATCTTACGAATGTTGCATTTTGACAGACAAGGGGGACATGTCTACACTAATTATTTGTCGTGGTCACTTAATTAGTTCATACTAATACACATATACACAATCTTTTCATCTTTCTGCCACTGCACCTACGATTCCGCACCATTTAAAAAAGGTACCATCTTTACAAACTTTCGCAGACGATTAATCTACGTGAATTTTTGTTTTTTATTCTGTGTTTGAAATATCACAGTATCATCCATACCAATCTCCACCCTCAAAAAATACTCTACCTAATATAAAAAAAAGATCCAGGATCTTTTCAAAGCAATCATCTTCCTTCTAGCCTCAAAATTGCGTGTTTGATGTATCTTGATTAAATCTGAATATTTTTGTTTCCACCATTTTCAACAGAATATTGTCCTTCTTGTTTCAGATCTTATCGTCGTAGTTGCTTCATTAATTGTACTGACAATCGGTTCTAATGGACAAATTTTTGCTGCTTCCGCCATCAGAGGCATTCGGTTTCTTCAAATCTTACGAATGTTGCATGTTGACAGACAAGGGGGGACATGGAGACTTCTTGGTTCAGTGGTATTCATTCATAGGCAGGTTGGTAACAAAAATGGACAGTTTTAGCAATCATATTGAAAATCCGAAAGCGAAAAAGATAAATTATTGTGAAATAGCGTGTAAAGCAAAACTTTAAAATCATGAAATTCTGATTACAACACAATTTATATGAATTAAAAAGAGAGAAAACACCTTTTATAAAAATCAGGGGCGGATACAGAAATATATTTGAGGGGGCGTTTGAGAGCAACTTGGAAAAGTCATACTACACGGTAGCCAGTTAAGTGGCTCATTAGAGAAGGTAATTTAAAATTTCCTTTCATTNAATGGACAAATTTTTGCTGCTTCCGCCATCAGAGGCATTCGGTTTCTTCAAATCTTACGAATGTTGCATGTTGACAGACAAGGGGGGACATGGAGACTTCTTGGTTCAGTGGTATTCATTCATAGGCAGGTTGGTAACAAAAATGGACAGTTTTAGCAATCATATTGAAAATCCGAAAGCGAAAAAGATAAATTATTGTGAAATAGCGTGTAAAGCAAAACTTTAAAATCATGAAATTCTGATTACAACACAATTTATATGAAATAAAAAGAGAGAAAGCACCTTTTATGAAAATCAGGGGCGGATACAGAAATATATTTGAGGGGGGCGTTTGAGAGCAACTTGGAAAAGTCATACTACACGGTAGCCAGTAAGTGGCTCATTAGAGAAGGTAATTTAAAATTTCCTTTCATTTAGAATGAAAGTATATTTTGAAGTCTCTTCCCTAAATTGAAATAGTTGTGTGAATAATTGTGAATATTCAAACCCATAGTCTTCAGCTGTTCAGCATATACAATATTCAAATAAGAAAATTTATTGAGGATTTTTGTAGTCATTTTGAAATATAAGAATTTGTAATTAATTTTGTATCTACTACAAGTAAATTCTGGTGAATTAGTTCACCAGAAGATGTCGTAACAGACGAAAGCGCTTGTGACTCATCAATATACAATATAATATAATAGGTCTAGTAAAATATAATTATGTATAATATAAGTATATGTATAATATAAGTATAGGTTAGAAAATAATTATCAATTTTTCACTAATTTTTTTGTGCTAACTAGTGGACGCAACACTATGGGATTCTGGAAGTAAAGGTCACCCACCATAAATAATTAAAATGATAATACTGATTTCGTTGTTTTTGTCTAGGAGCTGATTACTACACTTTATATTGGATTTCTCGGTCTGATATTCAGTAGTTATTTTGTATATTTGGCAGAAAAAGATGAAAAAACCGAAAACTCAGGCAAACCAAATAGTTTTAATACATATGCTGACGCACTGTGGTGGGGAGTGGTAAGTTGAAATCACATAATAATTATCAAATTCGTTCAAATTATTTCGAAACAAAGTCTGCCAACTTAGCACGTCCCGTATAAAATAATAGTAGTTCTATGACCTGTATATTAAAATGACCATCATGAGGCCCAAAGGGCCAGGTGGTCCAATACTATTCAGTAAATTCTACGAACATAGTAAATTTCCATACCAAGTTTCATCAAAATTGCACACGACGTTCGAGAGTTATTGTAGAATGGCCGTTAATTTTTTTTAGTTAATTCTAGATAATACTACGTTTTATGGGGGAAAAAAGTACCTAATGGTCATCAAATTGTCTGTAACTGTAGTGGTAAGCGTTGCAGATCACCTCGGTGATCTGCAACGTTACATACGATTTATTATTATTAAATTGGTTACAGGTTTCATTTAGACTTTTATTTAACTTTTTTTTTGGCTGCCAGCATCTATGGCATGTTGAATACAGATCACTGAAGTTATGCAACGTCCAGCGTGGTTGTACCATGTAAGCGTTCACGTGGTTTCGCACCCTCGTGATGCTGGCTATTTTTTCGGCCCAACCCAGGTTAGGTGAGGTCAATGTGGGTAGCTGGTTTGCAAGTTTCCAGCGAATGGAGGGTGAAACCCCCGTCTTGAATGACCAATAGATTTTAAACAAACGTTAAGAAAATTAAAAAAAAANAAAAAAAAAAAAAAAAAAAAAAAAAAAAAAGCTTAAAAAAAGGAAAAGTACCTTTGTATATTCAGTCTAATAAAAATAAGCGATTAATGTTTTCTTTTTTTTTTAAAAAAATGACTGTTTTTATCACTGCGACCTTTATTGTGAACAGTAGACGAGAATGGAGTTAGATGCGAACCAACAGCCTTCTGGTTTCGAATACATCCTCTCAACCAACTGAGCTACCGAGACTGCCCACATACAAAGTTTAATCATAAACGGACAAAACAACGGTCGAAATCTCAAGCACTCTCCCACGCTTATTTCTCTGTTCGGATACCATATCAATTTTCGTAATCGGGGTTTACTTTTTAAACGTCTGAAAGTTATCGTGTTAAAACTGAACCTCACTGTAAAATGGTTACCGTTGTAGTATTTTGCGATTTTACACACAAAAAGAAAAAAAAAAAAACTGAACAAATATAAATTTGGTATTACTTTGATAGCATTGAGTACTATTAAATTTCGTATTACTTTAATAGCATAGATAAATTTTAAGAGTGGGATGAACAGCCATGAAGAACAAACATGGCCTTAATCATAAGGCCCATTTACACTGCCCGAGCATTCGTCGCGAACAGAGGTGACGAACGTAGAATCGCCACTGACTATAATGATGACAAGCCTCAGAACTAGAACCCAAATGGCACGTACATACCAAAATTCATCACAATAGGTTAATGTTTATTTTAATTTGGTTTAACATCTATTGGTCATTCGACACCGGGGTTTTACCCTCCATTGGCTGGAAACTTGCAAACCAGCTACCCACATTGACCTCACCCAGCCTAGGTTGGGCCGGAAAAATAGCTAGCTTCACGAGGGAGCGAACCCACGTGGACACCCACATGAAACAACCTCACTGGACGTTGCTTAACTTTAGTGATCGAATGGGTACTGGTGTATTCAACGTGCCATAGACGCTGACTAAGGTTAAAAATGTCATTACAGTGTACGAATGGTTTTATTCGACTTTTCTAATACTTTACGGAAGTACAGTGAAATGTAGTATACCAAATTTTGAGGGGTGTATTTTTTCCTTGGTGTATCCCAAACATTTAGAAGAGTAGGAAGTCCTAGAATAATAATGAACACCAATAAGAAAAGGGGAGACCAACTAATTGGACATAATATGAGACACAAAGACATTTTCAATAGTATTATTGAAACAGTAATTAGGAAAAAATCAACAAGATGTAGACCTCCCTAAAATATTGTTCACGAATAATAGGAGATGTTCACTGCAACACATTTTCACAAATTAAAAGACTTGCTCAATCACGGGACCTATGAAAAGCCGCAAGAAACCAGTTTTATAACTACTGATTGTGGGAGCGATAATAAGAAACAGGAATAAGGAATAATTTACCTGCGTTAGCTTCTTGAGTCTCGATGCACATGAAATGATTGGTCGATGTATTTAATTAATTATTAGATTAGATTATAGCAATACAGTCTGCGGGCGGTAGGTATTTTGGAACTGAATTTAAAGATGGGGAAAGATAGGATCTGAGCCGAGGAAGAGCCAAACAAGTACTTTAACCAAAATTTACATGTTTAGCGCAGTGGCGTTTACACTGATGATGATGAAATATGTACTAAAATTAACTAGTAATTCTGTGAACTATAGACCTCACTTACTTTTGTTCCTGATGACACAAGAGAATCCAAAATCTAATTAGTTAATTTTATGAATATCCATACCAAATTTCATTAAAATCAGATCGAGAGTTATCGTAATTGAAAAAGACAGACAAAAGAAAAATCATGTTTTTTTTTATTATTATTTTTTTTTTTTTTTTAATTTGGCTTAACGTCTGTTTAACATCTATTGGTCATTCAAGACGGGGTCATTCGCTGGAAACTTGCAAACCAGCTACCCACATTGACCTCAATCAGCCTGGGTTTGGCCGGAAAAATAGCCAGCATCACGAAGGCGCGAACCCACGTGGACACCCACATAGATCAACCTCGCTGGACGTTGCTTAACTTCAGTGATCTAACGGAACTGGTGTATTCAACGTGCCACAGACGCTGGCTAATCGTGTTGTTAAAAATAGATTGTTTCAGTCAATAAATATGATTTTAATTTCTGTTTATTTTATTTCAGATTACAGTTACCACGATAGGCTATGGAGATGCAGTACCTCAGACTTGGATGGGAAAAATTATCGCCTCTTGTTTTAGTGTTTTTGCAATATCTTTTTTTGCTCTTCCTGCAGTAAGTACAGTTTTCTAGTTGAAAGTGTCTAATAAGCTATTCGGGCGAACAATAATCCAGCTTGGTTTACTGTTTGGGTGTTATTCCTTTTTACGATCTAGTTTATGTGTTCTAATGATATTTAATCAGTTAATACCAAATTTTATCCATGAAATAGAAAATGACTTAAATCACATAAAAATAAGCCAACGATCATACCACGTTGAATACACCAGTTCCCGTCAGATCACTGAAGTTAAGCAACGCCGGGCGTGGTCAGTACTTGGATGGGTGACCGCTTGGGAACACCACGTATCGTTGGCTCATTTTTCCGGCCCAACCCAGGCTGGGTGAGGTCAATGTGGGTTTCTGGTTTCCAAGTTTCCAGCAAATGGAGGGTAAAACCCCCGTCTTGAATGACCAATAGATGTTAAAGAGACGTTAAACCAAATAAAAAAATAAAAAAAATTCACATAAAAATTTAGTATCTTATATAAAACACAATCCCAGTTGGTTTACTGACCAACTTACTGATGCACTGACTCACAATCAACGCAAATTGACAATGGTTAAACGTAGAAACTTGAAATTTTGGAATTTAGGTGCGTAATAAAAAAAAGGAAAAAACCAAATTTCAATCAGAAGCAAGTTATCGCTACCCCGTGATTTCAGGAAAGAGCACGCGGAGCAGCATATTATGCGTCCTGAAATGTTTATCAATATACTGTGCTCAATTTTTTTTTTATTATTTAATTGAAATTTTGTACACTGAAGGATAATTAAGTTTTCTATCAATTTATTCAATCAAAACGTGAAAACCTATTACCAAATTAATGACAATAATACAATTCTGGAACCATTTTTTGGAAGAAAAAAATCATTCACTTTATGAAACACAAAAATTATACTGAAAAATGCGTAATCTATAAAATTTAAATGCGAAGATATTTTGACGTGTTATGACGTGCGAAGATATTATGACACATTCCTGGATTATTCATTTTGTTCGATTTCTCTATAAAAAAAATGTGTTTTTAGCAACCTATAATATGGGTACCATTGTTTTTGAAATTGTTTCTCTCTCTTTTTTTAGTAAAGTTTCTCATTGAATGAAACTTTTTTGTTTCTCTTTTTTTTATAGTCAAGTTCCTCATTGAATGAAACTTTTTTGTTTCTCTCTTTTTATAGTCAAGTTCCTCATTGAATGAAACTTTTTTGTTTCTCTCTTTTTATAGTCCAGTTCCTCATTGAATGAAACTTTTTTGTTTCTCTCTTTTTATAGTCAAGTTCCTCATTGAATGAAACTTTTTTGTTTCTCTTTTTTTAGTCAAGTTCCTCATTGAATGAAACTTTTTTGTTTCTATAGTCCAGTTCCTCATTGAATAGAACTTTTTTTGTTTCTCGCTTTTTATAGTAAAGTTCCTCATTGAATGAAACTTTTTTGTTTCTCTCTTTTTATAGTCAAGTTCCTCATTGAATGAAACTTTTTTGTTTCTCTCTTTTTATAGTCAAGTTCCTCATTGAATGAAACTTTTTTGTTTCTCTCTTTTTATAGTCAAGTTCCTCATTGAATGAAACTTTTTTGTTTCTCTCTTTTTATAGTCAAGTTCCTCATTGAATGAAACTTTTTTGTTTCTCTCTTTTTATAGTCAAGTTCCTCATTGAATGAAACTTTTTTGTTTCTCTCTTTTTATAGTCAAGTTCCTCATTGAATGAAACTTTTTTGTTTCTCTCTTTTTATAGTCAAGTTCCTCATTGAATGAAACTTTTTTGTTTCTCTCTTTTTATAGTCAAGTTCCTCATTGAATGAAACTTTTTTGTTTCTCTCTTTTTATAGTCAAGTTCCTCATTGAATGAAACTTTTTTGTTTCTCTCTTTTTATAGTCAAGTTCCTCATTGAATGAAACTTTTTTGTTTCTCTCTTTTTATAGTCAAGTTCCTCATTGAATGAAACTTTTTTGTTTCTCTCTTTTTATAGTCAAGTTCCTCATTGAATGAAACTTTTTTGTTTCTCTCTTTTTATAGTCAAGTTCCTCATTGAATGAAACTTTTTTGTTTCTCTCTTTTTATAGTCAAGTTCCTCATTGAATGAAACTTTTTTGTTTCTCTCTTTTTATAGTCAAGTTCCTCATTGAATGAAACTTTTTTGTTTCTCTCTTTTTATAGTCAAGTTCCTCATTGAATGAAACTTTTTTGTTTCTCTCTTTTTATAGTCAAGTTCCTCATTGAATGAAACTTTTTTGTTTCTCTCTTTTTATAGTCAAGTTCCTCATTGAATGAAACTTTTTTGTTTCTCTCTTTTTATAGTCAAGTTCCTCATTGAATGAAACTTTTTTGTTTCTCTCTTNATATTATTATTCAAAAGTAAACTGAGGAGTGAAAAAGTTCTTTGCAGAAAAAGACACATTTTACTCCTCACTTTGCAATCATAAAAGTTTCATGGAACAGAAAGTAAACAAATCAATGAAATTTACTTTGCATTACAACTCCACTTTTCACTCCAACTTTTCACTTCTCAAAAAACGTTCATGGAACAGAAATTGAGAAGTTGGAGTGCAAAGTTGCTTTGTGGAATAGGCCACTGGTTTCGAATACACCCTCTCAACCAACTGAGCTACTGAGGCTGCCCACATACAAAGTTTAATTATAAACGGAAAAAACGATCGAAATCTTAAACATTCTCCCACGCTTATTTCCTCTGTTCGAAAACAATCTCAATTTTCGAAATCAGGGTTTACTGTTTAAACGTTAGAAAGTTATCGTGTTAAAAAATGACATTAAAATGGTTACCGTTGTAGTATTTTGCGATTTTACACACAAAAAACTGAACAAATGTAAATTTGGTATTACTTTAATAGTATTGAGTGCAATAATAAATTTAAGAGTGGAATGAACAGCCATCAAGAACAAACATGGCCTTAATCATAAGGCTCATACTGCCCGAGCATTCGTCGCGAACAGAGGTGACGAACGAGCATTCGTTCGAGACTCAGGCAGTGTAAACAATCGCCGCGAGACGATTATGTTCGAAGCGAATGCTCGTTCGTGCTCGAGCCTGATCTCGAGTAACTGATCGTCAGAAATGCTTGAGCAGTGTGAACAGAATGCTTGTTTATGTTCGTGCTCGTCGAAAACTAGCGAGCAACGATCACGAATGCTCGATGCTCGTGTATGTTCATGGGCGGAATAGTGGTTAGAACTTGGCTTGTTTTCAAAGATGATTTTTTTTTTGTGAGATTATTTTTACTGTGATGTATTGAAGAATTGATTTTATTTTTTCACCAGAAATATGACTGTTCACAGAGTTTGATGATGCAAGTAGCCAAGAGGGCGAGTGTGTTGAAGCGAAGAAAATCAAAAAACAAAATGGAAGCCCCATCACAACAACAAACTTCCTCTGCAGATTGTAATACGGGGGACAGTGAGGGAGATGTGGTGTTTTATATTGAAGAACCCCGGGCAGGTAAACAAAAGTCCAAATACGGTCAAAGACCATCAATACATAAATACAAACCATAAGAAGACTCACAACGTCTCACAGCGATAATCCTCATTTTGGTTTATTATTTTCAGTAATGAATCTTTGGAATCGTCACAAAAAAAAAATACCCCCCCTTAAAATTTGTTACTTGGTCCGCCGATACGCCGTGATGGATACTTTGCCAATGATCGTTAACCGATTTAGATGAAATTTGTTATCTGGGTTCTAATTAAGCCTCGAAACTTTTTGTTGCAATCGAGTGTACCATTGGTGTTTGTTTCCGCCTTTTAGCGGTTTTCACTGATCCTGTCTAAAAGATAACAGTAAGAGCTAGAGACTTGAATCTTGGTACGTATATCATAATTGGGGTCTCAGTAAGCTTCGAAACTTTTGTGTGGAATCAAATTTACCGCTGGAGGTTTTTACAGCTCTAGCGGAATTCATTAATCCTGTCTGAAAATATAATAGTAAGAGTCTGGCTACAAATTTGATATTCCAAATTTGGTGTGTACGAGTATGTCAAGTTTAGGGTCTAATTATGCCTCAGAACTTTGGGGGCGGNTTTTGTGTGGAATCAAATTTACCGCTGGAGGTTTTTACAGCTCTAGCGGAATTCATTAATCCCGTCTCAAAATATAATAGTAAGAGTCTGGCTACAAATTTGGTATTCCAAATTTGGTGTGTACGAATATGTCAAGTTTAGAGTCTAATTATGCCCCAGAACTTTGGGGGGGCGGGTATTTTTTTAGCCAGTAAAATAATAAACCCATGAGTCAGCATCTATGGCACGTCGAATAAACTAGTTCCCATTAGCTCACTGAACTTAAGCAAAGTTCAGCGAGGTTTTACGAAGTGAATGTCCACCTGGGTTCGCGCCTCGTGATGCTGGCTATTTTTTCGGCTAAACCCAGGCTGTTTAGTTTTCAGCGAATGAAGTGTAAAACCCCCGTCTCGAATGACCAATAGATATGAGACATTAAGCAAAAAAAAAAACATGTATCACATTGGCAGAGATTTTTCGATGGAGATGATTTGCTGTGATGAAAGAAAATTATGATATTGGTAGATTGTTCTTCTCATGATTGCTAAAATACAACAACCATCTCGTTAGAAAATGCATGCATGGTTATCAGGTTATGTCGATTAACTATCCCCTTAGTTAAAATTTCATGAACCTTTCCACGTCAGTAAAATTGAGAAACAGTTGTCAGTATTGTGAGATGAATTGGGGGTACTCCATCCTTCGACTCGACTAGACTGATACTGAGATGACTGAGGACAGTTAGGAGCAGAAGAGAGTAAATCGATTCTTGTTACTTTTAACATTTTACAGTTCTCTCCATTTCTAGATTCAGGGTTGGAAAAGAAATAATTTATAGGAGATATAAGGTTATCGAAAAAATGTAAATGTTGAACTTCTTTGTAATGAGACCCAACGGCCTTTTTACAATTTTTGTTGATATCACAGCATTACTAAGAACGTCTTTGTACTAATAATCTCTTCGCCATTCACATTGAACTATAACTCAATCGTCCTCACGTAGCTGAGAAATCACAAGCACTGAGTTGAAAATTTTACGACCCCGCCGGGAATTGAACCTGGCTTCCAAAGCGCAATGCCAGGAGGACTGATAGCCTTTGGCTGGAACTGTAATGGTATGCGTTCCAAGTTGTCCTAGAGCGAAAAACGGTCATCGCCAGGACAAGTAATTAGATTTGAAACTACTTATTAGATTAGCTCGCATGAAATGCTTCATAACCATCTGATTTCATTTCTTTCAGGTACACCAAATCGCGTGAGACGAGAGGGAAGATGTTTACAAAGTCAAACCAGTTCTGTCACAGAAGTTGTGAGTGACGAGTTAGACTTGGAGATGGAACCGGAGAGAATCACGCAGTAAGTTAGTTAGGACTTCACAGGCAATAATATAGTGTAGGGGAAGATGCTAACGAAGTCAAACCAGTTCTGTCACAGAAGTTGTGAGTGACGAGTTAGACTTGGAGATGGAACCGGAGAGAATCACGCAGTAAGTTAGTTAGGACTTCACAGGCAATANCAACCCATGAAATTTTATCCTCATGAATTTGAAATGTTTAGCACGTAATAATAGCAATCACGCAGTATGTTAGTTAGGACTTCTCAGTCAATAATATAGTGTAGGATATTGGGATAGTGGTACAGTAGGTCGTAGATTCAAACCCCAGCCAACCCATGAAATTTTATCCTCATGAATTTGAAATGTTTAGCACGTAATAATAGCAATCACGCAGTATGTTAGTTAGGACTTCTCAGTCAATAATATAGTGTAGGATATTGGGATAGTGGTACAGTAGGTCGTAAATTCAAACCCCAGCCAACCCATGGAATTTTATCCTCATGAATTTGAAATGTTTAGTACGTAATAATAGCAATCACGCAGTATTTTAGTTAGGACTTCTCAGGCAATGATATAGTGTAGGATATTGGGGTAGTGGTACAGTAGATCTTAGATTTAAACCCCAGCCAACCCATGGAATTTTATCCTCATGAATTTAAAATGTTTAGCACGTAATAAATGCACCCAAAAAAACTACCGGTGTAAAGAGAATCTAGTCTTAGGCTATGTTCAGATGATCGCGCGGTACCGCACGGGATCAAATGAACAAATCGATACAAGTTTGTAGAACTAGTACCGCGCGACAAAAATCGGTTATCGCGCGGTCATGTAGACAATATGTACTATTTAGATAAATCTTGTGCCGCGCGGTTCATCGTACCACGCGATCATCTGAACATAGCCTTATTCGGGCAGTTTATATAACGGCTAAAATAATTATACAGGGTGTCCCAAAAGTCCGAGACCACCTGAACATCTTTTGAACGGCTTTATGTGGAGTTTTGAAATTTTGCACGGTATTATATCCCAAATTAAATCACCCGATGGTGTAATCAATTTTTCAGGCGCGGATCCCATGTGACCCCCAGGGTGTCCAACTTATGTTGGACTTACACGGGGTAATTTACACGACTAGCATAATCGGTTTCAAAATGGCGGCCATTTGAAATTTCCAAGACATGACTTCCAAGAGTGTCTAAAACTAGACGAATTATTTGAAATGGGATACTAAATAATTGCATAGGACACCAATGTCGAGGAACCTGTTTTTTAGACATTCGCCTCGTCATGTCTTGGAAATTTCAAATAGCCGCCATTTTGAAACTAAACACGCTAGACGTGTGAATTTTTTTGCAAAGTACTTCCACTTTCATAGTTTTTCTGAAAATGTATCGCAAGCTAGGGGTTCGTATTCAAAAAACACAAGTTGGACCCCTTGGGGGTCACATGGGACCCGCTCCTGAAAAATAGATCACACCATCAGGTTTAATTTGGGATATAATACCATGCAAAATTTCAAAACTCCACATAAAGCCATTCAAAAGATATTCAGTCGGTCTCGGACTTTTGGGACACCCTGTATGTAATTTTGTTTGGATAAGTAATGGGTTTTGGGAAAAACATAGAATGTCTGCCATCTTGAAAACCAAGCAAAAACAGACTGTACATCTGGGTGCATTTATTATTAGAAATGTTGGGTATTTTAAACTTCTCAATTTTTGCAACGATTTTCTGAACCAACCTTAACATTCCTTACTATGGTAACGCCAAAGTTATATAAAACGAGATCCATAATCCTCATAGGTGATGTTCTTCATATCAAGGAGGGCATAATATATGGTCCAGAAAATCATGAGAAAAATATTTAGATTCACTTGCGCCATACAAACAGTGAGTTAGTTGGGACTTCACAGGCAATAATTTTTATTTATTAAGCTACGATTAAGTCCGTTACATAGTAATTTATTGTGAAATCGGCCCCAGTTTTTAGCAGCCAAGAGCATAATATAATATTATGGAGTGATTCTTTTGGCCCCCTTTAGTCTGAAAACAACATGAATTAATTAATGTTCACTTTAGTGGGGAATGGCTGTATTCAGTCAAAGTTATATAAAACGTACAGGTTTAGCAACCAAATAGGAGATCATTGAACATTTGAATGAGATTTAAGCCAAACAAAAATGTTTTACTTTTCATCGTGTTATATTTGAAAACAAATGTCTTTGAACATTTTTTTTTTTTTCGTTTTCATCTGAGATTCAAATGACATTTAGTCATTCAAATAAGCTTTGATTTGAAAAAAAATCGATCATCTCATTTGAATCATCAACATTTTTATATGATCGACTGGCTAGCTCCTCCCTCCCACCTCAAGTGAATTAACAATTTCAAATTTTGTTTTTTAGACTTACGGATGTACATAGGAATGCTATTCGTGCAATTAGAAAAATCAAATATTTTGTTGCAAGACGAAAATTTCAGCAAGCTAGAAAACCGTATGATGTCAGAGATGTGATTGAGCAGTATAGTCAGGGTCATTTGAATATGATGGTTAGAATTAAGGTAAGTGGGACTTGTAAAATCACGGGCCTGAGTGGATGAATTAAAAAAAAAATCAACAGAAAACAAAACATTGGTATTGCTGTTTCAGTTATATTGCAGTGAATGACATGTCAATTATAAGGCTCCAAAATTGGTTGTCAGATGACAATTAAAACGTTTAGCAACCAAAACTTATTTAGAGCCAGGGGCGGACTGATAGACTGAAAAATATGAAAGAAAAATACATGTAAAATATGTGCGAGAAAAAATATGTGGGCCCCAATGGGCCCCCAGTTCATCGTAGGGCATTATTATGAAGGAAAAATACATGTAAAATATGTTGCGAGAAATAATATGCGGGTCTCTGCCTAATCAGAAGGCAAAAATATAGAAGAATTTTTTTTCACACTTATGTGTGAAAAAAAAAAATGTGTGCCCCGACGGGCCCCGGGCTCCACGGGGGCATTATTATGAAAGAAATATACATGTAAAATATGTGTGAGAAAACACATCGGGGGGGGGGGAATATGAAAGAAAAATGTGGGGCCCTTCTTCCAATATGCCCGTGAGGCCCCTGGGCCCCTGTTTACAGCTGCAGCTGGCCTCCATCGAACAAACACTATGATGTCATTATTGATTAATTTACTTTATTTTGAATTTCAGGAGCTACAAAGAAGACTGGACCAAACTTTGGGTAAACCCGGTAGTTATTTAGCCGGAATTGATAGAGCTGGCAACATCAAGCCCATGACAATTGGAGCCCGGTTGTACAGGGTAGAACAGCAGGTGGGTCAAGTAAGTGTATCGCGTGTCCAAAAAGTTTACAATCTTCTCTTACTTCTTCTGTCTATCTATCTTTTCTTTGGCGAGGGATGGTTTGGAGGAGAAATTGGAGATTATGTATACAGAGTGTCCCACAAAAACATGTATTCCTTGTTTGGTACGACCAGATTAGTCAACGTTTAAAATGGTGACATTACTTTTATCTTCGGTGACGTCATTAATCTCCCTTGGACTGACGACAACCTTTCTATACCCAGTTCGAGTCAGTCATCAGTATCAAATTTAGAAGCGTCCGGGTGAGACTTTTTTGTGCTCAGTGTTTTTCTAAACTATTTTTTAAAACTTCGGGTGAAATTTTATTCGTGTCACTTTTTTATTAAAACTTTATTGTGAAATTGAACCAGCGCAATATCTAACAATANATAAAATCGGCCGTAACTAAAATGGCCGGACAATACCGTGCCTATAACCTTCCCCGGGTAAAAACAAATAAGTGTGCAAAGTTTCGTGCAATTCCGAGCTGTAGTTCGTAAGTTATAAGCGAACAAACAAACAAACAAATAAATAAACAAATAAATAAACAAACAAATAAATAAATCAACAAACAAACAAACAAACAGACATTCACTTTTATATATATAGATATTGCGTTGGTTCAACTTGACAATAATTATCGAAAATTTAACCATTTATATTGGAGCTCAAATAAAGGTTACTTTGCTTAAAACATGGGTCCAGAAATCCACCCCAGGGATGTGAAGTTTGCAAACCTTATCAAACGTTTACTTTCTTTTCTGGGAACTGGTGTATTCAACGTGCCATAGACGCTGGCTTTTAATCAATTTAAAAATCAGCTGATTTCAAAACGGGCCCCAATGACCTTGAGATATTGCTACTTCTTTTATCTCTTCTTTTATTCTCCTTTCTCCAGCAAGAACTATGTAATCGTTTTAACAACGTATATTAGAGCCCAAATAAAGGTCACTATGCCTGATAAACATGGGTCCGTTCGAGATTTTTTTTGCGTTCGCGCCCAAAACTCGTAAACGGTACTGTGGAACGTGCTATTGGAACGGGGTTAAATAATTGTTTATGCTTGTACTTTATTTTGAAAAAGGGATCATTATCCGATCATGTCCAGGGGGCGGAGGCATGGGGGTTCCTCAAGGGTAATAACTCCATAATTTTTACTTTGAACAAAATTTAATTATGATCATTTTATGAACATAAAAAAACGGAATGATTTATTCCAGAAAAGTGATGCAACCACTCATACGGGGCCCGAAAATTAGTGAGTGCGCATTATTTGTTTGTGTTTTATTCCGCATGGGGCAAGATGTTTAATAGTAAACAATACTGATCTGCTCAATTATACTAAATTTAACAATATTTTTGAAGTTCTACTTCTTTAGGTCCCTTATGAAAAAATGATGAGAGTGGAATTTTAAGATGCACGCGCACCTGTAACAAAAAATTATTATCGCATCAGTGTAACACAAAATTCACACAGATGAAGTTAGTTATGAAAAAATGATGAAGATGGAGTTAGTTATGACAAAAATATGAGAGTTCAATTTAAATAGTGTATTTTCTCATCCTATATCCATAGAACATCGTGGCCTTTATTTGATTTCTAGTAAACGTAGTTAAAAAGATTACATGTTTTTTGGGACACCCTGTATAAATCAATACTCTGTTGTTTTTCTTTCAGCTCTCTGTAATGGATAGAAAGTTAGATCAAATTGTTTATCTGTTAAACACACATGCGCACACAGTACATAGACCTTCACTTGAAGAACAAGTATAGTGATAATGTATTTCCATCCACTCCGCCTCTCATTCATCCTCATCAATTCCTCCATCATCCCACATTACCGACTAGATTTTTCATTAGTAAATTATGTCTTTTAGTAAGTATACGTTTCGCGAAACTTTTAATCTTGGAGTTCAATTTTGTCACCCGTAATTAATCAAATTAATATTACTGTAGCGGAGTTATCGCATTGCTCGCCATTGACCTTTTCTTTTAAAAAATGTCGTTTTAAGGTAGGTAATGAAAATATAAGTAGGTTTCTTCTTTTTTTTAAAAAAAAATCCTGACCCTAAAATTCAACTCCAGAATGAAGGTTTTACGTAACTGGCATTTAGGGTGCAGAAATTAATCCGGGGATACATTTAAGGTCTATATTATTGACCAATCAGAACGATTCTTATTTGACGATTTTTACTTTTCTGTCAATTTGTACTTATATTGATACAAAATATGTAATGTTTATCGATCTACTGAGAGAGGATTGCAGTAAGGGTGATTGTTGTATACCTCACGTGTACACTGTACAACGACGGAACCCTATTACAAAAACATGCTTCAAGTGCGCAGGATCAGAATCCCAGGCGGTAGGTCTGTCTATCCGCTCTCCTTTATACCAGAAGTGTATAATAACTGACTCTTTCTAATTCCGTTCATTTCTCTCGCTACCAGCCTGACAGGGTATGGTGGATGAGTGTTAAAAAGGATTTCAATATCTTCCAAGGGCTATATCCCCCCGCTCACCCCAAAACGTATCCCCCTGGATGTAATTTCTGCGCCCCCTCTCAATTTTAGTGAACCCGACTCGTTGAACAATATCTTTCTATTTTGAAGGTCCAACTTTCTTAAATACTATTTTTTATACTTTTAAATTAAATAATATAATTAGACTAAATTCTTGCCTTTATATATATATAAAATGTAGCCCAAAAAATAACAAAGAATTTAAGAACGAAATTTTCTATTTCCCTTTGAGAGGAATTTTTTTGATTATCCGAATATAGGAAAGCTTCTGTATTCTACTATTCATATAGAGGTTGAAACAGAAGTGGATACAAAAGCCGATAGGGGCGATCCCCCCCCCGACCTGAAGAAATTAAACGTCGAAACACTTTTCTCAAATATGATGTTTATAAATACTACTGACATCCATGTCGATTATATTTTGAAGCCTCGATTACCNTCCCCCCCCCCCCCCCCTGATTTAAGTTGATCTATACATATGTCTCTTTAAAATATTACGGGATTTAATATGATGTATTGGATTCAATCTTCTTCTCGTTTTTCTAGTGGACCAAAACCTGGATTGTCTTTGATTTTTTGATTGAATAGTTGATTTGATGCAAACATTTGATATATAACCTGTACTATGTCAAGAGTTACATTTTAATGAGTTTTTGTTTATGCGAAATTCATTTGCATAATGGTTATTTTTCCCACATGGAAAACATATGTTATACAGACCAATTTCTTTGAAGTTGAATTTTGATTTTGAAATGTTTCTTTACCTGGATTGAGTTGTCTAATTGATGTCTATTTTGGAATTTGAAGAACCTTGTCGAACTTCTGCGTTTAATTTTGACGATTTTAAGGCTAGTGCATTCTCGAGAATGCTCTTAAAATCTTTATCTTCTTGATGTAAAATTTCACGAATGGTATGGTTTTTGATGCCACGTATAAATTGAGCTCGTAGAAATAAATCAGCCACACTTTATCTTCTTGAAGTAAAATTTCACGAATGGTATGTGTGTGCTATTGGGAACGGCACAGATTTTAAGAAAATTTGGCATTTGAAGACTGAACAACAGTGAATAAGTCCTAAGAGTATAGTTTACTCTCGACTTATTTACTTGATAAACAGATACTATATTTAAAAATATCTTGGAAGCTGGTGATAATAATAATTGATTTTTTTTCCTTTGATTTGTCAAATCGTTCAAAATTCGCTATTACAGTTGCATTAACTGCAGGCTGTTCGTTCAAACCTTCGAAAGCTTTTATAAATATGGCAAATTCTTCTTGATTCATCCTAAAAATAATCGGTAATTCAAATTTATTTGAAAAAAAAAAAAAAAANTTTTTTTTTTTTTTTTTTTTTTTTTTTTTTTTTTTTTTCTTGAAAATATTTTTTTCTGACTCGTCGCCAATCTTATGTATATATCGAATGAATTGTAATAAATTGTAAGGTTGGAAATTCGGTTGGCCGATAGGAAGAATTGAGCTAAGCCAGAATATAATGTTGTATCGGCGATACGATTACTTGATTTAGTAAAGAGGTGAATCGAAGCTATATTTTCCGAATAGTTTATTTTGCCAAAATTCCCATTTTTTTTCTTCTGGTTCCTATAATTTTAAGCAGTATGGGGCTCCTTCCCATCCAGGAGTAGGATGGTCTGATTTTAAATGAAAATTTCGTTCTTTCTGTTCGATAATGAAACCTTTTGAATTTTTATAGACTAGATTAATGAATCATTACTTAAACCAATGCCTTTACTTTAATAATACTTGTAAATATAAAGGGTGTCCGGGTTATGTTCCTCTTTCAAAATCTCACCATTGATTCAGCAGATCAAAATAAGGATGTTACAAGTTTTAACTTTAGATAAACTATTTGTACCTTACCAAAAAATATTTCATTTCAAATTTATCAAGAAATCGAGACTTTTCTCCAAAAAAACCCTTTCAGTTCCGGGGTTCGAAATTTTAACTTATTTATGTTAAAATTATTGGATACTATCTCAGCTAATGGACATGTGTCCTTCCATATGCCTAAAATAGACTTTTCAAAAAGACAAAGTGACAAAATGTATGTACAATATGCACAGATAGATTCAGGGTCTTATTTTTGGTTTATAATTTTCAATATTAAAATTATATCTCAATTTTACGTTTTAAGGTACGTAGAATCCCAAATTTAGCAAAAAATTAGTTCAAAAGCCGTCAGTGGCACTTTTGCCAATTATTGTTAACGAAATCTAGGCCCAATTTGGGTTCTCAATGGTCCTAGAAGAGCGAGGATACTGTCGTCCAGACATATTAGATACAAAAGGAACATTATAAACCCTGCCATCTCAGGCAAGGTTTACCTCCTCAATCAATGATGACATTTTGAGAGAAGACAAAAATCTTTTACCTATTTATACAGGGTGTTTGAAAATGAAGGTGCCACTCGAGCGGATCGGAATTTGGAAAACGCTTAAACATGTATTTCTTTATCCAAAAGGGAGAACTTTTTCGAGTGGAATTCAAATTTTGTGCAATCTTGCGAGTACTAGGAGAAGTCAACTTTGAAATAACTATATAGATCTTTTATAATACAATTTTGAAAAGAAGAATTAAAAGTATTTTGAGCTTTCTGTGAGATCGGTCTTTAAAATATGACCGGGGTTATTCCAATTTTTTTTTATATATATAAATCTGTGCTCGTGAGAGATTCAAGTCTCAAGTTTTGGTAAAAATAACTCAAATTCTAATGTCATTCCAACGATGGTTAATCATGTGAAAAAAGATGGACATGGGTCCAATCCCGATTGCAGCTTATATCTGCAGTACGATTCCAAAATTAAAAAACACAGAAATAAAACACATGTTGATTTACTTCGAGGAAGATAGCTTTCTTTCTTTTTCAAATTTTTTGCTACACTAAAAAGCTACGTCTCGACAAATGTATGCAAATGCTCAACTTTAACTTAGAATAACCTTAACCCTGTTCCGAGTACCGATCTCAAGTAAATCTCAAAATTTTTTCATTTTCTTTTCCTTCTGAAAAATAGTAATTCAATTGAAAACACTTAGTTTTCACTTGACTAAAATAGTCAAGTGAAAGCCATGTGTTTTGAATGTAATTATTATAATGTTACTTGACATATTATCCCGTTTGGAGAACATTCTCAAAAATATTTTTCAAAAGGTGTAGTTCTATTTAAGATTTCGAAAAAATGAGAATTACTAGAAAATTTTTCCCTTTTACGAGTAAATAAAGAAACACGAGTTTTAGCGGTTTTCTAGTTATTTCTAATGTTCATTTGTTTCAAACACCATGTATAAAAAAGCAATACATAGAGTAGAAGGCTAACGAGGTCCTATCTCATAAGATGGTCGTTAGGAAGTACGAGTAGCTCATCCTGATGTGCTAATTCCTAAAGCGATCATTCCAACTTCAAAGGTAGGTTGAACCAACTCGATCATCATAGAAGATAGAAGTGCCACTCTGGTGCAAGCCGAGTGCGATGCACACTTGGCCACATCTAGTTTTATTCTGCGTTAGTAGATAGGATCTCTCATGCAATATATTTTTTTTGTTTTCTCATAATTTTAGAAGACTGGTAACTTACTTCTGATACGATTATGGCCATTAGGGCAGGGGTTCCTAACATTTTTTCATTGTGCGTTCCTTTATATTGTACTATCTTTCTATTTTTATTTTTTTTACATTAGCCTATTATTTAAAAAAAAAAAAAAAAAAAATACAGGATGTCCCAAAAAATCTGAACTCCTTTGAACAACGTATACTGGAGATCAAAAAACATTAACACTCATTATTGCTTTCGAGTTTTGTGTGCGATTTTTTTAAAATGGAATTTCACGGACCTATTCCGCGGAGGGTGTGCATTTCGAAACCCATGTTTATTAGGCGAAGTGTCCTTTATTTAAGCTCTAGTATATGTGATTAAAAGGACGACATGTTTTTGGGACACTATAGGTATGTTTTTCTTTAACTTATTTATAATTCATTACTTTATTTATAACCTTTTTCTATATAAAGAAATAGCTGAGTACCCGAACTTCGCTTCGAGAAGATGAGATAACATGGGGAGTAGTTACGGGTTGTTAAGCTGTGTTAGAACGTGAGTTACGGGTTGCTGGAACGTGATGGAGTAGTATTGGGTTAGGTTCCAAAAAAAATAGAATGCGTGTTGAATTCTGCGCAAGGTAAACTCAGACTTCAACACCCAACCTAAGCGCAGACTTCAAAACGTATTTTTTTTTTTTTTTTTTGGAACCTAACCCAGTACCACTCCCAACACGTCTTATCCAACAACAAATTTGGTGTTCAATTCTATTGAATTATAGATAAAAACCTACTCGCAGACCTACCGAATGTACAAAATTTCATTAAAATGTGTTAAGTCGTTTTGGGGGTGTATGGTAAACAAACACTGTGACACGAGAATTTTATATATTAAATGAAAAAAAGTTATAAATAAAGTAACCAAGTTTTTTTAAAAGGTCTCCTGTATACAAATACTTGACATGAATGACAATTTCTAAGAACTAGCTCGGAATCTTTTTGAGGCTTCAACCCCCTTTAGGAACGCCCTTATCCCTGAATGAAGTTAAGAAGAATATTTTATTAGTTACGTATACCTACTGAAAGTCACACACAACATGGGGAGATGTCTCATCCGTCTGAACAAACTTTCCATTTTAAGTACGAGATATATTTCGTGTTGATAAAAACAAAAATTGTCAAATAGCCTCAACGCCATTTGTTCTCCGTATTAAATGTAAGGCTGCTAAATTTACGCCTTGGTTTATTTTGTATTATCAGGGAGTAAACTAGTAGTTCTGTGAACTGTAGATCTCACTCAGATGAGTGGCCTAATAGGGCCAAAATAATCAATTAATTACACGAACATAATAAATGTCCATACCAAGTTTCATCAAAATTGGACATAGCGCTCAAGAGTTGTCGTGGATTAAACGAACAAACGTTTAATGAAAAATGAGGGAGTTGATCGCACTTTGATCGGTCAAAAAATGTCAAACGTCTCCCCGTGTTTTGTATGGCCCAAGTGAACCTATAGGTTTTTTTCTTGTCGCTCTCCACTGCTTCTCATAATTAAATATTTTTTTCTTTTTTGATTAATAATTTTCTGAACCATTTATTATTTCTTCCATGATATCAAGCATTACGTTTCACATTACTTTGGTGTTACCAAAGAAAGGAATATGCAGCTTGGTTCAGAAAAAACGTTGCAAAAATTAAATAACACCTTATTTCTAATAATAAATGCGCCCAGATGTACAGTTTGGTTTTCAAGATGGCAGAAATTTTATGTTTTCCCCAAAATCGATTACTTATCTAAACAAAATTTCACATTTTTTTTATTTATTTATTATTAACAATAAAATGGACTTTTAGCCTGACTTCGTTTAGAGAAATAATGAGTTATGTGAAAAATACAAATGTCCGCCACCTTCGAAACTAAACAAATATGGACTGTACATCTGGATGAATTGGTTTTATATTCATTTAAAGATCGTAAAATAATTCCTTTCTATGGTAAAGGCTAAAGTTATGTGAAATGAACCAGAACTTCTGGGACATACTATATTCTCTATACGATCTTCCATTTTGTACGTTATCAAAGCTAGGAAGATATAATAGGTATGTATATTTCGTACATTTGAATAAAAAGAGTAAAGGAGCACTAGTATAGCATTACTATTGTCGTGCTTGTTACAAAAATTAATTGATTTTGCTTTTCTAAATGCGTCCTTTCTTTTTGAAGTTCCATTTGAATCTATGTACGATTTTTTATTTTGTACATTACCAAAGCAAGGAAGAAAAAATAATATGTATGTATATTCTGTACGATCTTTTATTTTGTATGTTTGCAAAGCAAGGAAGAAATAATATGTATGTATATTCTGTACGATCTTTTATTTTGTATGTTTGCAAAGCAAGGAAGAAATAATGTGTATGTATATTCTGTACGATCTTTTATTTTTTATGTTACCAATTTATGATTTTTAATATTTCCGTATTTTTTTTTATAAAATTCAGTAGGGTTATTGATAATTTTATTATAAAAATCTTAATATATTTTTCAATTTTAGGAATTCTATTTTTTTTTAATCTAGTGTGCCTTGTTCAAAGATTCCCTTTTTAAATTTCTAAAAACAAAAGTTCTTAGTAGTATTAAATTTTTAGATTTAATATTAGCTTTGGGTTTTACGATACAATATTGTATTGGGTAAGCTGTCATCTATAGCTAGCTTGAAGACGGGGTTAAATGGTACCCCGTCTGGAGCTCTAGGACCAACAGTGACTTCAATCATGAATGCCAAATTGACACAAAACCCATTTTTTTCTATTTAGTACCAATTTTAAATTATTGAACCAAAATAAATTTATATTGTTTAATCTTCTTCTTTTTGGACATCTGTCCCTATTCGGGTACCATGTAGTCTTTTATCATTTTAGTTGATATCAAATATAAAATTTAATCGATTTTACATATACAGGATGTAACAGAAACCATATGATCAAATTAGGGAGGTCTTGGATTTGTTTTTCAAAAACGATTTGCAACGAAACGACACGCAACCCAAAGTTACGACTTTCTGAAAGCAGTTTAGCTTTAAATAACTCCCACTTTTATTGAAAAGTAGGAGGTGTACCCTGTGCACCACGGTTCTATTTTAATTTTTGATTATTTTCTCAATCACTTAATTTTCTCGGTTTGAGTTGATAAATTGATAAGAGTCACAGAATCGTAACTAAGAGGCTGTTGGTTCGAATCCAAGCAAAGACAAAGAATTCAATTATAACATGGGGAAGTGCATTGTGTCAAAGCATATACAGTCTAACCTGGATAACACGGGACTTGTGTAAGCAGATTACCTGAATAAACTGGGAAAAAGTCGTGTTCCTTTCATTTTTGACACAAAAATCTCTTTAAACCTAGCCTTTATACCTAAAGAAGAATGAATGTATTTTTGGGACCCACGAGTCTGCGCTGCGGTTTGAAGCCTCCGTAAACAGGAATGTTTTTACTGGTGGACCTCCATCAGCAGGAATTTGTTAAGACTTGTGCTTTGTCTTTTTCTCTCAACTTGTTTTCACATGGACCTCTCTATAAGCAGGAAAATGAAAATTTGGAACTTTTCTATGCAGGAAACCTCTATAAGCAGCAACAAATATTGCCCGTCCCTTGAATTCAGTGTTTATCCAGGTTCGCTAGTATTCATTTTAACACAAGGTGTTTTTTTAGTACCTATATTTTAGAGGAAAGCAAGCCCTCCAAAGAACGTCCTCATCATGGCACGTTTTATGCACCAGAACCCATTGGAACGCACACCATCTTACTTTAGCCAAGGCTCATACAAATCTTATAGGGAGCTTCAAATCAACCTATGTTTACCAATTTAAAAAACTTTAAACTATAAATGGGATGAACTGTTGATTTTGAAATAAACACCACTACTGCTGCAACAAGACTCAAGCATTGTACTTTTTGTTGTTACACCCTGTAAAATTTAATATATTGATTTCAATTATAAATTAATTATGTAAACAATATTTTCACTGCTAATTCATTAATTTTAGTAACATATCGCTCATTTAGATTTCTCCAAGATATTAGACGATTGAAGATATCAAAATCAGCGCAATACATCTTCAGAAGCCTCCTATCAACCTGTTTCTACCATTTAAAAAAAATATAAATCTAGAAATGGAATGAACAGTTAATTGTAAAGGGAACACTGCTATAGCCACATTGGTCAACAAACATTTTTTAACAGTACAGCCATATATTCTATTTAGTCTATTTATATATTTTTTAACGCTGTTTCCAAAAATAAAAAAAATCACTGTGACGAGCACAGTGATCGCTTCCATTAAGACATTCTCAGTTTTTATAGGAGAAAGTCTTATGTGTCCACTTTCCAGGTCGTAATCACATGTTTTTTGTCAATAATACATGTCAGTATAGTAAGAACTTTAAACCCGTGTAACAAAAATACATTTTTGAAAACGCCGTTAACAATGCATAAAATAGAATTTATCTGTTACAAAAAAAGTTTTTGAAGTTATACTTCTTTAGGCGCCTTGTGAAAAAATGACGAGAGTAAAATTTTAAGATGCGCGCGCAATTGTAACAAAAAAATATTACCGCATCAGTGTAACACAGTATTATTACCACACCAGTGTAACACAAAATTAACACAGATGAAGTTAGTTATAAAAAAAATTGATGAAGATTAGATTTAGATTTATTTTTATTTCATTTAACAATTTTTTTTCTTACAATACTTTTATCCTAAGCCTAATTAGAATTAATCCTAGCTTCTAAGATGAAGTTAGTTATGAAAAAATGAAAGAGTTAAATTTAAATATTTTATTTTCTCATTCTATGTCCATACAACATCCTGGCTCATTGGCAAGGCCTCTGTTTCATAGTTGGTAGGTTCTGAGTTCACTCCCGAGTGGGGTAGTATGTTTTTGAAATATTATTAAATTTATTTTTAAAATATTTGAAGTATAACTTCTCACGCGCGTACATAATTTTGTTGACCAGTGACAAGAGTTCAGATACTGTCTGAATTTGATTACGCATGTGTGCAATAAAGAGCTTTAATCATTAGAGTAATGAGAATTAACCATTACAACCTTTAGACCAATATGTGTCCTCAAGACACATAAACCATTACATTCAAGTGATTTATTTAGATATATTTATTTGTAAATTTAAAATTAAATCTCTGCCTTCTCGAGTTCATTTGATAACGACATTGAAACTTCACTCTAGTAATGCTGTGATGGCTAAAAGAAAAGTTTCAATTTTGTTCAATGAACTTATCTCTGCCTCTAATTTTTTTTACCTACCTACCTTTTTTACCTACCTTAATTGATTTAACTTTAGAGTTACTTGTACCAAAATTAAGTTAAAATTAATAATAAGATACCCAGTGCTCACAGTAATAGACGTTAAACTATTATAAAGTTGTCAAATAAAAATCCCTACAACCAGGAACAGGTGTATTTATGGGCCCCCAGAAGAGAGAGATATGTGTTAAGCCATCTTCCTGCTCACCAGCATGTTGCCAGACTGACAAAAGATACCACAACAACGGCAATATACGCAATAAAATTACATCATAGTGAAGGTTGAAAATTACCATATCTTCACTTGACTAAAAATATTAAAGATGTTAAAGAGCTAACTAGTTTCGTCCTCTCCTGAGATAATCATCGGAGCTACCGATGATTATCTCAGGAGAGGACTGTCAGAGAAAAAACTCTGACACTAGCTCTGATGATGTTCTCAGGAGAGGACGAAACTAGTTAGCTCTTTAACATCTTAAATATTTTTTAGTCAAGTGAAGAATTTCTAACCTTCATTATGGTTTTACTTGACATAGTATCCAATTTAACCAACATAATTACATCAGTAACACAAGCATAATAATATGTTTTTTGTTTGATTAATTTTTTTTAATATTTTAAATTTTCGTCGGATCGACTTTTTCAAATTAGATATTTTTTTTTTTTTGTTGGATGCTATGACACATACATTTAAATTAGAGTGTTCCCATTACGAATGTATTTCTGTCTACGATAAAAAAATCATGAAAATTTTTACACATGCCACTGAATGAATCTAACATTTTTTTTTTTTTGGGGAAAATGGGAACACTCCCAGTACCGCAGAAAAAAATATTGACGAAAAAAATTGGGTAATGGGTATGAGGTATATTAATTTTAATTTAACACAGACAAAGCCAACCCTCACATATCTACTAATCTGATTGTTAAAATTAATTTTCATTTCATTTTATTTTTTGCTATATTTTTTATTAGTTCGCTCGATCCTGAAAATTGCCTTTCTCTGTTATTTGAAAACTATTATATGAACCGATGTTGTTATTGCTGACGAAAGAAAACAACATGTAGGGACGTAACGAGGGGGCGACTGTCCGGGCGCGAGGTTTGTGGGACGCCAAAAACGGCCGTAGATCGTGTTTTGAGGGGGCGCCAAAATGAGTGGTTGCCCCGATTGCTAACTAGCCTAGTTACGTCCCTGACAACATGGAGAATTAAAAAAATGAAAAGTCCTCAAAAAAGGGCAAAAATGTTTACATATAGTCCTTTTTTGAAGCTGGTCCTCACATTTTGAAGGGGTGGAAATAACCCCTAATATCTGGTTGGAGTGCGTTCATAACTTGTAAGGCTTTTCTGGGTTTCCTCTGTACACACAAAGTGTCAAACTGTGTTCTATTATTTGACTGGATCTAGTGATATCACAACTTGTAGCCATTTTGTATTAATTGTTACTCTAGAGTCTAGATGCAAATTTTATATCCATGCTTCGATTCTTCCAGCTGAATTAACTCTTGAGCGCTGTTACGGGGGTACCTTTGAAAGATATCAATACTAAAAAACATGCATAGGTAATCCTGTCTCTTCACTCAAATGAGTTAAAATTCATATTACTACTCGTTGACCTGTTGTGTCACTTTTTTTTTCTGAAAAAGTGGTTGATAACCGTTGCGTTGCTCAGTCGTAATCTTGACTAAAAAGTCATAATAAAGGGCTACGGCCGTTGTGCCGTAGATGAAACCCTTCTTTTCGATAGATATTTAAACTTTTATTTTTGTTGGGTAGAAAGTTGGTTTCAGCTCTCAGCTTTTTCATTTGTTTTTTGCTTGAATCCCATCTCTGGTCCGGGGTGTTGTATATCAACCCCACTCTGTCTATTGGGAATCTGTTTCATATTCGTTCTAATCTCGTTCATTGTCTTTGCTTAGCGAAGCGAAGTGGACGATCGCAACACATATATTATGTCCACCTCCCTGGGAAGCAAAGACAAGAAAAGTTGAGTGAATCTAAAGATAGGACATGAGAATTCATCCTGCGGGGGAACGTTTTTTCCTGTCACTAAAGTGTGATTACAGCTTTCTATTCCGTGTTTCTTTTATTCTTAATCGGAGAAGAAACCCGAGCTGCAAAACGCATGAACAGGCAGAGTTAAGTCCTGACTCCTCTCATTCACAAACTCTGCGGTTTGAGTTAGTTTAATAAGCAGTAAGTTTAGCGTTAGTTTCGGGATTAACTTGTGCTTACGATATAAGTAGGTATTATAGAACAAAACCACAAGGCATGACCGGGAATGAGGGGAACCTGGCCTTGGTACTAATTCTATATGGCGCTTGTTGTGTGTCCCTAAAGATTAAGTTTCAAAGCTTTTTGTGATATTTGTAGTTTGTAGTCATTCTATAATTCATTCTAATATAGTTAGGTACCTAGATAAGACACGACGTGTTTATTAAGACAGGTGTCACATGACACGTGTAACGTGTTCCTAGATACCTACCTAGCATACTTTTTACTTTGTGTCCAACATTGTAGATGCTGTAACATTTCATCAGTTCATCTCTGTAGATTACTTAAATTAATTATTTAATGAAATTTATTAGAAGGCGAGTCTAAAATCAGACCAGCCACAAGTGTTGGCAAATGTTGAAATTGATGTACCTACTACCATTCGAGATGTACTGAAACTCCGTGATTCTTGTGAGCAAGACGTGACTAAATAAATAACGCCGGACCTAAATCGATTTTAAACGATCGAGGGAATATTTTAATACAAATCCCAGGTTTATAACTTCAAAAATAAAGATTCGATAAAGACACCTTGTAAACCCTGAATCGTTGAAACGTTAAAAAATTGAAAAACTGATATTTCATNACAAGTGTTGGCAAATGTTGAAATTGATGTACCTACTACCATTCGAGATGTACTGAAACTCCGTGATTCTTGTGAGCAAGACGTGACTAAATAAATAACGCCGGACCTAAATCGATTTTAAACGATCGAGGGAATATTTTAATACAAATCCCAGGTTTATAATTTCAAAAATTAAGATTCGATAAAAACACCTTCTAACCCCCGAATCGTTGAAATGTTAAAAAATTGAAAAACTGATGTTTCATTATGACTCGGAAGTTAAAAAAAAAAAAAAAAAAAAAAAAAAAAAAAAAAAAAAANAAAAAAAAAAAATACGTCTATAAAAATAAAGATAAAAGAAGAAGAATTATGGAATAAAAAAGTTTCTGTGAACATCACACGACTTTCCGTATCTATTAAAAAAAAAAAAAAAAAAAAAAAAGTATTGTAATGAGCTGAAATTTTCAATGCCAAAACAAGTTTTGTGGTGGGAACCGCTAAAAAGCCACCAACGGTATATTCGATTTCCATAACTGATTTCAGACTCCAAATTCGAAGCTCTAGCTCTTACCGTTTTCATTTTATGCTGGATTCGTGGAAACCGCTAAAAAGCGGCAAAAACCGCCCATGGTAGATTCGATTTCTACTAAAAGTGTCTGAGCATTCCATGCATATTTTTTTTAAAAATATAGGCATCGATTTTTAAGGTCTAACCCTTACCGTTCTCGTTTTAAGCAGAACCGACAAAAAGCGGCCGAAAAACGCTTAGAAGTGACAAAAACTGCTAACAATAGATTAAACTTCAAACAAAAATGTCCTTGCGCATTCAATGCATGAAATTGATATGAATGGGCAACAAATTTCATGTTCTAGCTCTTACTGTTCTCCTTATATGCAGGATTCGCGAAAACCGTTAAAAAGCGGCCTAAACCCGCCAAAGATATATCTGATTTCAACCAAACGTTGCGTGTGTCATTCATGGTGTAAAAGTGACATACATACCAGATATCGAATCTCTAGCACTTTCCGTTCTTGAAATATCTTGTTTACAGACCGAAACTCGAGATTTGGACTCTGGGGACCTCAAAACGTGTTTTGGCATTGAAAACTCGACGTTGATAATTTCAACCCATTACAATACTTTCCTTTTTATAGGATAAGGAAAGTAAAAATCAAGGTTCTTATTTTTTAAAAAAAATTGATAACGTATTCTTGATTTTGCGATTTTTGTTTTCGCGACTGTGAATATGACAACAATTCGGATATGATTTATGTAGGTACTTGTGGCTAACTAACTATTGGACAGTGGAAGGGGATGTGTTAGGCTTGATCTCAATTTTAATTTTATCATGTAGTTCCTTTTTGTCGAAAAAAAAAACAATCTTCATTCCTTGCACTAAGTTAGTGAAATAATTAATTTTTTAGTAGAATTAATTTAATTAAATCATTCTCGGCAATACATTCTAATTTTTAATTTATATCTATTTTAAAAAAATCTATATATTTCAAAATTAAAAAAGACAATTGATTTCTTACTAAAAATATCTTTTTATTACAAGCTACCAGTTGAGAAAATGCTCGGTGTCATTGATTGACATCTTTAAAAATATCTCCCACATCCAATTTCCAAACATCCTCAACGTTGTTTAACTACATTGTCATCTTTGAAAACATCTCCCCCCCATCCACCTTCCAACCATCCTATATGTTGCTCAACTACATTGAAATCTTTGAAAACATCTCCCATATCCACCTTCCAACCATCCTATATGTTGCTCTACTACATTGTCATCTTTGAAAATATTTCCCCCATCCACCTTCCAACCATCCTATATGTTGCTCAACTACATTGAAATCTTTGAAAACATCTCCCATATCCACCTTCCAACCATCCTATATGTTGCTCTACTACATTGTCATCTTTGAAAATATCTCCCCCATCCACCTTCCAACCATCCTATATGTTGCTCAGCTACATTGAAATCTTTGAAAACATTTCCCATATCCACCTTCCAACCATCCTATATGTTGCTCTACTACATTGTCATCTTTGAAAATATCTCCCCCATCCACCTTCCAACCATCCTATATGTTGCTCGGCTACATTGAAATCTTTGAATACATCTCCCATATCCACCTTCCAATCATCCTATATGTTGTTCAACTACATTGTCATCTTTGAAAACATCTCCCCCCATCCACCTTCCAACCATCCTATATGTTGCTCAACTACATTGAAATCTTTGAAAACATTTCCCATATCCACCTTCCAACCATCCTATATGGTGCTCAACTACATTGAAATCTTTGAAAACATCTCCCATATCCATCTTCCAACCATCCTATATGTTGCTCTACTACATTGTCATCTTTGAAAACATCTCCCCCATCCACCTTCCAACCATCCTATATGTTGCTCAGCTCCATTGAAATCTTTGAAAACATTTCCCATATCCACCTTCCAATCATCCTATATGTTGCTCTACTACATTGTCATCTTTGAAAACATCTCCCCCCGTCCACCTTCCAACCATCCTATATGTTGCTCAACTACATTGAAATCTTTGAAAATATCTCCCCCATCCACCTTCCAACCATCCTATATGTTGCTCAGCTACATTGAAATATTTGAAAACATCTCCCATATCCACCTTCCAACCATACTATATGTTGCTCTACTACATTGTCATCTTTGAAAACATCTCCCCCATCCACTTTCCAACCATCCTATATGTTGCTCAACTACATTGAAATCTTTGAAAATATCTCCCCAAGCCATCTTCCAACCATCGTTATCGTTGCTCAACTACATTGATATCTTTGAAAATATTCACTTAGCAACCATCTTCATCGTTGCTCAACATGGATTCATATTTAGAGCACCAAAAGAGGTGAGTAAAGTTCTTTTTATTGAAACAAAATAGATAGTGTCCATCACTAAATGGGTTAAAGTAAAGTTAATAATGCAAATGTGTTAGATGTCTCTTTTTGAGATCTCTCTTTTATTCTAATTGCCTAATACCAATTTTCATTTATCACTCCATTGTCCGAAACGTATACACAAAAAACGCCTAAATTTTTTCTACTGTTTATGCAATACGCAAACCAGATTATAATGGAAAATAAAATTTTAGTTCCAATTATCACCACCAGGCTGAGTATTTTTTAGGTGTCGCTTTTTTGTGAGACCTCCCTTTTATCATAATTGCCTACTACTAATTTTCATTTTTCACTACATTGTTCAAAACGTATACACAAAAAACGCCCTATTTTTTCTACTGTTTATGCAATACGCAAAACAAGATTATATTTTTTAAAAAAGAAATTAGTTCCAATTATCACCACCAGGCTGAGTATTTTTTAGGTGTCGCTTTTTTTGAGAGACCTCTCTTTTATCATAATTGCCTACTACAAATTTTCATTTTTCACTACATTGTTCCAAACGTATACACAAAAAACGCCCAATTTTTTTTCTCCGTTTATGCAATACGCAAATCATGATTTTATAAATGAAAATTTAGTTCCAATTATCACCACCAGGCTGAGTATTTTTTAGATGTCGCTTTTTTTGAAAGACCTCCCTTTTATCCTAATTGCTTATTACAAATTTCCATTTTTCAATGCATTGTCCAACTCTATTTTTCCACCAAAATCTGATTAGATTTTTTTATATATTTTTTTAAACTAAAATTGTAGTTCCAATTATTACCACCAGACGGAGTATTTTTTAGATGTTGCTTTTTTGAGAGACCTCTCTTTTACCCTAATTGCCCATTACAAATTTTCATTTTTCAATACAAAAAGTTGGATCCCCTTTCTTGTTGATGTTTCTAAAATATCTTGGAAAGAGAAAAAATACAACAAATAAAATTTTCAAGCAAAAATAAATATATTCAGTTTTATAAAAAAATAAATTTGATTCAGATAAAAAAAGATATTACAAATAAATTCACATTTTATACAATATTTTATAAGTAGAAAGAGAGAGAGAGAGAGATAAGCATACTAGCTATTTGCCCGTACTTTGCTGGGTGAGCACGGCTCTTATTTAGAAATTTAAATATTTTACATAAGGATATTACTTTTTGTACTGCGGAACGAACACTTTTGAATCGAATTTTAGCCTTCTTGCTCATAATACTTGGTACATCTCAATTCCGATTTTTTTGGTGGTGTAAACCGGCCATAAATCGAGGAGAAACAGGAAAACTGTTTTTTGGGGGGGTCCATTCTCGGTCATTTTTCACTATCACCTTTATGCCCAGAAAAAATTGCAAAAAACGCTAAAAAGTGTCATTTTTGGCTGTAACATGCTTCCACTTGAACTTTGGATTTTTTTCCTTTCTTATTACGCACCTACATACTAAAATGAATCTGTGTGCAAATTTTCTAAGTCTCCAGGTTTAGCCATCGTGGAGTTACGCTGATTATTAGTCAGTCAGTATACCAACCAAGCTTTGCGTTTTATAAGTATAGTAAACTTCTACTCATCAACAGTCAGCAAAAACTATTGGATCAATTTTTATAATAAGCGCGCAATAAGATGAAGGTAAAAAATGAGTATTAAATATGCTTGATTTACACGGAAAATATTGAAGCTGAAACTTATACGTAGCAGATGCGAATACGGATCAGTATTGGAGATTTTATGTAGCCAATATTGATAACTGTTTGTGATGCGGTAAGCGTTGATAACTTATCAAATGTGGCGCCGCAAATTATTGTCAGGCAAGAGTGTTAATAACTTGATCACTATTGGAAAGATCTACAACACCTTTCAACGCTTTTTTCTGCAGTTTCTGGAACAAGAAAGAAGAAATTATTACCATTTAGTGTCGTTCGAGAAATATAAGAAGAGGTAAGGTTTACGATAGTGGATCCTCAACAAAAACATAATATGGTGTTTAAGCCAACGTTTAAGCCAAGGGCACGTTAAATACACCAGTTCCCGTAAGATCACTCATAATAAGCAACGTCCAGAGAGCTTTTATTTAGTCGGTGACCTCGTAGTTACAATCACTCGTGATGCCAACTGTTTCTGGAATAAACCAGGATAGGTGAGGTCAATGTGGGTAGCTGGTTTGTAAGTTTCTAGCGAATGGAATGGAATACCGATTGGTCTCGATTGACCTTAGACGTAGATGTTAAAGAAACGTTAAGCAAGAGAAAAAAAATATCGTGTTTCCATTTAGAGCTCTCAACGGGTGAAATTCCAACAAACGTAATATCATGGATATTGTATATTAAAAAGTCAACGAAGCCAACGTTTTGAACCACGTTGAATACACCTGTTTTCCTTCAAAATACTCGGATGAAAGCTCGCCCGCGTATCGTTGGCTTCACCTTGATTACTTGCTGCTGCTGAATACAGCGAAAAGGCACGAGAGGCTATAACTTAGTTAACGCAGTTGTTAAAAGAGAAGGCTAAGCTGGTCGATGAAAATGAGTTGTTTTTCAGCATAGATCTTGGAGGCTGAAAATTGACATGGGCACCAAGTACAGAGTCAATCATTTCAATATGATTTCACGAGAATGTAAGTTACAAAATATTGTTCACTTAATGATGTGATGACCACTTAAATCATCTGTGGATAGGGGACTTAAAAAGAATACTTCCAAGGCGACTTAAAGAAAGGTCGGAAACGATATTTTTTTCATTACCCATGCAGAAAGTAAGGAGAAGCTACTGTATTATCCGTAAGGATTCTCAAGAATCAACAATTCATGGCGAGTTATTGCAAAGCAGCACCACGGCTGTTACCCAATGATCATGATGACCACTTCACAAGGCCACGGATGTTGCTTGACGACTGGCATGGGCTTTGGTACCTTCTAAGTATTCTTTTTAAGTCCTCCTATCTATCAAAATATGAAAAAGCAACGGTTAAATTTCTAACGTACGACATCTTATGGAGTATCGTCGACCCACTACGAACTACCAGGGGCGTGCTAGGATGGAAATTCTAGCCGGGTGTCCAAAATGCCGCCCCTTTGTGATGCCTTACGTTCGTGCTTATAACAATATAGCACACCTTGATTGTGTTATGTATTAAAGTCAAATGGTACACAATATCAATATTTCAGTTATGCGATAGTATGAAAATGTACATGATTAATAATGCTAGAATATTATTGACATGGACTCATGAAAATGAAAACAAAAGTTTTAGTTTATTATTTTCAATAATGAACCTTTGGAATCGAAAAAAATACCACCCTCAAAATTTGATAAACGTTTCAAGGTACGTAGAACGTAAAAATCGAATTAAAAAATCATTTCCCCGCCGTGATGGGCACTTATGCCATTTAGCGTTGACCGATTTGGCTGAAATTTAGTATATGGTTCGCGTTTGGAAACTAAATGTGCGCCGAAACTTTTGGTTGCAATCTAATATATACTTGGCGGTTTTTGTCGCTTTTTAGTCGTTTTTAGTATTGCTGTCTCAAAGAGAATGATAAGAGTCTGAATCGAAAATTGGTATGCATGTTACATTTGGGGCCTCAGTATCCTTCGAAAATTTTGGGGGCAATCGAATATACCGCTGAATGTTTTTGCCGTTTTTTGCGGTTTTCAGTATTGCTGTTTAAGAAGAGAATGGGAAGAGCTAGAGCTTTGAAAATTAGAGTCTCAGTATGCTTCGAAACTTTTGGGGACAAAAAAATATACCGCTGGTGGTTTTGTCGCTTTTTAGCGGTTTTCATTGATTCTTTCTAAAAAGAGAATGATAAGTGCTACGGACTTGTAATTAAAATATCAATTTTTTTTGGGAGGGGGGGGGGATAATATTTTAGCCAGTAAAATAATAAACCCATGTGTCACATTGACAGAATTTTTTAAACAACGACAAATATATTATCGGTTACATTCTAATATACATATCGAAATTGATAGCCCTTTCAAAATTTACTGGACCGGGAAAATTTCCGGTATCCCTTAGGGTGAGTCTGCGAATTACTGAACATCTTTGAACCGCTAACTTACCTTTGTGAACACTTCTGCCATTAATTTGTTCGTTCGATAATCCACTTTCCGTTTGGCGTCCAACTTTTTCATTTGTACTTCAGGAAGTTGTTGATACTTTTTTCGAGTCATACTTCTCAGTTGTTGGGTAGAAAATATTTTGCGCACTCCTAGAAAGAAACATTCTTTTATCAATATTTTTCATTAAGTTTCGAGTTGGTATCTAGGATGAAAGGTGTTGAAGTTATGGTGAAGAAGCTATACTAACATAGACTTTACATCTCTCAAACCCCATGGAAGTGGTAGCAGCGTACCCTGACGATATAAAATATCTGAGATATTTTTCAGTTGAGTTTTTCAGACGGTACCAAGGATATTTTTCATATCTGATTTATTGTTTGTGCTCTCAGATTTTTATTGACAAACTTCTCAGTAGGTTGTTTTCAACGTTTGCGACATCACTGATGTGTTCCAAAGCCAGGAACACTGCTGCCTAGATTAGCATATGAGTGTAGCTTCTTCAACATAACTTTTCTACCGCCAAGGAGCTGCTACTACTTCCACGGGGTTAACTTTTATAACATTTATTTTATAATGATGGAATTTTCTGAGGCCACAATGTACTGTGATTTTAGTCTCATTTGAGAAGCACTCTCTGAAATGAGTCGTATTGGAAAAACTGTTTTGAGAAAAGGGCCTCATTTGAACATTTTTATCACTAAGCCTAAGCTACACTTTAACAATTAGATCAGTTGCATTCAAGTACATATTTTTTGACGTCTCCGTGGCAGAGTGCGCATCACACTCGGCTAGCACCAAGGAGCTTCCGGGTTCGATTTCTGAACAGGTCGAAAGGTTTTTTTCAAATTTTCTACTTGGTCTGGTTGTGATTGGGGGTAACTCAGCCTCCTGAGGACAATTGAGTAGCTATGGTAATAGCGACAAGTGGTAGCATTATAAGGAAATTGTTAAAGTGTAGCTTAGGCTTAGTGATATTGGAGTGATTGTTGAAAATACCTTGTAATGCTATGATGCCCAATAAAAACCTGAATACTATACATATACAACATGGAAATTAAAAAGCCAAAGGCCCCAAAAAGGGACATGTTATAAATATGACCCTTTTGAGAGGCTGCCCATTTATTTTGTCAGAGAGACTGTTTTCTCATCTTTCCTACATATTGTACACATACTAACATCATCACAGCATTACAATATACAACCGAAAAAAAACGATTTTTTTTTATATGCAAGTACGACTTGCGGCAGTGTTTGTGTTTACCAATTGATTTATTCGTTGCCATTCTGGTCAGATCATCACTCTCCGAGGCTTCGTTCCTGAGTGCCGTCAGCAGAACTTTCTGCTTGTGTTCCGTGTCCAGTTGATCCCTCATGTAACTTTTTTCAGCCAAATATTGCCTTCTCAGCTCAGCCTTACTCACATAGTCGGGTCGGTTTTCTTCTAAATATTCCTGGAATTGAAAAATAAATATTAAATGTTGTTGTAGCTGTTTACAAAATTCAGGTTTGAAAAATTGTGAAAAGGTTGATATGAGGTTACCTTAGGGTCGTTGGTTGGAACTTTAATGGCGTGTTGTTCAAAACCGTGTTTTTTTTTTTTCAACAAACAAAAATATTTTCGAAAATGTATTTCTTTTATCCCACAATTAAATCTCAGATAAAAAAGGTAAATTTTAGTCAATAAAAAAAAGTTAAAAACGAAAGTCTGCAAAAATCAATCTACCTCTTAACATTATTTTGTACTACAAACCGCAGTTCGTACCCCAATCAACTAAACTGCAGTCTTCACCTGGTCATTCATTTTTCTATTTTATTTGTTTTTCTTTTTGGAAATAAAGAAAACCGTGCCGTTACTACATTTTGTCGTAGAGGTGGAAAAGGGTGTAGTTTTAGATTGCCATCGTATATGCATACGACGATTTCTCTTATTCTACAAAAAAAATGGCCGTTCAGCATTGATGGGTAGCATACCCAGGCAGGTCTTCAGGCATTTAACAAAAATGTTGGGAGCACCACTTTTGTTTATTTTTCATGGATATGTGAAGGATTTTCATTTTAAACTGTCGTATATGTAAACGACAATTTATCGTATTCTACATATTATCGAAAATATGTGAAAAAGCTCTGAGGGATGTACTAATAAATGACACGAAAGATAGATACCTGTAAAGTTTTGTACTGAGATCTGATAGGGATTTCACTGTCGGTCGTTGAAATTGGTTGAGATTCCTCAGGAACAGAATCTGCCGTTGATTTGGAATTCTTGAAGTTTAAACAAAAAAGGACGGGTCAGTCAGAGAATTTTTTCTCGGTGGAAAATGCCAATATAATTACATAGTTACAATGCCAATATAAATTACATAGTAAATAACTCGCATTCTGAACCGTTGGTTATTATATTGAAACACATTATGCCCATCACCATCGTTCAGCTCAAGCCTACTTAGTATAGACCAGAGGTTCCCAAACTGGGGGCGCGCCCCCTGGGGGAGGGGCGAGACCAGTTGAATTATTATCATTTAGTTGAAATATATGTACACATTTTTTTTTACAAAGGTAATTTTATTGAACATGATGTTTAGCAAATTTGAATGAGATAGCATTCAGCAACACCCATACTCATTCATAATTTATAAAGTAAAGGGGAGGTGGGCGTTGGAGGCTTTCATTTCGAGAAAAGGGAGCGCGGTACGAAAAAGTTTGGGAACCCCTGGTATACGCGCTTCGCTCAGCCTTACCGAACCCAATCGTGCCAAATCTAACATGGAACAGGTCGGTTCGCATCAAAGAAAGCCGAACCGAATTGAAAACAAGTCCACAGTTTGGACGTGCCGGGCGGCTTCAGTCGACTGGATGACGCAGTATGGAGTGATCAGTTGAAGAAACTTTATCCTTTATCGAATATACCATACTGGTCAACAATTGTAGGACAGTACTAATCACAATTTTTTTTCGAAGACGGCAGCTTCGGCGATGACGAGCAGAAACTGCGATACTGATTGCAACAGAAGCTGCTAAAACCGCATCATCAATCATTGTCTGATTCGAATCTCACCCCTGATTAATTAATATGTACTTGAATGCAACTGATCCATTCGGGACGTCCACACTATACAACAGGTGTGGGCATCATACCAAACCGAATAATCCTAATCGACGGTCCCACTAGGTATAGTGTGGGCGCGTCTCAATACCGTACATGAATTCATCTAGGGCCGCTTCTACCAAAAAATAGTGAACTCCGGTGTTGGTGAACTCCGATGTTCGTGAACTCAGGTTGAACTCTCTCAATTTGGCTTCTATAAAAAATATTCGGAGTTGAGTTGGTGTTTGATAAATTTACTTTGGCAACATCGTAAACCTTTCTGTATTTTTGATTTCTCAAAATCACAGATGCGTTTACAAATTCTAGATACGAACTAGCGATATAAAAATGAAGTAAAATAAATTGACAAAGATAAAAATAAATTACTTGTATAGATTGACAAAGATGAAAATAAATTACTTGTATTCTTTGTCATATTATTTTACTTCACTTTTATTGTACTAGTTCGTATCTAAAATTATACATACAAATGTGATTTTTTGAAAAATATTCAAAAAAAATTACGCCTTTAAAAAAAAGCAAACTCGAGTTGAAAAAGTGAATCTCTCAAAAATCGAGTTGTTGGCATAGTAGGAACTAAAACTTGGTAGAAGCGAAATTTTTTGCAAACCCCGGGTTGCCTTGCGAACTCGGCGTTGACTATTTTGGTAAAAGCGGCCCTAATTCGATCGAAAATGATACACAATAAATATTCCGATAGTTTAGATCTGTCTAATTCTGCCGATCTGTTTCGCGCCGCCTGTAAATCTTTATTGTGGTCCGAAAATGCTGTACGACTTGTGTAATTTTTTGTTGTATAATATTTTCATTCTATATCATTTCATTCTGTATTTCTTTTTTTTTAATTTGACTTAACATCTCTTTAACATCTATTGGTTGTTGTTAACGTTCTAAACGACTCTCACTGTCTCCAGGCCAAGAAAGGCGGCCTCTCCAACAGGATCTTTCCATAATGCTGACGGGTCTAGATTAGTTGGGTTTGATGGATAGTTGCTGGCTGCTCATGATTTACATCATGAGCAGCCAGCATACATAGACGACAACGATCAGATACTTCAGGGTTTAGCAAGGTATTATATACCAACTCTTAGAGGAAGTATCTGGAGCAGCACGGCTGGGTCCAAAGGAGGAAAAACACAGTGAGTTGTCGTCGGAACGGTGTTAACGGCCTTTGGCCGTGCCCGAGGGCACGGGTAGCCCCGGTACGAAGAACCAACCATCTTGGGGGCCATATCTATTGGTCATTCAAGACGGGGGTTTCACCCTCCATTCGCTTGGTAAAAGCAAAATTTTGTGCAAACCCCGGGTTGCCTTGCGAACTCGGCGTTGACTATTTTGGTAAAAGCGGCCCCTATTCTCACGTTCATGTACTGATGGATCTATCTCAAACTTACCTTGTCTTTGGTCGGTCGAGATAGACTCTGGAGGTAATTATATAGCCAACAGATTTTTGACTTTTCGTTGCGCCCGACGGGTTTAATTTACTTTTACACTTTTCTTACGTTCAGGTACCGATGGATCCATCTCAAACTTACCTTGTCTTTGGTCGGTCGAGACAGACTCTGGAAGGTAATTATATAGCCAACAGATTTTTGACTTTTCATTCCACCCGACGGGTTTGATTTACTTTTACACAATTTTTGACTTTTCGTTGCGCTTGACGGGTTTGATTTACTTTTACATTTTTCTTCGTACTTCTCGTAGCATTTACATTTTCTTTTTTTACTTCCCCTTTGTTGCAGTTCTGCTATACAAGGGCACATCACATTCTCCTTATTATCACTAGAATTTTGACATTCACGGAATTCTGTTTTGACGGCCTGAATAAAAATGTAAATGGAATTAACTACTGGTTGACATCTCCGTGGCAAAGTGCGCATCACACTCAGCTTGCACCAAGGAGGCCCCGGGTTTGATTCTTTAACGCGTCGAAAATTTGATAAAGATTTTTTTTCAAATTGTCTACTTGGTCTGGTTGTGTTTGGGGGTAACTCAGCCTCCTGAGGACAATTGAGTAGCTATGGTAATAGCGACAAGTGGTAGCATTATAAGGAAATTGTTAATGTGTAGCTCAGGCGTAGTGATATTGAAATGCTTGTTGAGAATACATTGTAATGCTATGATGCCCACAAAAATTGTGACATAATAACACAAAGAAATTACATTTACATAACTACTGGTTCTGTCAACTGAAGTCTACCACTTTTTCTTAAAATTTCACAAAATTAACACAATAAATGGATATAATTGCACCGCCAATACAATAACAAAAACCACTCAACGACAAAGCGTTCGAGAGTTCTAGCGGAACGAACAGACAAATAGGCATTTAAATTAAAATAGGACAAAGCTTTCGAGAGTTCTAGCAGAACAAACAAACAAATAAACATTTAAGAAATTGGTAGAGGCGGTATACTCGTTTTCAGGAAGCTGTTGATTCTAATCTAACTGCACTACTCCACCTTCTTAGAAATACTGGTCACAATAGATCTAAATAAAGGTCGCAGTCATAGATGTAATCAGTCTCAATAGAAACCTGCAACCAGTTTAATAATAAATAAAGGTCGCAGTGATAATTGCAATCAGTCTCAATAGAGACCNTATAAAATCAATACATACCTGACTTGATTTGGCTGTTTCTGCCGGCGTTTGTTTCGTTTTTAACAACCAATAACCGTGAAATGTTCTTCAAATGTTATTCCGCTACTTATAAAATCAATACATACCTGACTTGATTTGGCTGTTTCTGCCGGCGTTTGTTTCGTTTTTAACAACCAATAACCGTGAAATGTTCTTCAAATGTTATTCCGCCACATATAAAATCAATACATACCTGACTTGATTTGGCTGTTTCTGCCGGCATAACAACCAATAACCGTGAAATGTTCTTCAAATGTTATTCCGCCACTTATAAAATCAATACATACCTGACTTGATTTGGCTGTTTCTGCCGGCGTTTGTTTCGTTTTTAACAACCAATTCGGTAAATTCAATATGGACTCTGAGGTTTGTATGGCAGTAGACTCCATAGTTGTGCGAGGAACAGACTGTTCAACTTGTTTTTCAAGAAGGGATGTTTGAACAGATCGGTTCATCATCTGAAACAACCAGACTCGATTATTACCTATGGGTTCCGACAAACTCAATTTCAGGCTCTCAGATTAATTGTGGACCCCCTCCCAAAAAATAGATCCCAGGTTAACTCTCAAAATAAATTGTGAAAGCCCCCATAAACCCCAGGTTAACTTTCAAATTAATTGTGGCCCCCCCCATAAACCCCAGATTAACTCTCAAATTAATGGTGGACCCCCATAAATCCCAGGTTAACTCTCACATTAATTGTAAAACCCCCCATAAACCCCAGGTTAACCCTCAAATTAATGGTGGAACCCCCCCATAAACCCCAGGTTAACTCTCAAATTAATTGTGGAACCCCCCATAAACCCCAGGTTAACTCTCAAATTAATGGTGGAACTCGCCGTTAATAGAAAAAAATTAGGCTCCCTTTTCTACGGCTACAACCCAGTGTCGTGCTTTAAACGAATTATTTCTTACCTCATTCATATTTCGCTTCAAATTCAGTGTCGTAGGTACATTTCTTTTTCTCACTCCATACGGATCTTTCTTCTCGTCCTTCTTATCTTTGGCTCTAGATTTGTACTGATAGATAGATGCTGCGTCAAGCTCGGTTCTCAATCTACTCTCTGAAATGAAAACATAAATGGATTCACTCATATGTTCAGATAGTTATTAACTCAATTACTAAATAGGATGCAGGTCTCTATCGAGACTGATTGCAATTATCACTGCGATTTTTTTTTTTCAACATATTTTATTTTTATATTTATGTTTATAATTTAATTAAAAATACAATCAAAACAAAATAAAGAAAACTNATAAGTTTGAATCTTTAATTATTTTTTGTTCATTGGTTAAATATTTAAATAAATGACTTCTGAGGCTAAATAAATGCTGTATTTATTTTAAAAATGAAAATGTATATAATTATTATAATTTTTCGTCCTTCTGTTATCCTTCATTAAATTTACTTTGAAATATAATATTTATATTCACGAGATAAAAATTTACTGACATCAAAAAGGGTCCTGAGACACTTAGTGCTTAGGGCATCACATACTTTAAATCCGGCACTGTAGATATCACTACGTTTATGGGCGATTTTTTTTTCGAATTAGTATGTGGAATTTGACCTTTTTAAAGAATTTTAGTGAGTGTATATTTTCGACTTCTCATTGGTTGCTCATCAGGCGAACTAATTTGTTTATCTTTTACATACCTTCTTCATTTGCCAGTCTATCTCCTCCCCCACGGGTGACACCCTCATGTCTACTATCAACATCGCCAGGTTTACTACTTTCAGTATACACAGATTTATATTTTCGACTTCTCATTGGTTGCTCATCAGACGAACTAATTTGTTTATCTTTTACATACCTTCTTCATTTGCCAGTCTATCTCCTCCCCCACGGGTGACACCCTCATGTCTACTATCAACATCACCAGGTTTACTACTTTCAGTATACACAGATTTATATTTTCGACTTCTCATTGGTTGCTCATCAGACGAAGTGATTTGTTTATCTTTTACATACCTTCTTCATTTGCCAGTCTATCTCCTCCCCCACGGGTGACATCCTCATGTCTACTATCAACATCGCCAGGTTTACTACTTTCAGTATACACAGATTTATATTTTCGACTTCTCATTGGTTGCTCATCAGACGAAGTGATTTGTTTATCTTTTACATATTTTGTCGAGTTGGTTTTCATCAGAGTGTTTCGTATGCGATGTTTTTGTTTGTAAGCCGTTATATGCTTCTTCAGAGTTTCTTGTTTCTCCAAAAGACTGAAAAAAACAAACAAATAAAATTATTATAGGAAACGCTCAAAGACGATTTGGTCATTTGTATCACCAAATGAACTTGGAAGTAACTTCTCTCTTTTAAAGACGACTAAACCTTTTTTGACAATAGTATAATTTACTAAGTGATCTGTTGTGGACGTAACACATTTATACCCGATGTTCCGTTTTTTCTCTTTAGTTTTATGTTCTCTAAACGATATTGCGATATTAAGAAGCGCGGTAGCGCTCCGCCCCTCTAAGTCAAAATAAAGCGGTAGCTACCAAAATTAAACTAACAAATTTATAAACCGCTAAAGTAGAATAGAGGAACAGAGTGGTCCCTATCTCCTAGTGGTTAAACGAACCGAGGTACCCCACCAAGACTGCGTGTTGGTGAAGGGAGTGAGGAAATCAGACTAAAATTCTGAAATCTTTTGGGGGGTCGGAATTTAAAGTTATTATGTATTTCGAAGAAAGGAAGAGTGGAAAGCGGGGCCCAAAATAGATTTCATATCTTTTTTGGGATGATGACTTGGCGGGCAATTTTTATAGCACGCAGTGGTATTTTTGGGGTTCGCATATATTAAACGGTCGAACAAACTATTTGGTAGGTACCATGTAACAAATCTACTCGGATTTTTTTTCCCGATCATAGATCGACTATGTCTCGTTCCGACAACAACATACCCCTGTCTCTTTCGGTTGATTTCAACTAGATTACTTTAAATACTGCTACATACTTGGATCTGTTCTTGAATCAAATCTTCAGTACCAGTAGAGTTAGAACAATCAAACAATATCTGAGCGCACGGCAGTGCGCCAGGCCAAGTTCCAGAAAGCACCTTAAAAGACCTTATTTATACTGCCCAAATAGGACTGAAGAGTCCCTTTACACCGACAATTTTTGGGTGCTATTATTATATGGTAAATATCTCAAATTCATGAAGATGAAATTCCATTTGAACCCAGGCCTTCCTGTTCGCCAGTCAGAGCACCTTACCATTACACCACCAACCCTGTAACTACACCACTTTTTGGGTACTGTTTGGTCTGAAAACAGCGTAAATTTCGTCAAAAACGTTAACAAACAACTCACTTTTTCAAATTGTTTAAATGATCGATTTCAGCTTTGATCCAATCCAACTGGTTTTGTCTTTCCAGTTGTAAATATCCTACCAGAGTATCATTCTGTTTGGCATACACTGCGCCTGTAAAATCAAAACCGATCAAATTAATGCATGGGAAGGTAGGGGTATCATTTTGTCTTTCCAGTTGTAAATATCCTACCAGAGTATCATTCTGTTTGGCATACACTGCGCCTGTAAAATCAAAACCGATCAAATTAATGCATGGGAGGGTAGGGGTATCATTTTGTCTTTCCAGTTGTAAATATCCTACCAGAGTATCATTCTGTTTGACATATACTGCCCCTGTAATATCAAAGCCAATCAAATTAATGCATGGGAGGGTAGGGGGATTTTTATTCACTTTATTGACTTGTAATTGTCATACTTACCAGCATCTACGACACGTTGAATACACCAGTTCCCGTTAGATCACTGAAGTTAAGCAACGTCCAGCAAGATTGTAGCATGTGGGTGTCCACGTGGATTCACGTAATGCTGGCTATTTTTCCGGCCAAACCCAGGCTGGGTGAGGACAATGTGGATAGCTGGTTTGCAAGTTTCCAGCGAATGCTGGGTGAAACCCTCGTCTTGAATGATCAATAGATGTTAAAGAGACGTTTAGGCACATTAAAAAAAAAGAATGTCATACAAAATGAAATGATATAGAATGAAAATATTATACAACAAAAAATTACACAAGTCGTACAGCATTTTCGGACCACAATAAAGATTTATAGGCGGCGCGAAACAGATCAGTAGAATTAGACAGATCTAAACTATAGGAATATTTATTGTAGATCATTTTCAATCGAATTGGAGGTGAATTCCTATATTAGTCGGACCAGGCTTGTTTGATGGGAAAAATTGATTTTGATTTGCTTCTGATTGATGGGAAAAATTCATTCAGTCAACAGTTAAGCATCATCCACACTACACAGTGAAAGTGTCAGTGACCGTGATGTCAGAGTGATTTTAATGTTGTTGTTGTTAACGTTCTCAACGACTCTCACTGTGTCTCCAGGCCAAGAAAGGCGGCCTCTCCAACAGGATCTGTCCATAATGCTGACGGCTCTAGATTAGTTGGGTTTGATGGATAGTTGCTGGCTGCTCATGATATACATCCTGAGCAGCCGGCATACATAGACGACAACGATCAGATACTTCAGGGTTTAGCAAGGATTTATACTCGTATACCAACTCTTTGAGGAAGTATCTGGAGCAGCACGGCTGGGTCCAACGGAGAAAAACACAGTGAGTTGTCGGTCTTTGGCCGTGCCCGGCAGCCCCGGTACGAAGAACCAACCATCTTGGTGGCCTTGATTTTAATAACACCCGTCAGTGTTTCCTCCGCGCTCAGACAATGGAAATATTTTCATGTCAAATCACTGTGAAAATCACGAAAGTTCATTATCCCTTAATAATAAATTATAGTAGGTACCTTAAAAAAACGTGTTAAAAAAATTCCCGTCATTTCGATTACAATTCATACGTTTCACTGAATGACTGTACTAAGAACAAGCCTGGTCCGACTAATATTAAACCATCTCTTGGTATACTATTTCATTACGTACCAGCTTTCTGTCCTCCGCGCTTCTGAATTTCATACATTTTCTCCGATTCAGTTACTGGACTTCGCCAATCATCAGTTGTTGTTGTTGGTGTGTCCACTACTTGTCGAAATGCGGGCGCAGGTGCTGGAGGTGGTGGCGGCGGTTCAGATGAAAGTGAAGTCAATTTTTGGTCGAAACGTTTCATATTGGATTGTTTGTTAAGAATAGATTTGGTGTTTGTATTTCTATTGATGATTGATGTTGCTTTGTAATGGGGACCTGAAAATAGTTTTACAATAATTTGAAGTAAACTACATCCTTACAATCCACAGGGTTTCCGTTTTTTACATTATCGATTTTGGAGGTCAAAATGAAACAATTTCTGTCTGCGCATATGCAGTAGCGGATACAGACCTTCAGTTGAGGGGGGGGATCAAGCGTTGAGCTCAAATCTGATGTGATATTTAGTCTTTATTAAAAATGATTTTTTTAGGAAATAAGTCTATACAAGATGTTCAAGGAAAATAGCTCGACTATTAACTAACAGACTTCGCAATTAGCCATATTCATTAATGAAATTGAATCTGTAATTTTTTAGTATGAATATTTCATACACGAAATTGAAGCATGAATGCGTTTTCCTTTAAACACAAATTTTAAAGTCTGTTTTCGAGGGGCGTGGGGCTAAGCTGAGGGGGGGGGCGATCCCCCTACCGCCCTCCCCCTGTATCTGCTACTGCGCATATGTTATATATTTATTTTATTTTCATAACATAACATTTATAATACAGAGGATCTCTTTCTAGTCTCTAAGAAGAGGCTAGTATATAGCTTAAAAAAGACTAAAAAAATGTAAGTTTTCCTACCTCATAGTCTGTATCAATTGCACGGTCAGCTCACATCTTACCATCACTAGGCTAACTTTCCTTTTTTGTTTACTTAACGATGCAATCTAAGTCGGTACAAATTGCACGGTCACCTCACATCTTACCATCACTAGGCTAACTTTCCTTCTTTGTTTACTTAACGATGCAATCTAAGTCGNCAAATGAAAATCCTGGTTGCGCCTACCTTGATCCAAGGTTGCGTGATTCACATCATTTCCCCCCCAAATGAAAATCCTGGTTGCGCCTACCTTGATCCAATGTTGCGTGATTCACATCATTTCCCCCCCAAATGAAAACCCTGTTTACGCCTACCTTGATCCAAGGTTGCGTGATTCACATCATTTCCATTCTGATTTCTCGCCAGTTCCTGTTGTTGCTGTTTATACAGACGTCGTAAAGCTTGCTCTTGTCGGGTGCATTCCTTTCCTTCTGATTGGTTGGAGTGAGGTTTAGGTTGTGTTTGGTAAGTCAGATGAGATGTAGTAGTTGGTTGCAGAGGATATTTTCTGTGGGTGTTTGGTTGGTATCGAAAATCATCTTCACTCGTTAACGTTGTAGAATTGACTTGAGCTGTTGAAGCAAAAATTGTACATTATTATTAACAGGCTCCAAGACTTCACAGGCGTTTGGTTTTACATACTAAGTCCACTCGGGATATTTGTACTTTTATTTAAACAAAAATTGAGAAATCGACACTTTTTGTCAATCTCTTCCCGGGGTCGAAACTGGATCTCACCATAACCATTCGATGGCCATGACCCTATTCCTATCCCTAGAGCTTTTCAAAATTAAAAAAATCCAAGCTGTTCAAAAGTTAAGGGGGGAAGGGGGTGAACGGTCATTCTGACCAAATCTCAGACGAGACTTTTTGGCTCACAATGGGACATTAGATTCCACAAGGGATCTGGGTAAACAACATACGTGGGAAAATTGTCCTTCTTGTCATAATTGGCTCACATTGTGACATTAGATTCCAAAAGGGATCTGGGTACACAAAAAATGTGGGAAAAGTGTCCTTCTTGTCATAATTGGCTCACATTGGGACATTAGATTCCAAAAGGGATCTGGGTACACAAAAAATGTGGGAAAAGTGTCCTTCTTGACATACAGTGTACAAATAAGAAATATTATTGAGGATGTTTGTAGTCATATTAAAATATAAAAATGTCTAATTAATTTTGTATCGACTACAAATAAATTGATGAGTCACGAGCGCTTTCGTCTGTTACGACATCTTCTAGTGAACTGAAGATGTCGTAACAGACGAAAGCGCTCGTGACTCATCAATTTATTTCTAGTCGATACAAAATTAATTAAAAATTCTTATACAGTGTACAGTTTACGGAGGGAGGCAGACGAACGGATTTTGCTTTATTCGATTTTTGAATTCTACGTACATTGAAACGTAAAATATCAAATTGCAGGGTGGGGGGTGTAAAACCATGTGTCACATTGATAGAGTCTGTCAATCTGATACAAAATCAGTCTTACCATGTAATATAGAAGGTTGTAAGTTAAACACATTTGGTGTCGGTTTGAAAAAGTCCGAGGAAGTACTTTGTCCAGTTTGATGTGAAGATTCCTGACCTGATCGAGTGTAGTCTTCGCTAGGATGATCTGCAGTCAGCTCACTTGATTTTTCAGCGGATTCACCTAAAAATCAAAATACGAAAATATAAGTTAGCTAGTCAAAGAAAATAAGACCAAAAAGTAATTTAGAAAAAATAAATCGTGTAGTTCCCATTTTTGGGCGGAGCGAAGCGTAGCCTTATACTGCAAACTTTTGTTACCCTACTCCTCCGAAACTACTCAACCGATTAAACGGATGGCTCCGCCCGTTTTTGTCCACGGACACACCTAGTTCATAAATGTGTAAAGGTTGGGTCCCCTTAATAACGTATAATAAAGTCTCATACAATTTTGATGCTGGGGGTGGTTGAAGTTCCCACTTCCCCAAGCCTTTTCCTTTTTTTTTTATAATAGTGTATATCTTGGGAACGATACCCGCAGATAAAAATTGAGAAACAAAATGTACAACTCACTCAAATAATTGGACGTTATGAGTTTCTCGCGCGAAATTAAAATACCTACAATGCACATTATTAATGTATGAAATAAAATAAGAACATTTTAAAGGACTTTTGTTGTCCGGGGTTTGAGCCCCGAGCTATGGACGGACGATTGAAAAATTGTATGGAGGCATTGCCATGAACATCACGTAGAAATTTCGAAGCTGAAAAATAAAATAATTCTGACCACAAATGAAATCTATTTTTACAAGAAGGCACTTTCTACACAAAAAAAGTATTCGAGAGTCCCTTACCCCCTTCAAAAAAATTGCATTCAAATAGGTTTATTATTTTTTTTTTTTCAATTGTCTATGGCTTGGGACTCACACCCCGAACCAAAAAAAAAGTCCTTTAAAATGTTCTTACTTTGTTTCATACATAAAATGCACTGGAAAAAGTAGGCATTGTATTTGAATTTCGCGAGAAACGGGCTTGCACCCTCCCATCACCCCCTTTAATAATAATAATATTTTTATAAGGTACAATATACAAATTTGCTTCTTCTCTAACACACTATACCTTAAAACTAATATAAGGACTATAATAACATTTTATAAGAATAAGATTGAAGAATCAGTCCAAGGCCCATAACTCAGTAAAAAGCGAATGGGGGGATGTTTTTATGAAAAAATCGACACCCCTTGTCGAAAAAGCGTTACCACTTTCAAATATTGAGTGCCAGGGGCTGATTCTACAGTCAGGATTTTTTTTAAAAAAATAACCTTAGGGAACGCGTCCAACTCTCCACGTTCCTTTAGGGAACGTGGACAGATGTTTGAAATCCTTAAAAACTTCAGGACTTCATATATATATATACTAGCAGGATACGCCCGCTTCGCTTGGCGCCTTAGAGGCATGGCCGTTTATAGTTTCAACCCCAAAAGTAGCCTATGTCCTTTCCTAAAGTTTAGTCTATCTCCATACCAAATTTCATCAAAATCGGTTCAGTAGTTTAAGCGTGAAAGCGTAACATACATACAGACAGACAGACAGAGTTACTTTCGCATTTATAATATTAGTATGGAAGTATGGATATATATAGGGTGTTAACATAATCTTAAAGGACCGTTCACAATGAAGGCATAATGAAAAATCATCAATTTCAATTTTGTGTATCTCCCTTATGAAGCACTTTCGCCCTTTTTGTTATAGAGTTGACCCCCCTAGAATGGTCCATATAACACGTGGTTAAACTAAAGGAACACTATTCTGAAACACCCTATATATATATATATTTTATTTCGAGCTTCTAACTTGAACATTTTGTGAGGAAAAGATAGTGGTTTTTAAACAACCTCTAAGTGTCAAAAGCGAAGTTCACACTTACACATTCGTTTCCCATCTACTAAGAGAGGTCTACTGTACAAAAAAAAAATACCACTTTATTTTCTTAGAAGTCATGAAATCATACATAGATTGCACCTGCGGGTCAACACTCACCCGAAATATTTTGTTCTCTTGTATTTTGGCTCCTTCTAGTCACACGTCCATCAGATGAAGAATGTTGAGCTGGTAGAAACGGTACATTTTGTTGTAAAACATCATCTCGATTATTAATACCACCATCAATAAATTTACTACATTTTGTTTCGATAACACGATTATTATCGGAATTATTATTCCGATGATTCTCATCGATGTTTCTATTATTATATTTTCCATTCTCAACATCATTCAATTTTCGATCAATATTTTTATTTCGGTATTCGATATCTCTCGTTCGATATTTACTATCGATAATTTGATTTTTATCATGAGAGTATTCTTTTTCGATTAATTTATTGACTAAATGTTTAATGAATGATTTTTGATCCCGTTGATTATTGTGAAGAAATTCTTGTATAAGATTAACTCCGCGGTCTATGTCCCGATGAAGTGTACTCGACTGAGAGCTGTCCCACAATTCATTTTCCTCATCCTCGTCGACGTGCTCGGATGCTGTACCTAACGAAAGAAAGAAAAAATAGTCAAGTGAAAAATGTAGGGATTAGGGCGCTTGATAGGGGTCGATTACAGTTGAATATATCTCGACATCTTTCAATACTCATCACAAGGACCAACAAAGAAGTTCAAAGAGACTTCGTATGAGTGGTGAAAGATTAAAATTAGTGTTTACAAGTTATGAGTGATCATGTCACAAACAACGACAAATATAAGGGACTACTTAGCATCCCAACAGGCAGTCAAGTCAGGGAGAGGTGTCACGAGATCACAAGCTGGTTATAAAATATTCTGCAACCCCACTGGGGCGTTCCTCATTCTATCATCTTCCATACAGGCTAGATTTGACTCAAAGGACAACAAACCACAAGTCCTAGGATAATATTAACGCTTTACTGGCAGATTTCAAGTTTTGCAATGAAATTTGTCAAAATCAGGGGTATTTCTTGTCTCGGGGGGATAGTCCTCTTCGCCACTGATAGGAACCCTTACTATGTAGGTTGTCAAAGCTTGGCGTTACTGTCGATCACATAGATTACAGAGAAGGAGTTCCATACTAGAAAACTACCATTTTATAAGTTGCCACAGTTTTCTTTATTCGATTTTCGACATACCACAAGAGAGGGGGGGGGGGTAATTTTTTTGTGGTCAAATCCTAATTTTTACTATCGTCCAATATTCTCTACTCAGGCCTGACAATAATAGTCCTTATTTATACTGCCCGGATAGGATTACACTAAGTCCCTTTACATCGGCACTTTTTGGGTGCTATTATTATCTGGGAATTATTTCATATTCATGAGGATAAAATTCCATGGGTTGGCTGGGTTTGAACCCACGCCCTACTGTTTACCAGTCAGAACGTCTTACCACTACGCCACCAACCCATAAAAAATAAAGGGGGGGGGTCCCCGAACCTGGACTTCTTGAAGGTTATGTGACTCCTTAAAATAGTTACTATATTTGAGAAAATTGAAAAGGTTATGGTTTTTGGCGTTGTTTTCCTGTCTCTACTCACCTTGAGCTTGATTTTGTTCATACACGTGGCCAGGTAAATATTCAAAACTATTGACCCGATCTATCTGATCTTCGGGTCGATTTTCAAACTCATGTCTATTATAGGAACAATTGCCGTCATTGATTTGCCGTCCAAATTGTTCTTCCTCTTGGTCATTCAATTGGTTTCCCTCATTACTATTCTCAACAGAACCTGAAAAATAATAAACAGAAACCTACAATTTTAATATTGAAACAAAAAAAGAAGTCAAGGACAAGTCAAAAACCCACAATATTATAAAGTACTAGCCGCAGAGCCGTACCCAAGTTTTTTCGGGGGGGGGGGNGGGGGGGGGTCCGAAGGATTGACAGACAAGCCAGGACTAACACCTGAAAATGATGATCATGGAAGGTGAGGCTGTTGTTCTTGTTGTTGATGTTATTGCTCTTGTTCGTGGTGGTGGTGATGATGGGTTACACCTTACAATATTAAATATGTCATGCACAAAAAAAATAATGAAGTATCAGGGGGGGGGGGATCCCATGGACCACCTGCTTACGGCCTTGACTGGCCGTTTTTTTTTAAAGTATAATACTCCCCAGTATCAATGTCTATAACAAATAATTATATTTCAAATTTGACCAACATTGGACTAGTAATAACAGCATTTGAGATATGCTCCCATGAGACCAAAAATTAATCTATCTATAATAATAAAACTCAATGTAACGATAAATATTGTATATGTATGTGTGTATGTATCACTAATTGTTTAGCCAAAACGGTAAGAGATATCGAAAAATTGATGAGAATGTACCCCCCAAAAACNTTGATGAGAATGACCCCCCCTCCCCCGAAACCATAGGCTAAAACCCCAGGAAAAATATCAGAATTAAAAAATCTCGAACCGTTTTAGAGTTACGGCCGATTTTTGACCGAATTTAGACGGTCATGTTCCGATATCTTAAATTTTGTCGCGACAACATATCAACTCAAAGCGAGAAAGTTTTAGGTGGCCTTTTGAACCTTAATTTGGAACATAGTTTGCAAAAAACGGTCCAACCGTTTTCGAGTTATGGCTGTTTTTCCGATTTTTGTGAGTTTTGTGATTTTTGCGATTTTTATTATTGAAATGGAAATCATAGAATACTATTTTTAGAAGTTACTACACTGTTTTCACTTTAGCACGGGAACGGCCATGCCGCTAAGGCTCCAAGCTATAGACCGTAGTGAAGCACGGGCGAAACAGCTAGTCAATAATATGTTACAAAGGGTATCTGTTTTAAATTTAATTAAAATTGGACTAGTAGTTCCAGTTATTGAGATATGCCCCGAATTAGAAAACGACATCGAAATGTATCACCATATCAATATTTTATTTTCCTATACTTCGTCTATGGGAAGATAAATTAACATTTTTTTTTCTTCCAAAAACAAATCAATTCAAAATATCAAACAAAAAACGATTGAGGTTAGCGAAAAACCTACCTGAAGGTTCATGAAACTCGGCATCATTTCCTCCACTAGTCCCAGATGGATCTCCTATGTTTCTATTTGATTGGGACCGGATTTGCTCCTCCTCATTATTACCACCGTCTGGTTTTCTGAAATATTGACAAACATTGGAAAACATATTTTAATATTAAAAATAGAAGAACAAATTTTCCAAAAATTTGATGCCGGGCGCGCATTTGCTATTGGAGGACATTTAAATGTGACTAGGTACTATGCAGTATTGCAATCATTTCATTAATGTTCAAAGATATATTTAGCACTAAAATTGTTAAATACACAGGAAGTTACTGTACTATTTTCAATTTAAGAAAATACTGAGGAGGAGATCCTAATTAGGCCTCAGACCTCTTTCTAATGAATCGGATTAATTCATTTTTTACAGTGTTAATAACAAAGATTTATGACATTTACTTCTAGTATTTTTTGTTCACATTTATAGAAATAAGTATTCAATCGCTTTCAATCTACTTATAGCAATGGCGAATAAGCGTGTAACGTCACAAAATTGGTCTTGAAAAAAAAAAAATCTATGGATTTTTTGTGATAACACAAAAACACTATGCCAATAAAAGTTTATTATTTTACTGGCTAAAAAATTCATAATTGAAAGAAATAATCTAAAAAATTGAACCCATTTCCGATCACATAAAATAATCCAAAAGAAAGGTTTTGGATTATTTTATGTGACCCGAGAAGGGGTGATGGATCCCACTTACCTCTCATATCTATTATTATAGTATGTCTTTCCCACCCAAGACCCCACAGTTTGTTCACTCCCTATACTATCCAACGTGTTGCAGTTCTTCGTGTCAGTGTGTGACTCTCTGATAAGATTCTCATTGTCCTCAACATCACTAATCTCAACAACAGAAGCTTGTTGATGACATCGCAATGGACGTTTAGCATGAGCTCCTGAAACAAAAACAAAATAAATCTTAATTACAGTTAATAAAATCAATTAAAAAAAGTCAAAGTTAAAACCCCTAATTCAAAAAATTCCGCCCATGAACGTAGTGATAGGTATTATTTCGGGCAAGATTATTCTTGCCGCTGTTCATACCACACTTATATTTATAATTGTACCCGATGCTCTTTATATTTGTAGAATTACCTTCTCCATATTTGGTCATTTTTTTCTGCGTATAATTGCAAAACACAACAATGGTAACCATTTAAAAAAATAAAGCCGGTATTCCTTTAACAGCATTGGGCGCACTAATAAATTTAAGTGCGGGAAACAGCAGCAAGAATAAACTTGGTCACAATAATAGATATCACTACGTTCATGGGCGGAAATTTTTGAAATACTGGTTGGAACTTGGCCTTTTTAAAGATAATTTTTCGATTTCACTGCAAATCGAAAACAAGGACATTTTATGTTAACCTGAACCATTAACCAGCGTACATGGCACGTTGAATACACTACTTCCCGTTGGACCACTGAAGTGAAGCAACGTCCAGTGAGATTGTGCCATGTGGGTGTCCACGTGGGTTTGCGCCCTCATGATGCTGGCTATTTTTCCAGCGAGTGGAGGGTAAAACCCCCGTCTCGAATGACTAACAGATGTTAAAAAGAAAAAACTGAAACAAATGTCTAGCAGAGATCTCACACCAATTAATATAATACTAACCAGCGTCTATGGCACGTTGCATACATCAGTTCCCGTTTGATAACTGAAGTTAAGCAACGTCCAGCGAGATTTTAGCGAGTGGGTGTTCACGTGGGTTCGCGCCTCGTGATGCTGGCTTTTTCCGGTCTAACCCAGGCTGGGTGACGTCATGGTTTTGTAAGTTTCCAGCGAATGGATAGTAAAACCCCAATCTCGAATGACCAATAGATGTTAAAGACGTTAAATAACAAAAAAAAAAATATTCACTCATCATCATAGTAATAACCGTGGGGCTGGTTTACAACAACTCGCTATGAGATGTAGATACTCTAAAGAATGTTGTTGTTAACGTTCTCAACGACTCTCACTGTGTCTCCAGGTCAAGGAAGGCGGCTTCTCCAACAAGATCTGTCCATAATGCTGACGGCTCTAGTTTAGTTGGGTTTGATGGATACTTGAATGATAGTTCCTGGCTGCCATGATTTACATCATGAGCAGCCAGCATATATATAGGACAACGATCAGATACTTCAGGCTTTAGCAAGGATTTATATACCAATTCTTTGAGGAAGTATCTGAAGCAGCACGGCTGGGTCCAACGAAGGAAAAACACAGTGAGTTGTCGTCGTAACGGTGTTGATGGTCTTTTGCCGTGCCCGAGGGCACGGGTAACTCCGGTATGAAGAACAATCCATCTTGAGGGCCATACTCTAAAGAATCTTTACGGATACTGGAAACCCTTAGTCGCATCTTACGACCAGCATGGGCTGGGGGGCCTCGAAAGTCCTCCTATCCACCGGGAAAAAATATTCACTACAAAGCAAATGAAAAAGCAATATAGTGTAAATTCTTCCTTTTTTGGATTTGAAGAAATTGCGTATTCGAAAATCAACTTTAAAAAAATATTACCTGAACATATAGGTCCATCTGAACAATGTACTGTCTGTATACCAATTGATAACTGTTGAGTTTCTAATGTTTGAATAAATTTCGACATCTTTTGAGGAGAATCATTTTTCTTTGTAATAATAGTTGATAGAGAGCTCGAAGACGCTGAGTACGGAATAAAATGAGGAATATTATCAGAATTCACTAAACTCATTGTGCTATGATACCTTGGAATGGTCACATGAACAGATGTCTTTTCATTATTGTGAACCAAAGTTTCCAATGAGTTAGTCCTTCTCAAATTAACATCATCCGTAAAATAGGGAAACAAAAAAGGTTTCTTCTTCAATTGATCAAATTCATATTTCTCAATATTACAATTTGATTTTCTATTTATAATTTTCTTATTAATATTAAACGTTTTAAAAACATCATTTTTCATCGGTTGTTGTTCACTTTGACAACCCTGATTTTGTACAATTTTTTCACGTTTTTTTAAACTATCTTGTTTTTGATTCGAACTCAAATCATTTTTATTTTTTATTAACATTTCTTTATTCGTTTCGTCATCATTCAAATTACTTGGACCATAATTGTATTGATTTTGCGATAATCTTTCCAAAAGAAATCTATTTAAATTGTCATTCTTATCAATCTTCTCACTTTTATTTATTTTCTTAACATTACTTTTGTCTGCGTATTCATTTTTATCGTACTTATCAGATCTATTTATTTTTCTATTATTATTATTTCCATTTAGAAATTCATTTCTAATTAATTTTCTCTTGTCTACAAATTCATTTTTATCATCAAACTTGTCACTTTTATTAATGATCTTTACATAATATTCATTTTTATCTAACTTCTCATTTTTATTAATTTTTTCATCACTCATTCTACTGGTATGCCTATCAATATATTCATTTTTTCGATCATTGTTTATTTGTTTGTTTCTCATATGATTATTATATTTACGAACAATTTCATTAATATGTTCATTTGGGTCTCTTCCATCTGCAATCATAGCTTCATGTTGTGTTAAATTCTTCGTGTCAATAGTTTTACTATTTATTATTTTTTTCTTTTCATTATTAGTCTTGATATTATTTTGTTTGATGTAAGGTTCACTTTTGAGATCTATTTCAATATTGTAAAACTCACAATTGTCTTGTTGCTGTTGTTCGTTATTATTTTTCATTCTGATTTCATCAATTTTTTTAATATTATGATTCGCATTCCTCTCTTCGTTGATATATTTACTATTTTTTACATTAATTCTCTTGTTTTCTTTACTAGTAGAAGGTCTTGAATCTATAATCAAAGGGATACAACGTTATATCGTCAACACGTGGCGTACTCCGAGATTCTTAAGAACAAAAAATGGCGACCAGACAATCATTAGATGATTCTTTTTGTTACCAAACCATCAGAAGTAAACCAAAACCAAACATAAACAGAAAGAAAAGTAAACGCGGAAAACCAAATCCAATCCAGTGGAGTTGATAGGTTTACTTGGCCTGTTTTGCTGCAAGGTGGTTTACTCTGTTGCCAATAAAAGAAAATGGTCCCTTGATCTCCTGGTCCAATACACATGATCCGCATAATATATTTTCAAGTATTTATTATTAAAAGACCCTACGATAAATTTATAAAATATAATCATGTATAGTGGGATTTAACTTCGTCATTGGCAACCTGCACCAGGCTCGCGTGACTTTCGGCGAAACTGCCGAAATCACATGCATAGTGGGATTAAACTTCGTCATTGGTAACCTGCACCAGGCTCGCGTGACTTCCGGCGAAACTGCCGAAATCACATGCATAGTGGGATTAAACTTCGTCATTGGCAACCTGCACCAGGCTCGCGTGACTTCCGGCGAAACTGCCGAAATCACATGCACAGTGGGATTAAACTTCGTCATTGGCAACCTGCATCAGGCTCGCACCAGGCTTTAACTTCACGATTTTTTTTTAATTTGTCCATAAAATTTATTTTTGCAAGTTTTACTTAAATAAACAAGAGATGTACATTATGTACAGATGATTACATATCTTATCTATCTGTAATTTAATAATAAAATAACACAATTAGACATAATTCGTCTCCTTCTAGAGACATCAACAGTTGGTCTGAGGGTGTCCGTTTTGAGAAGATTGTTTAATTTGTCTTTTTGTACATTGATAACTCTGAAAAGCTTGGTTCGATACCGATGAAACTTTCTATAGACATTTATCAGGTTAAAAGAATATGTTTAAATTTTTGAATAACATGTTAATTATAAGTGTTAAATGTTAATAATAGAATATGAACCTGATTTAGACACCAAGGACCTCATAGTGGCACTTTCACCTGAGAAAGGCCTACAGTTCACAGAACTACTAGCAATTTCTCCTTATTTTGACCTTAAGAACAATTGGTTTGAATCGAATTTCGTTACACCCAGCATAAAGAGGTAAAATGGTAAGGAAACAATACTGACCTGCTTGGCAGACGGATTTCTTACTATGCGTTTCCGCATTAGTTTGAATTTTATTCTCACCACCAATATTACTATTGTTGCGTTTGTATTCAATCTCATTTCTCTTATTTCCACTTCGTACATTATCGTTATCTGTTCGTGTTTGTTCGTATTCTGTTACTGGATCATTGTCACTGCTTGACACAAGTGAAGGATCATTTACTGAGGTACTAGCAGTAGCAGCAGACGTTTTAATCTCATTAGGTGTTGATTCTGCGTTAGGTTTACCAAGATTAAATAATGATTTTTTCGATGTTGGTTGTGGCATTGGTGTTAAAGGTAATAAAGTTGGTTTTTCTGTGGATTCGGTAGTACCTGTGAAACAATATAAAAGTGGATCATTTATAAATAAGATTCTAGGAGATTACATAATTGGTTCCCGATACACAAATTCAACTCTCGCGCAATTTTCCACTTTCTGAAACTCTCACAGAGGACTCCGCACAAAAGGATAGGAAATGAGTTTTCGGTCAAATTGGTTGAAATATAAGAGGGAGGTAGATTTTAAAGTGTAGATCAAAAGTGTCAATGAGCCCAAAATAAGTGAGTTTGAAAATGGCATCATAAGTTTTATGGTCAAATTGACGATTTTTTTTTAATATTTGAAAAAGTAACAGGTTATTTTGACCTAAATGAAAAATTAACCGTTTTTGATATAATTATAAAGCTACATTTTCAATCAGTAGATTCGATCAAGCCAGCGTCTAGCGTCTATGGCACGTTGAATACACCAGTTCCCGTTACATCACTGAAGTTAAGCAACGTCCAGCAAGGTTTTTCCGGTATAACCCAGGCTGGGTGAGGTCATGGTTTTCTAAGTTTTCAGCGAATGGAGGGTAAAACCCCCGTCTGAAATGATCAGTAGATGTTAAAGAGACGTTAAGCCAAATTAAAAAAAAAGATTCGATCACAAAACTCGCTGAGTTAATAGATGCTATATTCAAAATTTCAACCTATACAGCGTACAAACTGTTCTATGCACACTTTTGATCTACACCCTAAAGACTACCATAATTCTATCCAATTTAAGAAAAAGCCCATTGTGTATCTTTTTGTGTCGTTTTTTTTTTCGTCTCTCTCAAATTCCACACTTTCTTGCTTTTATTTTCGACTCACCTTCAGGATCTGATCGTCTATTTTCTCTTCCTATCCCAACCATTCTTTCTAACGTCTTCAATCCAATAGAATAGGATCCACCACTATTTTTATCCTGTTCGTCATCTCTGGAGGTGGCGTTTATATGTACATTACTATATCCAACGTCACCCAAGTTGTCCCATTCTAATCCAACTTTCTTATTTGAATTTAAACTGCTAACGGATGATGGTGTAGGTATACGGCCATCAGGATTTTCAAGTGATGTATCGGCAGAAGCGGCTGTAGATGAACCAAGAGGTAGATTTCTATCTATAAAATCTCGTCTTGGTATTTGAGTGATGGTTTGAATTTCTTCATTGGAGTTTCTGTCCGAGGAACCGCTACTCAGAGAAACATCTGGTAAAAGAAACATTTTATTATTATAAATGATAAAATACACCACGTACTGAAAGGCACTTAAAAAAAGGGATACAGATTGCGAATGATTTGGTTGCTGTTTGTTGGAGATCGGATCAGCCGTAAAAAAGTTAACCGGGCGAAAGGAGGTCTAGTTTTAACTCCACGATTTTGCGTGTGTGTTACGATCGAACGCTTGGTACAATTCTGATGAAACGTGTTATGGATATTTATTGGATTCATAGAATTGGCTGAAATCCATATGTTGAATTAACTACAACAAATTAACTACACAGAGACGGGGAACAAGATTAGTTCTTAACATATTTTGCAAGTGAAACTATTTAATATGTGAATAGCTGAATAGCATGTTAATTATAAGTGTTAAAAAATATTAAATTTTTAATTCTCATGATATTTAATCTCTAGATACATATAGAAATACATGAGTAGCCACCTTTATTCTTAAAAAGAATACTTCCAAGGCATGCAAGTCCATGCTAATCGTAAAAGGCGACTAAAGTCAATGTGGGAAACGATATCCTTTTGCATTACCGATGCAGAAAGCAAGGAGAAACTACTGCATTATATCCTTCCTATGTCCCCTGTTGATAGGGGGGGGGGGGTTAAAAGGAATACTTCCAAAACACCCAATTCCATGCCAGTCGTATAAGGCGACTGAAGGAAGGGTCGGAAACGATATCTTTTTCATTAAACATGCAGAAAGCAAGGAGAAGCTACTGCATTATCTGGAAGGATACTCAAGTATCAACAACTCATGGCGAGTTGTTGCAAACCAGCCCCATGGCTGTTAACCTATGATGATGACATGAATACAAAAACTTCTCTACCTTCCGTTGTTTGGAATCAATTTTTAATCATTACCTTCAAATCTTCTTAGTCCATAACTAGACACAAGTCTATCTTTCTCGTCCGAGGAAACATCTTCTTGCAAATCTATACTACTCTCATTTGACGACGTTGATGCTTGTCCAACCAATGGCGGACGAATTTCGTTTTTCTTCTCGTCCATCCTAGTGAGAAAAAACGGATTGAAATTAATATTGTTAGGTGAGATATTTAAATTCTTATACTTAGGTAACATCATTGCATTTCTTGGTTGATAGATATATGTCCTATAGCATTGCATCTCTAAATAATTATTATTCTCAAAAATGAGTCTATGGAATGAGAGAGAACCAAGAAAGAAAATACCCCCCAAAAAACACACCCATTTTGGAGCACAGTGTAGCAAATAATATAACGGGCATACTTACAATATTTGACAATTTAATGTTTATCAACAAAAGTAACAAGATTCTTATTGGGTTAGCGTAATATATCTTATGGGAGTCAGCAGATCGAGCAATCTGTGAACTTGTTTTTCTTTGCATATATGCAAAGGTCTGTGCTATGTAATATGAAAACCCAAGACAACAGCAAAGATCTATAAGAAAGTAGTACATACAAGAATGGTAGAATATACATTAACGAGATACAAACCAAACAGGGTATTGCACAGTAGATCACCTGTGAGCAGAAATTGCAAAGATACACTAGAACCATTCTGTCCCAACTTCGTTCTGGCTGGTCCAAACACTCAATACTTACCTGCACCGAATTGATCCAACCATTGAAGATGTATGTCCCAAATATAATGAGAGCCCTCATGATACCACCCACCTGTTCAACTGCTCATCAAACCCTGACAACTACTGACTTGTGGACGAATCTAATGGAGGTGGTGAGATTTCTTAAATCTCCCCACAGGTGAGATGTGATTTGATGGACCTGCTGCTACTACAACATAAGTAAGAGTATCTGGCTGTCTGCAAATAGCCCTAAATACTCGCAGGCAGTCACATATCTACTTATCTTTGCTTATATGCAAGGAAAATAAATGCCCATGATCTTATGAGTCCGCAGATTGCTTGATCTGTGGACTCTCATAAAATCTGTTATTTCTTTTTGTTGTATATCTAATATCCATATGACATCTATGTGTTAATTAGTACCTCTTAATTTTCTTTTCGTACAAAACGATTTCGTTGGTATTAAGGATTTTACTTGAACTTTCTTTCAAAAGTAATTCAAAATCTGAACAATAGTTTTCCAATTGATTTGAATTCAACAAAAAAGATTTCTTTTCTTGTAAAAATGATTGTTTATTTATATCATTTACGGTTTTAAAATTTGATTTAAAACTCATTTAGATATGTTTCTAGACCTGAAGAAAAAATTAAATTATATACTATGAGTAGGTAGGCCTACTCATAACCGCGACTAATGTATACTACCTACCCACTGACAGTCGCGACTTTTTTTAAAACTCTTTGAATGAAATTAAATCTATTTGTATTTTTATTTACAAATATCGGAAAAGCTGGGCTACAAAAAACGATATAGTTGATTCTAAAATTTTCCAGAAAATTGAATATGTCTCTACAAATGAATGGTTCAACTGGAAAATATTAACTTCAGTGATCGTACTGATAAGTGGATATAACTGGTATTGATTCAGACTTAAGGGCCCACCAGATATATTGACTCCAAACTCCAATTGCATAAGATTTTTTCATTCATGTTTGAAAATCGTTTGCAGTAAATAAATGTGCGTTTCTAAAGTTCCTGTAAGGAGTTACAGTATTTTCCTTAATTAGAATAATTACCTTTAAAGATTCAAAATGCTCGACACTGTTTCCTTGTCACCTATATATTTTGATTCCATTTCACTCGAAAGATTTCCTTATTCACATTCAATATTTATTCACAAAGTATTAAAATCATCGTAAAAAGGTAAAAACACAAATTGGTAATATTAATTACTAAAAGTGAAAGCCAAAATTTTGAAGAAAATAATCATTAAATTAAAATTATTATCAATATTCGTTAAAAGTTTAGCCAAAACTAATAGGTATGTTATTTTTAAAAGAACGCAAAGAAATGACCTTGAAGTAGGCTACGGTAGGGTTGAAAAATTCATTATTTTGCTATTTCTGACTGCAGTTGAAAACAATTATTTCTTTATTTGGAATGCTGGAAATGAATTAGTATTAATAGCGCGAAATTCAAATTAGAAAATTTGCTTGATAAGAAAAGGCAATTTTCTTTTAATTTTCAAACCAAGTTAAATATAATAGAATGATCATGGAAAAATAATTGTTCTTATCTAAAATATAGTTAAACAGCAGACACACATATGTAAGTTCATTTTATTCCAATAATTCATGTGTTATTTTTATTTTATCACACAATAATTTGAATCTTTGAATAGTTAATAAAAATAGATACACGTCCTAGGTGTTTTCCGACTCCATGGGTCAACCAGAGAGTACAAAAGTACGATAAGTGTAAGTGGAATATACATAGTAGCAGATACAAATACAAAAAAAAAAAAAAATACATCTGATAAGAGTTTACTTTCAAACTTGCAGTGCCCTTACATGACTCGGACTGTATTAATCGATTTGTTTTTCAATAAGGCATATGGCACACTACAAATTTTTATCGGCAGATTATTCTAAGAAGACAAGGAGTACCAACCACATTAGTTTTATGTTTACTGAAGTATGACTTAAAAATAAAAGTGAGTTAGAAACACGGGATTAGTGATCGACTCACGTGCGTGCGTATGACCAGACAAGTTTGAGAGAGCGTACTATTTTGCCTTGTCTTCATCTTCAGTCATATCATACTATGGGATGACTTTATGGGGATGCAAACATAGGTGAAACGTGAGTGCGCAGATAGTACAGTCAAAGCTATTAGTGTGTTTCCATGATTGCATGTCCTCCGATAAAAAATGCAGGTCAGTGTGTATAGATTCCTAAACATGTCACCTCCGAATAATATAACTATTGCATTTGTAGGCAAAGCAACTGTAAAGAATTGAAAGAAATTCATTTGGAGTTATGAAAAGGGTTGTCCGAATTTATCTCATTTATTTATTAAACTGTTTGTATTTGTCCTAGTTTTCTACCATTTTGTAAAATAAAACTACAGCTCCAGTTGTGAAATTGTTACTACTAAAAAAAGGTTATTCCAACAAAGCCAAATCGACCAGATTAATATCAAGCATCCTCACACAATCTTTGAATAGTTAATAAAAATAGATACACGTCCTAGGTGTTTTCCGACTCCATGGGTCAACCAGAGGGTACAAAAGTACGATAAGTGCCTAAGTGGAATATGCATAGTAGTAGATACAGATTCGAGAAGAAAAAAAAGATATTGTATCCAGCACATGAGACGTGGCGTTAAAGCGTTATTTGTCGATTGTAATCGTATTCATGACTGAGCGCTTTCTATCCGCGACTGACTACCCCCTAAATTAAACAATCGAAAATAAAGAGAAAAATTTAATTTAGAAATACCAAAATATGAAAATAACAGTCTAAAACAGTTTGTACCCCAACTCGAACGCTTGGAAAGTGTATGTTTTGAATTCTAGTGGAAACAAATGATTGAAATGATACCTTAGAAGATCAATGATAAAATGGGCTACACATAAATTAGAGAACATTACACTGCACGGGAGAAAAATAAATAATTAATTAGTACAATAGAGAAACAACTTCGCTTACTCTCAGATTGCTTTTAGTAATATTGATTGGTACAAAAAATGTTTTTTCTTTCTGATTTTCAGAATGTATTGAATGACATTTTATTCACTTTTTAACTTTTCAAAATTTTTAACAAATTTTTCATATATTCAATACAATCAAATTACCTGTGTAAATAGAAAATTTATTACACATAGAATGAGTAGTTCAAGAATGAATAGAAATGAAAACAAAATGAGTGATTCAAATAACGAAAATACTCAATTCAAAAGATTACCCATTCCTGAGAAAGGTTTATGTGATAAATATGAATATTCTGTCATACAATTAAACAATGGACTTACAGCATTACTCATATCTGATGTAGAACATTTGATTACGTTGGATGAGCTTGCTGAAGAGAGCGATTTTTCTGGAAGTGATTCTGATGAGAGCATGGGATCTGCAGGGTCAGAAAAAGAAATGGAACTGGACAAAGGAGATAGTGAAGAAAAACTGGCTGCATTATCCTTAGCAATAGGTAAGAAAAGATAGAGGTAAATTCTCCCCGGACTCGGACTTCTCAAGATGTCCGGAAATTATTTATTATTTTACTTGGGCTATAACACGCAGAGCGTTATTGAAGTAAAAGTGTTAAAGAAATGGATAGTTATTCTGTTATGTTCATTGTAAAAATTTTATTTGAAATATAATGTAATTCGTAAAAACCGCACAAATAGAAAAGAAAAATTGACAACCTGATGGTGCCATGTAATTGAGGAGGTAAAATCATACAAACATATTTATGCCATGTGTCTATTTTTTGGTGTATTGAAAATAATAAACTAAAATGATTAAATATACAATATCGATTCAAATAACAATCATAGAGAGGAATTACTATGCAAACTGTTTCCATTATTTTTTTTCTAATTTTAGGTGTTGGAAGTTTCAGCGATGAGAATATTCCAGGATTAGCACATTTTCTTGAACATATGGTATTTATGGGAAGTGAAAAATATCCCAAAGAAAATGATTTCGATTCCTATTTATCAAACAAAGGTGGAAGTTCAAATGCGAGTACGGAATATGAACATACAAAATTTCATTTTGAGATCCCAGAAATATATTTAAAAAAATCTATAGATATATTTTCAAATTTTTTCATATCACCTTTATTGAAAAGAAGTTCAATTCAAAATGAAATGGAAATTGTGGATTCAGAATTTCAAAGTTCAATCTTAAATGATGATAGTAGATTAGAACAATTGTTATCTACAACGTGTTCAGAAAATAATCCTGCCGGACGATTTGCATGGGGAAATATACAAACGTTAAAGAATGATGTTCTAGAAGATGAATTATATGAAAAATTAAATGAGTTTAGAGTGAAACATTATTCGGCAAATCGAATGACATTAGTCATTCAAGCAAGATTAAGTATACCTATATTGGAATCATGGACTGTTGAACATTTTAGTAAAATACAAAATAACAATTCAATTCGAGATACATTTAAAAGTGATAAATATTTCAATGAGAAATTATGGCATCAATTTTATACAATTAAACCTATCGATGACATCAATATACTTCATCTATCCTGGATAACACCGTCAATATTAAAATTATATCAGTATAAACCATTAGATATATTATCTTATTATATAGGACATGAAAGCAAAGGTAGCATAATATCATATTTAAGAACAAACTTTTTAGCTACAGATATACAAGCTGGTTATGAAGATAGTGGATTCTATTCAAATCATATGTATACATTATTTCAAATTACTATCACGTTAACAGATAAAGGAATTCATGAAATTAAACATATAATTGATATTGTTTTTCAATACTTAAAATTATTAAGCGAAAAACCAATCAGTTTGAAAATGTATGAAGAAATAGAAAAGATACATAGAATTGCATTTGATTATCGTAATGAGAAAAGTTCTGTCGATAATGTTGAAAGTTTATCAGAATGTATGCAATATTATCCAAGTAATGAGTATATTACAGGATCTCTACTCTATAAAAAATATGATCAAAACAAAATAAATGAATTTCTAAATTATTTAAAACCAGAAACAATCAATATATGTCTACTTAGTAATAACGTATGTAAAAATATGAATTTAAATAAAAAAGAAAAATGGTTTGGTACGGAATATAAAAATGAAGATATTAATCAAGAATGGATATACCAATGGAAAAATCTAAATCTAAATTCAAATCTGTATTTACCAATGGAAAATAATTTTATTCCAACTGATTTTAATTTATTGAAAAATAATGAAATTAAATATCCTGAAATGATATTGAAACATGATTTAATTGAAGTTTGGTTTAAGCAAAGCGTTAAATATAAATTGCCACATTGCACATTGTATTTTGTATTCGAAATACCTTTTGTTAAACAGAGTACCTATAATAAGGTATTATTTGATGTGTTTATGGACGCGTTTCAATTAACATTACAAGAAAATACCTATTTAGCTGCTTTAGCTCAATATAGTGTTCATGTATCACAAGGTAAATATACAGGTTGAACAAAATAACGTTATCTCAGGCCTAGGGTACGTAGACCATATCATTTCCAACACAAAATACTCTAATGAGTATAAGTCCTTTTAAATAAATTAAAACAAAACATTATTATTTAACAAATTTATATTAGACATCCTATTGGTACTTTAAAAAACACTACCGTTATTTATGACGAGGATTCACTTACATTTCACTTCCGACTTCGTAGACATTCTCAAAGAATCTGACTGTTTGGTGTTGTTATTGTTGGGTGTCTGTTAGACACCCAAAATGCCTACGAAGTAGACGAAACTCGAGTCGGAAGTGAAAAGTAAGTGAATCCTCGTCATAAATAACGATAGTGTTTTTTAAAACAAAAAACTTACCAAAAACACTATTTACTATAAATTATGAAGAAACTAGTTTCGAATTATTCGATTCATCATCAGTCTAGTCGAGTCGAAGGATGGTAGTTGACCGAGTATTATTCACCGCGTGCTGTGTAGAGTGACGCGATGTACTATCAAAATATCTATTGTCTATTTCTAAAACTTTTTTGAATGAAATATTGTCACTGTTCTCTAATGAAGTAACACATCAGGCAACCTACCATACTATCATAGGTGATTTTTTTATTAATATGAACCAACTTAAAACAATCAGAAGCAGGAATAGATCAAAACGCATAAAAAGAATGAAAACAAACCTAGTAAGCATGGCAAACCAAACCCAATCTGGAGGAGGAGTTGATTGGTTTACTTGGTCTGCTAAACAATAACCTGCTTTACTCTGTTTATTGACAATAAAAAATCACCTTTTGATCTCCTGGTCCACTATACTTCATATTACATTTATCATTATTTTTTACTCTCTGAGATGTAAAGTAAAAAGCCATACGCAAAATAAAATAAATGATATACCTGATTGCATTCCAAGTTATCCTATATTTTCAGGTGAATATGGTCTAAATATAAATCTCTATGGATTCAATCAACACATAGAAAGATTCTTAAATATGATTCTAATGCATTTGAAAAATATTAACATTTCCCAACAATTATTTAAAGTTTGCAAGAAATCAACTCGGAGGATGTATGTTAACAAATTGAAAGATTTAGAAACGTTAAGAAGAAATCTTAGATTAGCATTATTAATGCAAGATGGCACTTTGACGACGGATAAATGTGAAGCATTAAATCATATTAAATATGAAGAATTTAAAGAATTTCAAAATCAACTGTTCAATAAAATGTACATTAAATGTTTAGCGATGGGTGAGTGAAAACTAAGGTGTGTGGTGTAGATCTTCTAATATATAAAATTCTCCTGTCATGGTGTTTGTTACCATACTCCCCCAAAACGGCTTATCCGATTTTAATGAAATTGTTGGAAATTTTGTATGTACATTCGGTGGGTCTGCAAATAGGTTTTTATCTATAATTTAATTGAATTGAACACCAAGTTTGTTGGGTTAGGACGTGTTGGGAGTAGTATTGGTTGGGTTAGGTTCCAAAAAAAAAGCGTGGCTGGGTCTGACACACATTTTTTTTTGGAACCTAACTCAATACTACTGCCAACATGTTCTACAGCTTAACAACTCCTTACTGCTCCCCATGTTCTCTCATCTTCTCGAAAGGAAGTTCAGGTACTCAGCTACTTTTACAATAATAATAATCCTTATTTAAACTACCCGAATAGGACTAAAGAGTCACTTGACACCGTTTTTATGTATTAAATATCTCAAATTCATGAGGATAAAATTTCATGCGCTGGCTGGGTTTGAACCCACGCCATACTGATTACCACCATTCGGCCGCAGGTGGTCCAACAGGGTTCAAGAACATTTATCATGTAAACAAAATAAAGTAGAAGTAATATTTTCCAGGATTGTGTGTTATTATTATTATTTTTTTTTAAATTCAGTGAACACTTAAAAATTAGTTTTACGATGTACTGTAGACCTCACTCACTTAAAATGGCCACCCGGTGTATGTAAATATTCGGGGTCCGGTATAGTGCTGGGCCCCGAATGATCTAGCAGCTTTCATAAAGTTTAATCGTTATCTAATATTGCAAAATTGTGTAAAATTATCTCGCGTTGTACGGAATAGCTTTTCTATAAACACACAAAGAAAAACAATCAACTCAACGAGAGTGCCACGAAGCCAGGTACTTTTTAATGAATATGCCAAAAAGGCCTTGCAATGACACGGGAGACGAGAGATGTCTGTGTTGGAAATCTTGCTCCAGCACATTGAGGTCCAGACCTTAGCTAATAATATTTGTCTTACATGTAGCTCTGGTGATTATTAGTTATCGCGGTCGACTATAGTCACGAGATTATCCAAACTCACGGTAACATATTTTAAGTTGATTATTTAATATTATTATTTTTATATACATAAAAATACTAGTTTTCACATACCTAATCTTGATTTTTTTTATTCTGATCTGAATTTTTACGATTCGGTTTTATACATGCTTATGTAATTTCAAGTTTATTTATGTTTAAACATAATATTTAACTTGTTGGGTATATGTAGTCATTATAATAATATTATTTTTATTTTGTGATACTGCAAAAAATTCATAAAATTCACAAAATAAAAATAATATTGTTTAAACATAAGTTTAAAGAAATCTGTCTTCTTCTTCTAGGAAATATTTCAAAAGAATCTATTCTATCAATGAGCTCAGATTTGTTATCAAATTTAAATTATAAAGCATTGAGTTTAGAGGAACGCAAGGCCATTCAAATAGTATGTCTTGAAGAAAAAGAGAAATATGTTCGAGTCAAATCATTTAATGAAAATGATCCAAACTGTGTTGTGTTCAATTATTATCAGAGCAAACAAAATAATGGAAGTCTACGAGAATGTTGTATTATTGAGATTATTGTGCAAATAGTTCATGAGCCATTGTTTGATACGTTGAGAACCAAAGAGAAATTAGGTATGTCTAGGGTGACGAGGCTTTACACCTTTGACTGAACAGTCCTGCTTTTCAGACTATTGTCTTGCCGTCCCCAACAATCGCCCAAGGACGCTAAAATGTCTCTCTTTTTACTGTGTCTGGCTACTTCAAATTTAATATCTATCTATAATAATACAACTCAATGTAGGTAACGATAAATATATATATATATGTATGTATGTGTCTATGTATCACTCATTGTTTAGCCAAAACGGTAAGAGATATCGAAAATTGATGAGAATGGACCCCCCCAAAACCATAGGCCTAAACACCAGAAAAATATCAGAATATAAAAATGTCGAACCGTTTTCGAGTTACGGCTGAATTCTTCCAGTTTTGACCGAATTTAGCCGGTCATGGTCCGATATCGTAAATTTTGTCGCGACAACATATCAACTTAAAGCGAGAAAGTTTTAGGCGGCCTTTTAAATATTAATTTGGAACATAGTTTGCAAAAAACGGTCCAACCGTTTTCGAGTTATAGCCGTTTTCCTGATTTTTGTAAGGGGAATCATAGAATACTATTAGCTTCCGATTTTTGAAAGGGAAATCATAGAATACTATTAGCACGGGAATGGCCATGCCTCTAAGGCGCCAAGCTATAGGCCTTAGCAAAGTACGGGCGAAACAGCTAGTTCAGTATATGTTTCAATAAAAATTGTGTATCAACTACAAATACTATGGTGAGTCAGGAGCGCTTACCTCTGTTATGACAATATCAAAAAGTGCTCGTGACTCACCTTATTTTTTGTAGTTGATACACATTTTTTTATTGAAATTTATATTTCATAATATAAATTTCAAACATACTAAATACCATCTGTAAATTATATTTCATAATGACAACAAACATCCTAAATACCATCTCCAAATTATATTTCATAATGACTACAAACATCCTAAATACCATCTCTAAATTATATTTCATAATGACTACAAATATCCTAAATACCATCTCTAAATTATATTTCATAATGACACCAAATATCCTAAATACCATCTCTAAATTATATTTCATAATGACAACAAACATCCTAAATACCATCTCTAAATTATATTTCATAATGACTACAAACATCCGAAATACCATCTCTAATTTGTTTTGTTTGAAAAGATCCATTGTTATTTTTTATAATCAGGTGCTTTTATAAATAGAGTAGGTTCAATTTTTACAATCTAACCGATTTAGAATTATTAAGTAAAAACGGAAAGCCAATGTTTTTTTTTTTTTTTTTTTTTTTCGAAATATTTGCCTTAAGGCGGTCGGAATTGACGAAAATAATGACCCACTAAAATCGGTAACAATTCGAGATCGCTTCAACTTTTATTTTGACCGATTTTTTTTTTTTTTTTTTTTTTTTTTTTTTTTTTTTTTTNTTTTTTTTTCAGGATATCACGTAGGTGCAACAGTTCGAGATACATTTGGTATTCTTGGACTAAGCATAGTTGTAGAAAGTCAAATTAACAAATATTCAATTGAAACAATTGAAAATAAAATACATTCATTTATAAGTTTTTATGTTCAAAACAATTTGTCCACTCTCCAAGAAACATTTGAAGAAATTATTCAGACGATAATCAAAAATAAACTAATGATTGATTTGAATTTAAAGGATGAAGCAAATAAATATTATGAAGAAATTAAATTGAATGATTATTTGTTTGATAGAAATTTAAGGGAGATTGAATTGATTCGATCAATTAAATTGAGCGAAGTTGTTGACTGGATTGATCAAAATATTGTTCATCAAAGTAAAAAATTGTCAATTCAAATTGTGGGAACTATAGGTGAGTGAACTGATCAAATTAATTCAATTGAGCAAAGAACAATATGTGAGTGTGACTGATTCACTCAATTAAATTGAGCGAAGTTTTTGATTGGTTACATCAAAATATTGTACATGAATGTAAAAAATTGTCTATTCAAATTGTGGGAACTATAGGTGAGTGAACTGATCAAATTAATTCAATTGAGCAAAGAACAATATGTGAGTGTGACTGATTCACTCACTTAAATTGTGCGAAGTTTTTGATTGGTTACATCAAAATATTGCACATGAATGTAAAAAATTGACAATTCAAATTGTGGGAACTACAGGTGAGTGAACTGATTCAATTCACTCAATTAAATTGAGCTTTTGATTGGTTTGATCAAAATATTGTACATGAAATTAAAAAATTGACAATTCTGGACTTGAAAGAAATAAGAGTGGGAAGTTGGAGACACGTGACTAGATAGATGTGAGCGACTCGTATGACGTCATGCGAACGGCTCACATGACTCGTATGATATCGTGCACAGAACTAGACGAATTTGGGACAACGTCCCCGCGATGGCCGGTTCTGCCCAGTAGGTATACAATACAGTTCCAGCCAAGGGTCATCAAAATCTTTTCGGTTACCTCATATCAACCTATTTGTACCATTCTTCCAAACCTGAATTCAGAAATTGGGAAAATGAGTTTAAGCGTAACATCGCTACTAAAACAACAATTTGGGACAGTGAAGTATTGTACTTGATCTTCTTAATAATATACACTTGAACATAATATCTTCTTTCTTTTTAGATGAAAATATTAATGATGACCATATCATCGAGACAAACGATAAAAATCAAGAAAATAAAAGAAAACTATCAACAGATTGGGTTGAAATTAACAGTAAATATAAAACAAACAGCCAACTTAATGAAGAAAATAGTAAAACATTAATAGAAATATGCAATGGACTTATAGACACAGATGTACAAGAAAAACATGAAATTAGTGATGACTTACAAAAAATAGTAAACGATTTAAATAAAAAAGAAACAAAATCTGCTAATAACATTATTAAAAATGACTCCCAGAAAGAAACAAGTGATTGTATTGAAATGAGGGAAGCATTACAAAATGGTGTTGGCGTAGACGGTGATATTGATGAGGATGTGTTGGCTCCACTTCCTGTTTTGGAATATATTATCCCAAATGATGATGGAGACAAGTTTATTGATGATATTAAAAAGTATAAGAAAACATTACAAGTTTACCCAGTCACAAAATTAAAATAGTATTTTAAAGAAAAAAATATGAGCTAATTTTTATATTTACCTTTTAGGATCAGAGATCTTAGCCACCCCTTGACTTATATCTCTGAAAGGGACTCTTAAATCTCATCCTCGCAGTATAAATAAGGTATAAAATAAGTAGTTCTGTGAACTGTCAAATAAAAAAACGCTATGAGGTCCCTGTTACAGTACCGCAACCTAGCCCCCTTCCCTGAATCAATGTAACAAAACATCAAGTATTCATTCCTCCTACAGTGATCGAACCCGGTACATTTTGCAAGGTTATCTCACATTTTACCACCGAATCTTTGTTTCTCAGCATATTTAAGGGATGCAATCGTCACTGCGGCAATATAACTTATAATAAAGTAATTATTTTTTTTTTTTTTTTTTTTTTTTTTTTTTTTTTTTTTTTTTTTTAGTTTAATATAAATGTTCTTTTCCTTGTATACTACTAAGAAGCATAGCCAGGCTTAGAAAAATTTATTAAAAATAAAAAGTCGAATTGTTTGATTTGACCTAGCTCTACTGGTACTAAAGCTATAATTCAATGTCAGAGTTAAGTAACAGCATTTGGAGTAACCCAGTTGAAATCGGCCGCTCCATAGTTGAACTATAAATAAGGAGGTTGTCGTTAGGAACGAAAGTTAGGCGATTTTTGGTACTTGGTACATAGTTGACCAAATCGCTTTTGAAGACCACTTCAACCAAACTACTTAACTCTGATTTAAGACACTTAAATAAATCATATTTTTTATAATTATAAATAAATCATATTTTTATTTAACATTTTGACAAAAAAAAGTACAAATTATCATTATTGACGAGATACTATTAAGAATAATATTTTAGTTATTGTAAAAATATAAAGTTTAATAAAGTGGAACCTTAAACTATGGAATAATAATACAAGTTTGGCATTTGTGAGACACTCTATTTAGTATTTACGTACCTATAACTTTGGGGAAATTATAACCATCGCCATTTTTAAAAACTTTAAATTAAAATCAACGAAAAAAATATGATTTAAGAAAAACATTACGTAATAGTTTCCGCTACAATTTTGTGAAAAAACTAAATATTTTAGGTATTTTTACGTGGTATAAATCAAATTTCCTCTGATACTGTGATATCAGTGGTTACAATGCCTCCAAAAAATCTGGTGTGAATATCACACCACTTTCCTGATCTATCTAAAAAGTAGAAAGTATTTACGTTTTGAGGCCCCCAACGCCCAAATCTCAAGATTCAGCAATTGGTCACTGTGTAAGTTTGTGTAAAAAAATGTCTCAAGAACGGTAAGATTTGTCGTGTTTTAACAAACCTAATCAATTACAGCTCCTGCCATTCTTTTTTCGCTAAAACACGGCTAAAAAACGTCAGAATTTGATTCGATTGCAAAAAATTTAGTGCTTCGTTCTTGCCGTAAAAATGACATCCATACCAAATTTCTCGTCTTACCGTTCTTGAGATATCAAACAGACAGACATACACACTGAAACTCGATATTTAGGCTTTGGATACCTCAAAAGGTATTTCGGCATTGAAAACTCGACATCCAAAACTTCAGCTCATTGGAATACTTTCCTTTTTATAGGATAAGGAAAGTAAAATGTTAGTCTACATATTATATGGCAAATCTTGAATGGTCAAATCACTCAAAGTTTTTAGTTGTTTGGAAAATTCAAAGGGTAATTATGGCCACCCCGCAAAACTTTTTGAAACAGTAAGATTTTCAAAATAGAATTTTGAAAATCTTATTGTTTCATAGATAGCTCCCAACTAAAAAAACACCAAAATGTTTTTTTTTTTTAAAAAAAAAACGATGTCAATTTTTTTAATCAATGCCGCAATCTCTTTGAAAAGTTCAAAGGGAAATTATACCAACCCCTTGAGACTTTTAAAACGAGATTTTCAAAAAAGAATTTTGAAAATCTTACTGTTTCATAGATAGCTCCCAACTAAAAAAAAAAAAAAAAAAAAAAAAAAAAAAAAAAAAAAAAAAAAAAANAAAAAAAAAAAAAAAAAAAAAAAAAAAAAAAAAAATGTTTTTTTTTTTTCTTTTCAAAAAATAAAAATAAACGATGTCAATTTTTTTAATTAATACCGCAACCCCTTTGAAATTTTCAAAGAGAAATTATGTCAACCCCTTGAGATTTTTAAAACGAGATTTTCAAAAAAAGAATTTTGAAGTTGATAGCTCTCAACTTAAGTGGGAACAAGAATGCTTTAAAAAATATCTCGCAATTATAAACAAAAAGTCAAAGCTTCATCACCCCCCCCCAACCTATTACAAATATTTAAAATAGTAAAATATTTTATTGACTACCTGCTCATTGCTCATAACTATAAAAACAATATTATATTGTTGATATTAAATTTTCTATAAGAAATATAATTTGATTTATTTTATTTCACAGAAATAAATAAATAGTTTAAAATAAAATATTTAAAAGGAAACGTAGATGAAAATAAATTATTTAAAAAGACAAAATTGATTCTAAAAAATTAATTTGTGGCAAGCTTTCAATAGCATTATTAATTATTTATTGTGTTTCAGGGTTATTTATTAACCGATGACACATTACAATTTTGGGAATTGAAATACCGGTGGGTATTTCACTCCTCATATTTAAAAAAAGAGAATCTAAACTGAAAAATATAAAAACAATATAAAGTTAATCAAAACAGGAAAATGGATAAACTGAAAATAGAATGAACTGTAAAATTAAAAGGACCTGTAAAGAAAATTGAAATTATTAATACTAGGTACCTGAAAAAGAAATAAAAAAAGGGTACAGTTGTTGAAATCCTGTGGGCTATAGGGAGCGATTTTTAAGTACAACTTTAAATCTTTATAGTTCATGTTTTTATTAGTATTATTTATTTTGTTATAGATTTTAATACCTTTATCCAAAATTGATTCCCCAAAAATCGACAATCTGGAGTGTATTAAAACTTTTGCGTTTGTCGTGTTGTACGAGTACTCAGACTATCATCGCCAGGCTGATGTTAACCGTTCAGAGTAGAAGTGAGGGTATCGGAGTATGAGATGTTAATACTTTGATGAGGCTAAAATAATTTCTAATGAGAAACAATAAGTATAAAAAAGGAAACATGTTAGAGGCTTTCCGCATAACTCAAAGTCCACGCTTAATAATTAATTACAAAAGTAATGTGGGACACAATATACAAATTCATTAAAACTTGCTCGATTTACAGAAGTATTAAAAATTCATACTCTGATACCCTCAGTTCTACTCTGAACACCGTAGAGTCAACATCGGCCTGACAATGATATTGAAAGCTCGCCACCAATTATTTTTTTAGAAACGATATTGTCTTTTTAAATAATATATTAAATAGTTTAATATATATAAAAGAAATAATACTTTTCATCAATTTTTACATGAGTTAATTTACAACGATTCGTTCATTTCTTCTGCATATACTGGGTGAATCAAGATAACGTTGATGCAGTCCTCAGGGAGGTAAAACACATTAATTTTCTGTGGAGTATGTGGAGTCGTTTTCGCTTAATTTTTTTCTTCCACACAAAATCGCGTATAAGAAATATTATTCAGGATGTTTGTAATCATTTTGAAATATAATAATTTCTAATTAATTTTGTATCGACAACAAGTAAATAGATGAGTCACGAGCGCTTTCGTCGGTTACGCTCGTGACTTATCACTTTACGTGTAGTCGATACAAAATTAATTATTTTAAATTCCGGACAGAAAAATATAGCGATTTTGTCGGGAAAAGTAAGAATTACAAAATGTCTCGTTCTATTGAAAACGAAGCAAAATCGGCAAATATTTACTCATTACGTGTTCCACCTTACCTAGGTATGTATCAACATTATTCTAGTTCACCCTGAATAAAGTCATACACGGTGTAACAAAATGTCTATGCTATAAGATAAGTCCGTATGCGGCGGTCTGGAAGCACCTCTAGTAGCTTCAGATACACTTCGTGTGTTATGAGTTCATGTCTAAGAGTTTTTCTGATAACAAGAACACAGTTGTTAAAATGGTTTACACAAAAAAAAAATATTTAAATAAGTATTATCCATATTTCCATATACAAATAATGAAGTTTTATCATAAAGGATACTTTGTGTAGACGTCCCTGAAAGTGTCACAGAAATATCTTCCATGTTAAAGGGAAGCAAATTATCACATAAACTAAGTAAAATAAATTAAGTAGTTAAGGAGTTCTTTCGATTTTTTTTTTTTTTTAATGTTAAATTGCGATACTATGTCAAGTAAAATCAGAATGAGGTAGCTCTGATGATGTACTCAGGAGAGTACGAAACTAGTCAGCTTTAATTAACATCTTTATTATTTTACAGTCAAATGAACATTTAGTTTTATATCTACCTCTTTCTATTTTTTGTCCAAAATAGATATATTATAAAATGAATTTTCATTTTGAAAAAGTTAGGAGACGAAAATTAAAGTAATCCCTCAAACAAAAAACTTATATTAGTATCATATACTTGACACAGACATTTTGGTACACCCTGTATCTGTATAAGTTCAGTTAAATTTACATCCATTATACGAGAATTGCACTAGTCGTGAAAACAAAATATTCCGGTCCCTGAAAAATCTTCCACCGGAAAGGTAATAATAAAATTGCACACAGTGAACTCAGTGGCGGATTTAAACTTTTGCCGCCCCTAGGTAATTTAGAAATTGCCGCCTCTATTTTGACAATGCTATTTTCGCTGCAGTATGCCTTGAAAATTTTTATTTGCCGCCCCTGGCCATGGCCTATGTTGCTTTTACGATAAATCCACCACTGAGTGAACTTTATAAATGGGTTGTTTGTTTTATGAAGGAAAGATTTTTTTAAGATTAAATTTTCGTCGATTGACTTTTTCACTTTTAGAGAAATTGAAAAAGTCAATCGACGAAAAATTTAAATTTAAAAAAACTTTTTCGTTCATAGAACAAAATATAAGGTCCTATTAGACATTCCTATAATAATTATAAATAGGTAATTAATTTGTCGTTATATCTGTGCCATAAAATATTCAAGACCTTACCTTTCTGATATTTATACGTACGAAACATCAAACCTAATTTGTGCACTTAAAATTTTTGAAAGAGAAAGCAGCAATGCAGCAATTACAAAATGGCACGGGACACGAGAGAAAAACAATAAATCAAAACAGAAGCGTACTGTCAGAACTATCAGTAACGTGCTCGGTTGATCTATTGAAGGAAAGGATAAATCATCTTTTCCAAGTGTAGCAAAGTAACCTAACTTTACGGTACGTAGATACCTACCTACTGCCGCTAGGAATGACTGGCGGCTTACCGGACAGGCAATTTATACACTTTCAAGTTGGTTGGTTTTAGTGGATCGCTTTGCATCACCTAAATGGTGGATGGGGGGCTACACCGTCTATGGGCACTGGCCCATATTCGTCCTAATCCCGGCTAGGTGTCTTGAGTGACTTGACACGTGGCCGGGTGCAAGATCCCTGAGAAGTAACCCCCAAAAAGCATACCTACCTACAATAGATTTTTAGTACAGAAATAGCCAGAATTAAACGTAGAAAGACCAAGGGGGGCATTTCATTTTTCTAGGGGCATCATAATATGCAGGACTAGCAGAGTTTTTTTTCCTCATCGACAGCCTCTACCCACCATACCACACATAGGTTAGTGTTCATTTGAGTGAGTTCTCCTTGTTGTCTTTCTTCTTCCTAGCGACCCGAATAATATTTCCACGATTAGGAGAAATTTCATTTAAATTTACAGCAATGCGTCCAGCTCTATCTCCTCTCCGCCATACATAAAGTCATAAATGGTTGATGCAAAGCCATCATCTTCATCGAATTTCTTATTCTTGTTATTTCTTCTTGTCTTTTTCTTTTTGAAACTTCTCATTTCTGCATTAATACTGTTTGAGAAGGTGTCGTCCGTCAGATCGTCGGTTGAATATCGTTCTCGGATGTCCTTCATGATGCACGACTCGAGTTTCTTATGCTGAAAATAATAAGGGTCGCATTTACCAAAATAGTCAACACCACAGAACATACATAACGGGGAAAGAATGTATGGGTTGAAAACGTCAAGACACTTTGAAATAAATTGGGGTCTTAGCTTTCGTGCCGCGAATTTGAATGTACAGTGCCGGATCCTACAGACTTTTAGGGGAAAACATGAACCTAGCGTTAATAATAATTATTTGGCTAGCTAAACCAAATGTTCTTGATTGAAAGCGTCGAAATGAAACAATGAAAATATTTCAACTCAAAGGTCAATATAAATGAGCAACGCACGGAAAAGAGTTCAAAGATCTTTTCACGAACCAGCACTGAAATTTTTAATAAAAAATGTAAACAAAAATGGCCTGATGGCGGTATATTTCAATTTTTTTGAAAATTTAAATCGATTTTTAAGTGATGATAAAAACATTTCAAAAAAATGAAAACATTATAAAACAGCATAATTAGATATAAACCAACAATTGCATACGAAAAAATAATATTTAAGTAAGTAATAAACGAAAAACATTAAAATTCTAAAAATGGGTCCATCGAGGAAAAAAAAAATAATGTCGGCCATTCCAAAGAGGTGTTAAGACCCTAATTTTACAAAAAATGGAACGATTTTTGTATAAAGCTGATACCTCACATTCCTTCCTGTTAATATATATTCAAAGGTCAACACGGGCTACGGACAAAATTTGGTTTTTACCAAGTTTTAATTCCTAAAAGACTCGTGCGAACAGATCCTTAGAGCGCTAGTGCCAACACCTTGATTTTGATGGAGATGCAAAATTTTCAACTCGCGAGTTTACTTTAGGACGTAATGCAAAAATTTTTGGCGAATGTTTTCTGATTTTTTTTTTCATAAATCACACATCTCACTATAGGAAGTTCTAAATTCGAAGTAGCGATATCAAAGTGAAGTCCTCTCAAAATAAAATAGAAGGACAAAAAATTTAAAAAATACCTCGAATGGGAAAATTTATAACAGTATTCCTACTCTAGCTCAGGGACGGATCCTAATGAGATTTTCTCTTTTTTTTTGGGGGGGGGGGGGGAC
>CM022884.1:14357296-14369208 GCA_012654025.1 Pachypsylla venusta
CAATAGCACTCAGGCTATCATCCTCAGGCCAGTGTTGACTCTATGATGTTCAGAATAGAAGTGAGCGTACGTTTACTTTTGTTGATCGAGCAGGTGCTGGTATATTCTTATATTGTTTTATAATTGATGGAGCTCGGATTTTGATTTATAAAGAATGCTTCCAGTATTTTTCTTTTTTTTATAATGTTGTTCATTGGCAATAATTTTGGTGTCATCAAAATTAAAATTATGCTTATTTTCGAATGCGTAATTTGTGAGGGCCGCGTTGTTTTTTTCCTTTTTGACGTCATATTGGTGTTGGTATAATCGTTTCCGAAATCCATATAATCAAAATCCGATCGATTATAAAAGCGATGTGGGAAACAATATAAGAATATACCAGCACCTGCTCGATCAACAAAAGTAAAGGTACGCTCACTTCTATTCTGAACATCATAGAGTCAACACTGGCCTGAGGATGATAGCCTGAGTGATATTGAGAGCTTGCCCTAATAATTTCAAATCAGAATCGATATTGTCTTGTAAATATTTTTTTGTAATAATTTATTTTTACTTTTCTATTGGGTTCAATAATTTATGGAAAAAATTCCTTTATAAATTGTTGGTCAACATTTTTTTATGAAGACTCTTTTAAATTTTCTGATTTATTCGTATTTTCTCTGTCATTCGAGAGGAAAATCTTCTAAAATTGTGTCAATTAAAAAAAAAAATATCAATTGTACAAATTATTTTTAATTCTTCAATTTTCCATATTTCTTCGGCTAAAGGACTATTCACTGTCACACAAAGCATTGACAGTGCCGTCAAGTTATTCCCACTGATCGTGAGCTCACTGTGATGCACTGTCACGTGCCGGTCTGGTATGAATATGTTCCTTCAACTGCCTGGAAGATTTTTTAGTTTTTCCGGGCAGATCACGGCACTGTCACTGCTTGGTGTGAACGGCGAACGCTTCTTAATAACACCATACATTTTTCCTATTCATCGGCCGTTGCCGTGATTGCCTTTTGCCATTATTTTTCGTACATTCGCGACAGGGGGAACTGTCCCCCAGTTCCTGCTCCCGTGGATCCGCCACTGTGACATTCTTTGTTCATTAGATATACAAAAAAAAATATTATTCTGAGTGGATTTGCTTGTTTATCCAAAATACAACCGTCAACTTTACAAAAACATGTCGGGAACCAATGTAATAGAATAGATGAAGAATTTCCGTTTTAGGATACTCAAAGACAACATGCTTATTGAATAGCACACATCTTTGTATATGTACAAAGAAAAAACATATGTTCTTGTAACGGCAAAATCAACGGTTCTCCCTATTTTTGGATTGAGGTTTCCGAAAATAGTAGATATATGAGGTTACCGAAAAGGTTTTAATGATCCTAGACGGGCTTTGATGGTATGTATGTGGTCCAGATCGTCCTGGTGCGTTGACCCGGCCATCGTGAGGACGATAATAAAACCTTGTGTGTTTGGTTTACTTGCACACTTTTGCATATATGCAAGGAGTAAACAAATACACATGATCTAATGGGAGTTTGATAAGATCATGTGTTGGTATTCGATTCGGGTACTCGCATAATTCAGAGATGTGAGTCATAGAATAAGACTTCCTTAAAATATGTAATTGTTCGCGAAACCCCAATTTATGGTCTGCGTTTTCGAAAATCACTGATTATAGAATAAGACTTCCTTAAAATATGTAATTGTTCAAGAAATCCCTATTTATGGTCTGCATTTTCGAAAATCACTGATTATAGAATAAGACTTCCTTAAAATATGTAATTCTTCAAGAAATCCCTATTTATGGTCTGCGTTTTCGAAAATCACAGATTATGAAAATTATATTTCCAATACTTATGCAGAAAATTAGCATGAATTGGTTGGCCAGGAGACAGTGATTTCCCGTGTGTCCCAGTGGGACTCAAAAACTAATCAGCTGATTCCATCCAAGTGAAGAATATCCATATAAAGTTTCATATATCTGACAAGGTGTTTAAGAATTATCGAGAAACGAAAAGACAAATAGACGTTTAAGTTGGACTTCATTCCTTCAAAAACAATAATATTGCAGAATTGCTTTCTGTGTTATATTACAAAATCAGCGGTTTGTGAGGATGTCACCCTCAAATATTCCTGACTGATGGCCAGGGTTGTAACCAAGATTTTTTTTCGAGGGGGGGGCGGTCTGAAGCATTGCCAGCTAAGCCAGGACTACTAACACCTGAAAATGATGATCATGAAAGGTGATGTTGTTTTTGTTGTTGTTGCTGTTTTTGTTGTGGTTGATGTTATTGTTGCTGCTGTTGATTTTGTTGTGGTTGACGTTGTTGCTGTTGTTGTTTTTATTGGTGCTGTTGTTTTTTAATACTATAAGTCATGTGCAAAGTAGAATATTTTCATTAAAAACACAATTGAAATTTCGGGGGGGGGTCTGGACCCCATGGACCCTCCCTTACGTACGGCCTTGCTGATGGCTTACCTTATAACATCTAAAGATGTAACATGGGCCTAATCATTTCTGTGGCTAATTTATCCTTGCGTTCATCAGGAACATATGTACTGAACTGTTTACAGTACTCAACCGGTCTGTGAGGTTGTCACCCTCAAATATTCCTGACTAACGGCTTACCTTATAACATCTAAAGAAGAACATGGGCCTAATCATTTCTCTGGCTAATTTATCCTTGCGTTCATCAGGAACATATGTACTGAACTGTTTACAGTACTCAACCGGTCTGTGAGGTTGTCACCCTCAAATATTCCTGACTAACGGCTTACCTTATAACATCTAAAGAAGAACATGGGCCTAATCATTTCTCTGGCTAATTTATCCTTGCGTTCATCAGGAACATATGTACTGAACTGTTTACAGTACTCAACCGGTCTGTGAGGTTGTCACCCTCAAATATTCCTGACTAACGGCTTACCTTATAACATCTAAAGAAGAACATGGGCCTAATCATTTCTCTGGCTAATTTATCCTTGCGTTCATCAGGAACATATGTACTGAACTGTTTACAGTACTCAACCGGTCTGTGAGGTTGTCACCCTCAAATATTCCTGACTAACGGCTTACCTTATAACATCTAAAGAAGAACATGGGCCTAATCATTTCTCTGGCTAATTTATCCTTGCGTTCATCAGGAACATATGTACTGAACTGTTTACAGTACTCAACCGGTCTGTGAGGTTGTCACCCTCAAATATTCCTGACTAACGGCTTACCTTATAACATCTAAAGAAGAACATGGGCCTAATCATTTCTCTGGCTAATTTATCCTTGCGTTCATCAGGAACATATGTACTGAACTGTTTACAGTACTCAACCGGTCTGTGAGGTTGTCACCCTCAAATATTCCTGACTAACGGCTTACCTTATAACATCTAAAGAAGAACATGGGCCTAATCATTTCTCTGGCTAATTTATCCTTGCGTTCATCAGGAACATATGTACTGAACTGTTTACAGTACTCAACCGGTCTGTGAGGTTGTCACCCTCAAATATTCCTGACTAACGGCTTACCTTATAACATCTAAAGAAGAACATGGGCCTAATCATTTCTCTGGCTAATTTATCCTTGCGTTCATCAGGAACATATGTACTGAACTGTTTACAGTACTCAACCGGTCTGTGAGGTTGTCACCCTCAAATATTCCTGACTAACGGCTTACCTTATAACATCTAAAGAAGAACATGGGCCTAATCATTTCTCTGGCTAATTTATCCTTGCGTTCATCAGGAACATATGTACTGAACTGTTTACAGTACTCAACCGGTCTGTGAGGTTGTCACCCTCAAATATTCCTGACTAACGGCTTACCTTATAACATCTAAAGAAGAACATGGGCCTAATCATTTCTCTGGCTANCACCTTTTGATATTTTACTGACAGCTACACCTTTTGATATTTTACTGACAGCTATACCTTTGATATTTTACTGACAGCTACACCTTTTGATATTTTACTGACAGCTATATCTTTGATATTTTACTGACAGCTACACCTTTTGATATTTTACTCACAGCCACACCTTTTGATATTTTACTGGCAGCTACACCTTTTGCTGTTTTACTGACAGCTATATCTTTGAGATTTTACTGACAGCTATACCTTTTGATATTTTACTGACAGCCACACACACCTTTTGATATTTTACTCACAACTACACCTTTTGATATTTTACTGACAGCCACACCTTTTGATTTTTTACTGACAGCCACACACACCTTTTGATATTTTACTCACAACTACACCTTTTGATATTTTACTGACAGCCACACCTTTTGATATTTTACTGACAGCCACACACACCTTTTGATATTTTACTCACAGCTATACCTTTTGATATTGTACTTACATATCCCAGTTCTTGCATGACACATGTGACGTTTTTCACTTTGCCCGACATTCTTGCAGTCAATGTTTCCAGTTGTCCTCTGACATCCATATCTCTTGCAGATCTGCCCGGGAAGAAAGGATTCAAACCAAGACTACTGTATAGAGCGGCCGTGTAGGGATTAATCTGAAAACAGGTTTTGATGAATCAGAAATAGGAAAAAAACACATCAATCTTTGCTGGTCTTGTTATGTAAAGCAGACTGGGAATTACCCGATGGACCGTTCCACTCTTCGACCTCGAAATCAATGACAAAAGAAGTGTACTTTCGTATACATTCGTACTCAGAACACACACACACACACACGTGTTTTACTGTTTTTTGTAACTTTTAAACAGTATTTCATAAATGAGTTCCACCTAGGATAGAAGCGATCACTTTTTTTCTTCAAATTCATAAACATCGCCTGAGGGATATTCAAATTTGAGACTTTTTCACTCAAACGAGACTTTAATCTCATATATTCATCGCGCTGTTGTTGCAAAAGTGATGTCTCCGTGGCAGAGTATGCATCACACTCAGCTAGCACCAAGGAAGTTCCGGGTTCGATTCCTGGACGGGTCAGAACGTCCAAGCAGAACAAGTAGAAAATTCGAAAAAAAAAAAAAATCGGTCTCCTAGGTCGAGCTCATTTTTGAAATACTGTTTAAAAGTTACAAAAAACACTAAAACAAGTGTATGTGTTTGGGGGTAACTCAGCCTCCTGATTGTTAAAATGTAGATTAGGCTTAGTGATACTGAAGTGAATGTTGAAAATACCCTGTAATTTGTAATGCTATGATATGCCCACAAACATATTGACTTAATAACACAAAGATTTATAAATTTTTTTATTGTTGCAAAAGTGCTTAAAAAGTTAACTTGAAATAACTCTGGCACTGTTTAGATTTTTAGAGTACAAAACTCAAAATACTTTCACCGCATTTTACTTTTAAAAAATATTAAAAAATGTCAAATAAATCCATAATTATATTAACTTTAACTTGACTATAAAGATGTTAATTACTCGTACAGCGGACTACTTTCATAACTAGTTGACCAGCTCTGATGATGTACTTAGGAGAGTATGGAACTACTTAGCTCTAATTAACATCTTTATATTTTTTATAGTCATCTGAAAATATAGTCTTTTATCTGCCAAATTAAAACGGCAGTCTCAACCAGGGCCGAGGGAAAAATTTACGGGCCCTCTATCATCCGTATTCTAAAATTACCGTATGTACAGTAATAATAGTAAAAGTAGGCAATTCACGTAGTTGATGTGAAAATTCGTATACGCTTCTTCTTGGCAACACATAATTCGATTTTGAGATGTTACTGTTTACGAAATATACCAATATTAAATTTATGATTGCTGTACAAGCTGAAGGGTCGCACTATATTGTAAAATCAGTGTCCTGCAATAGCTATTGTCCCATATTAGACCACTATCGCTAAACTTCTGATTTTGTGTGTTTGAATTTTTTTCAAAACCATTAATAGTTTTGGAAAAAAAATAATTAATTAACTTGATTTATTTATTATTCAGAAAAAAATCTTGAAAAATTTCATTATGAAAATTTTCTCACCTGGCAGGAAATCCCAGGCCTGGGAGGATTCCCCTCATTTCCCCCCTCTCGTCGGGCCTGATCTCAACCAAGCAAAAACATAGGGTCAGTATTTCATACAAATTTGTTATTATGGAATCATATGTCTGTGACTGACAGTACCGAAAAGCGAGACACAACTCGATCCCAATGTGGGACCTACATACCAAATTTCATCAAAATCGCTTAACGCAAAGAGGCAAAAATGTAGTTCACGGTGGACTAACGGAAATCTTATTCGATTTTTGGATTTTACATACCTTGAAACGTAAAATATCAAAGAGGGGGGGAGGTATATTTTTTTCGTGACTAAACATACCTGGCCAGAGGCGGCTGAAAAAAATGGATTTAAACTTTGCGTAAATAAATTATTTGGAAAGAACATTGAATTATATGCAGACGATACTGCAGGATTATATGAATTCAAATATGGCCGAAGCTGTGCTTGAGATGTTTGAGGAAGTTGTGAAAGAGCCGCCATAGCGGCGGCTTGTTGAAGTATATTTGATGCAGCGACTTGTGATGATGCAGATTGGATTGGGTTCTGTTGATAGGAAGAGTATGGCGTTTGTTGTTGTTGTTGAGCAACGGCAGAAGCGGCTTGTTGTAATTGTGTTTGTTGAACGCCGCCTTGTGATTGTTGCTGCTGCTGAAAAAATAAATATTGACATTATAATTTATAATGTAAGCTAAGGGATAGTTATACCATAAAGAATACAAGAATTGGCGTGCACACTTAATCAGCAGATATAAATCACTCTCATCAGCACACTCAATAAAATAATTCTCCAAGTCGCTCTATTAATACTAGCGCTAGAGTTTCATGCTGTTTACAGACTTAGGAAAGCTTCATGCTGTTTACAGACTTAGGAAAGCCTCATGCTGTTTACGGACTTAGGAAAGCTTCATGCTGTATACAGACTTCGGAAAGATGCGGAACTTTTTGATTTGAAGTTAAAAAAATACTTGAAAATCTGATCCCTACCCCTACAAAAAATCGCATGAAGTGAGGTCTAGTTTTAACTCCAAGATTTTTCTCTAAACATGTGTTTTTCTGTCTGTCCGTTCCACGATAACTCTCCAGCGCATTGTCTGATTTTCATAAAACTAGGTATGGACATTAATTAATTCCTATATTATCTGATTAGCTGTTAGGCCCTATTGGCCACAGGAGGCCTCATGGTAACCCATAGACTTACGTTTCCAATATTTTTATAGCCAGCTAGAATGACTTGCTGTAATTTGGCCACACTGGCCACGACAGGCCTCATGGTAACTCATAGACTTACGTTTCCAATATTTTTATAGCCCGCTAGAATGACTTGCTGTAATTTGGCCACATCGATATGGTTGCTTGGTGTGGTTTTACTTTCCTCGTGGATCATACTTGATGAGGATGCTGAGGACGGTCTGGAATGATAATGGTGAGAACCCGTACCACCGTACGTCGGCGCCACTTTTAATGAGTTGGTTGAAGAAGCATAGGCTGGACTCGAGGATGTTCCGCCAATATAGTTGGAACATTTATTAGATGCAGCTTTCATCTCTTTTCGAACTTCTTTGAGAACTTCTGGACCATAACAACTTTCGTACACCTAAACAGAACACACAAGGAGAAATAAATGAGGATGACAGGGCTGGCAAGGCCGTACCTAGTGGGGGTGTCCGGGGACACCCCGAAATTTCAATCGTTTTTTTTTTAAAAAAATAAAATACTCTACTTTGCACGTGACCTATAATATTAAAAAAACAACAGCAGCAACAACATCAACAACAAAAACAACAACAACATCAACAAGAACAACAGCATCAAAAACAACATCGACAACAACAAAAACAACAACAACAGCATCAAAAACAACATCGACAACAACAAAAACAACAACAGCAACAACAAAACATCATTTTCCATGATAATAATTTATAATTTTCAGTTGTTAGTCCTGTCTTGGCTGTCAATGCTTCGGACCCTCACGAAAAAAATCCTGGAAACGGCCCTGAGTGCCGATGTAGAGAGATGACCTGCACTTTAAATTCTAAAACAGCATTTGATGATTTTGCAATAGAAAAACTCTGCTACTGTGGCACATGGGTTTATTATTTTACTGACTAAAAAGGTACCCCCTCCAAGTCCTGGGGCATAATTAGACCCTAAATCTATATATATATATCCATACTAATATTATAAATGCGAAAGTAACTCTGTCTGTCTGTCTGTCTGTCTGTATGTATGTTACGCTTTCACGCTTAAACTACTGAACCGATTTTGATGAAATTTGGTATGGAGATAGACTAAACTTTAGGAAAGGACATAGGCTACTTTTGGGGTTGAAACTATAAACGGCCATGCCTCTAAGGCGCCAAGCGAAGCGGGCGTATCCTGCTTATATATATATATATATATATATAAAAGATAAAGTCACTCACTTGTTTGATACACATCATACCAAATTTCAAGTCTAGCTCCTACCACTCTGTTTTTAGAGAGGATAAGGGAAAACCGCTACTTTTTTAAAATGGCGGAACTTTGAATTGTAGAATCGTAACCTAAATCATTGATTAAGCCCAAAAACGTCTAATACGCTTAGTATCCTGCGATTGGCATACGATTAAAATCTTTAAACTAAAGATATTTGGACTTTATTCCTAAAGCCTAAAGTATAAAATGCACTTTTTGAGGAGGTATATACTGTGCCCTTTTTTTGGAGTAGTCTGCCACTAACGTCAAATTTTTCAGGAGAGAGAAAAACTAGGTACATAGATATACCTAAGCCAAAACCTTCTAGAGAGCAACAGTACGTAGGGTGTATCATAGATAACACAATCAAATTACCTTCATCATGGCATATTTCTTGACAAATCTATCATCGCTACTTGTAATTGCTGAGGAAGCATGAAACATTTGAAATGTTGCTAAACATGATAGCACAATACTCCTCAGTAACATTGTATCTGCAACACAGAAGAAATTGAAAATGAAAAAATGGGTGTAAAAGAATGTGGTCTTAATGAAAGCCCACCTTTACACGTGTTTTTTAAGTCCACCTTCACACGTGTTTTGTAAGACTTATACGATGATCATTAACTGGGTCAGTGACTATTCACTATTATTATATATTGGCGAATGAGAGTAAGTCTTTCCATGTTTATGCTCTTAGATGGACCCCAACACATGACCTAAGACGGTGTAAAACTGTTTCAGATCAATGTCGAGCACTCGTCTGTCAATGAACGTCTTTGGTCTCAGTTAACCCCAGTCCTATGTTGTTGTAGTAGCGGTTTTTCTCACGAAACAACCGTTCTTCCCATTTATAAATACACTAGCTGTTTTCCCGTGCTTCGCTACGGTTACAAAATTCAACAACAATTTCGAGAACGCGAAATTAAATCTTATCAATTTTAGATTTTTGGTGGAACCGACCCCCAGAGTGAAAACGGCTCCTATTTAGAAAATTCAATATTTTACTCAAAGATATTACTTTTTGTACTGCGGAACACCTTCTTATAAAATTTCAGCTTTCTCGCTCATCCCGAAGTGATATTTCTTAACTATGGGTTTTTGGTGGAACCGACCCCCAGAGTGAGCACCGCTCCTAGTTAGAAAATTCAATATTTTATTTAAGGATATGACTTTTTGTACTTCGGAACACCTTTGTATCAAATTTCAGCTTTCTCGCTCATCCCGAAGTGGTACTTCTCAATTTCGATTTTTTGGTGGTGAAAACCGTCCAAAAATCGTGGAAAAAAAATATACTATTGGGGGGGGGTCTACTCTCGGTCATTTTTCGTTATCTCTTTTAGTTTGCCCAGAAAAAAATTGCAAAAAGACCCGCTAAATAGCGTCATTTTTGGCGGTAACTTGCTCCCACTTGAACTTGATTTTTTTTCCTTCCTTATTACGCACCTGCATACTAAAAGGGACCTGTGTGCCAAATTCAAGTCTCTACGTTTATCCATCGTGGAGCTACGTTGATTATCAGTCAGTCAGTATACCAACTGGGCTTTGCGTTTTATAAGTATAGATGATTAATTAAAATGGTATAAACAGATTGATATGAGTTTACGGTAAGCCCAGTCCGATCGTAGGTTCTGGTTTTATGAATGGTTCGACGAGCCCAATTCTTGTCCTGCGTTCGGCTTGTTAATTATAACAATAACTTTATACCCTGAATTCTCCCTGGGCCCGAGGTTTTCGCAAAGGCCCGATGAAAAGAGCTCAACCCNAAATCTCAACCCCCCCCCCAGAATTTTTCGGTTCTTACACTAGATAAATAGAAAAAATATGGGTATTATACTATAGTTATACAGGTATATATGTTGTTGAGACACAGAAAAAAATCAAGCCCCCCTCCCCCCCAAGGAATTTTAGGCTAGAACTGCCTATGTGAAGTATATGAGCAAAATCAATTGCGTCTTAATGCCATCGATGTGGTTTAGAATTTTTTCATCTATCAATGAATATAATTTTGTGCTTTACTATATTCACATCTATCAATGAATATAATCTTGTGCTTCACTATATTCACATCTATCAATGAATATAACCTTGTGCTTCACTATATTCACATCTATCAATGAATATAATCTTGTGCTTCACTATATTCACATCTATCAATGAATATAATCTTGTGCTTCACTATATTCACATCTATCAATGAATATAATCTTGTGCTTTACTATATTCACATCTATCAATGAATATAATCTTGTACTTTACTATATTCATCATCGATGTGATTTAGAATTTTTCCATCTATCAATGAATATAATCTTGTGCTTTACTATATTCATCATCGATGTGATTTAGAATTTTTTCATCTATCAATGAATATAATCTTGTGCTTCACTATATTCACATCTATCAATGAATATAATCTTGGGCTTTCTATATTTATCATCAATGTGGTTTAGAATTCTTTCATCTATCAATTAATATAATCTTGTGCTTCACTATATTCATGTCGAGGTTAGGAATCTTGAAAACTTCCTTGCTGATTTCAATTTATACACAGTCAGTGAAATTTTAGCTGATGACTTAAAAGGGGGACCCAAAAATATTTTCCCCAGGCCCGGATTTCTGACGCAGCATCCGGGGCTAAATGGTGGCCAATTTAATTAAGTGGGATCTACAGTTCACAAAACTATCTGTGGGGAAACAAAAAATCTTAATAATATGGGTATGCTAACCAGTTAACAAATTGATGTTTGATGGGTTGGGTACCAATATATCAAACTAACAATTGAATGTTATATTTAACAATTGAAATGAACCAGTTTCGATTCGGTGCCATCTTATTTAATTCAGTTATTCAATAGTCAACCAATAAGTCATTGAAATTAATTCTCTCAGATCCATATTAGGTACCCAATATACAGGGTGAATCAGAATGACGGTAGCACAGGACGAGGGTAGAGGTAGAACTAACAATTGAAATGAACCAGTTTCGATTCGGTGCCATCTTATTTAATTCAGTTATTCAATAGTCAACTAATAAGTCATTGAAATTAATTGTCCCAGATCCATATTAGGTACCCAATATACAGGGTGAATCAGAATGACGGTATCACAGTACGGAGGTAAGTAGAACAGTTCATTTCCAACACAACATACTCTATTAAGTATATGACGTCTTCGCATCGTTTTCATGATGGCGGCCATTTTGTAAAATTTGACTTTACCCCACAAAATCAGTTATAACTTTTTTTTGTTTCAGATAAAAAAAACGTAAAATATATCAAATTTTGAGGGGGGTATTTCTTCTTCGTGACGATTCCAAAGGTTCATTATTGAAAATAATAAACCAAAATAAAATTTAAAACAACGAAACAAGTATAAAATTATAAATATTTTACAAAAAAAAAAAGCGATGTATTGTTGTTTTTGGATCGTTCGTTCCAAAAAATACTTTTTTTTTTTTTTT
>CM022884.1:14371434-14396890 GCA_012654025.1 Pachypsylla venusta
GGGGGGGGGGGGGGGGTGGATCGACGCTCTCCAAATTATAATCGACATGGAAGTCAGTAGTATTTATAAAGACCAATTTTGTGAAAACTGTTTCAATGTTCAATTTCTTCAGGCCTGCGGGGGGGTGGGGCGCTCGCCCCCCCACTCCCTATATCCGACTCTGTGTAGAACACGTTATTTGCAACACTAAATACGCTAATGGGGATATGTGTTTTTAACTACGTTTTCAAGATGGCAGTCCTTTTATAAATTTTGACTTTTCCCTAAAAAATTGCTTTCAACCAGTGAAGCAAGTAAATACATTTTGTGAATATATATATAAAAAAAAGTTTCGAAACTGGCGATATAATGTCGTTTTTTTAGATCGTTCGTCCCGAAAACTTATTTTTTCTTTTTTCGGGGTTTTGCAATGAAATTTGGCACAAAAAAATCAACCCACAAATGGGTATGCATTGGATAAACAACGACAACTACATTATCAACAACAACTACACTATCATCAACAATAACAACAACTACATCATCAACAATTACAACACCATCACCACCACCAATAGCAACAACAACATCATCAACAATAACAACATCACCACCACCACCAATAACAACAACAACATCACCATCATCAACAATAACAAAAACTACATCATCATCAATAACAACACCAACACCAACAATAACAACAATAACTACACCATCATCAACAATAACAACAACTACATTATCATCAATAACAACATCATCACCAACAATAACAACATCGCCGCCACCACCAATAACAACAACAACTACATCATCAACAATAACAAAACCATCATCAACAATAACAACATCACCACCACCAATAACAACAACAACATCATCAACAATAACAACATCACCACCACCACCACCACCAATAACAACAACAACAACATCACCATCATCAACAACAACAACATCACCATCATCAACAACAACAACATCACCATCATCAACAATAACATAANTTTTTGGCTGTCAATCCTTCGGCCCCCCCCCCGCAAAAAAATCTTGGGTACGGACCTATCCGTATTCTAATTTTTTGGCGGAAATATGACCGAAATTGTCGCATCCGCAGATTTTTTTCTTCTGTTTGAGGACCCCCCAATATTAGATAGGTACATCTTCCTAATCAACTTAGCCATGCTGCGATCTCTGATGCAATATATCTATCTACATCTACAAATCTGATCGAATCAATCAAGCGAATCGTCATTCTCAAGGGGAGAGACCACACCGCCACATCGTATACTATGCACCGGTTCTCATCTCTACAGCAATGTTTCATTATAATTATCAGCTATATGGAATGGACAATAGAGTCATCTGCGGACATCGTCCATCGGACATGCAAGGAGACAATCTTCGATAACTGTCGTGTTGCAGCGCCAATGCAAAAAAATCTGCAAACTAAGCACTGGCGTTTATTATTATACTCTCGCTATTTATTCACAGAACTAAGTGAAGTCTTGTTATAACTCCACGAGATATTTTGACACCAAACTTGTAGAAGAAGCAACCCCAAGTGGAACCTAACGTACTAAATTTAATTTATGAAGAAGCAACCCCAAGTGGAATCTAACGTACCAAATTCAATTTATGAAGAAGCAACCCCAAGTGGAACCTAACGTACCAAATTCAATTTATGAAGAAGCAAACCCAAGTGGAACCTAACGTACTAAATTTAATTTATGAAGAAGCAACCCCAAGTGGAACCTAACGTACCAAATTTAATTTATATCGACAAACTTTAATTGGCAAAAGTGCCACCTTCTCTGGGAACGAATGATTTTGTTTATTATTTTCAATAATGAACCTTTGCAGAAATAACGCCCCCCCCCCATCAAAATTTGGAATTTTTTGTTTCAAGGTACGTAGAATCCAAAAGTCGAATAAAAAAATCCATTTTTTCCGCCACGCCGTACGCCCGATGGGCACTTTTGCCACTTAGCGTTAACCGATTTGGATGAAATTTGGTATATTGTCCCATCCGAGCTCTAATTGGCGTGTTTTGCCGCTTTTTAGCGGTTGTCAGTATTGCTGTTTAAAAAGAGAATGGTAAGAACTAGAGATTTGAAATGTGGTATGTATGTCATATGTAGGGTCTACTTACGCCTTAGATTTTTTTTGAAAGGGTATTTCTATAGCCAGTAAAATAATAAACCCATGTGTCACATTGGCAGAGTACTTTTTTTATTCGTAGGTACCTCGAAACGTAAAAGAGGAAAGTTATAGAAAGGGTATATTAGCTGACAAAAAAAAGGGGCGGATACAGATCTCCAGTTGAGAGGGGGCGGTCAAAATATAATCCACATGGAAGTTAGTATAGTATTTATAAACACCAAATTCGAGAATAGTGTTTGACTTTCAATTCCTTTAGGTCTGGGGGGGGGGGGGNGCGATCGCCCCAGTGTTTCCGCTTCTGAAAAAGTTATATCGCGGAAGAATTTAACAATGAGTATTCCTTCAAGCACAGTGGCGGATTTAAACTTGCGCCGTCCCTAGGCAATTTAGAACTTGCCGCCTCTATTTTGACAACAAATGCGATTTTCGCTGCAGTATGCCTTGAAAAAATTTATTTGTCGCCTATAGCTTATGTTGCTTTTACGGTAAATCCGGTGTACTGTTTAAATATGCTTTGGACCATTGGGAAAGGAGAAGTACCTACCTATTAGATCTGTAATGCAAGGGGAAATAGAGGGCATTTCATATTTTATGTTCCAGTGCGAAGGTTCATTATTGAAAATAAGTAGCAGTCCTGTGAATTGTAGATCTCTCTCTTTTTTTTTTTTTTTTTTTTTTTTTTTTTTTTTTTTTTTTTTTTTTTTTTTTTTTNAGTGTATAAGATTATATCAGGCCTCCATCGGAAACGATGATGACACTATTGAATCATAGCAGCATACTTTAACAATTTATTTACAGTGTATAAGACTATTTTTTTTTTATACCATCAAATATCGCGTGTATTAATTTAGATATAAATATCATTTTGGTTACCTCGACTCGTTGGGTACTATTAAATTAATTTAATAGTCCTTGTGTTGAGTCGAGGGAATTCTGTTTTCAGCTTTTTGTAATCGATTTAATTTTTTTAAAAATAAAATTGAAGGAAAAAAAAATATCACATTCTCACTACCTACATCCAGACAAATTTCAAGGTTCCCTTTTTTTAATCCTCAGTAGAGCAGTCGTAGAACAATTCACCCCCAAGCTTCCGACTGTGCCAGTCCAGAAGAGAATTTCCTCTCCGCTACAGTAGTGCTCAGTCCGAACCCGAACAGGTTGGTCCAACGAAGTCGAAAGCTCAAAAGGCAGCCTCACTCGATAACAACACTACAGAGGAATTAGTATAATAAATTGTTTAGATATATTTATTTTTGTTACTGAATCATTGGTTCAATGTTTTGTATTTTTAGTTTAGTTTAGGTTCTTATAGGTCATTTAATTTAGGTATTTATAAATTTCCATTAATTCCTCGTTCTGTATCATATTTTTTATTAATACTCTCAGTTTTGAGGGTTTAATTTGGGTATCCCGTATGTTGAGAGGAAGTAAGTTTAGAATAAGGGGAGCCAGAAAAACACAATGTCGCTCTGTACTACTCCTCTCAGTTCTAATGATTCTTAGTATGGGTTGTGGTCTTGTGTTGTACTCGTGATATTGGGGTTGGATGATAGTTTTCCAATAATTTTTATATTTTATTGCGAATAGTGCCAAATTATATACATATAACTGCCGTAAATTCATGATTTCATTTCTTTATAAGGACGGATTGTACTAAATTTGGGATCTTTATTGAACATTATTCGCAATACAATATTTTGAGTTCTCATTTATGGTGTTAGCGTTGCTGTGTAGGTTCCACCCCATCTCTCTTAAATAATGGGCCGCTATCATGTCACTGGAAGGCCAATAGGTCCCAAACTAATGGGCTATCTGATGTAGATAAGTATCCCAATCCTATCAAACGAACACTAATTTTCTTGGCCTCTATTTTCTGCGGCATTAGTTGTTTGGGGAACACTAACCAAGATGGAGTACGTCCTCTGTGTTCCTATCATTATAGGATAATCTGCAGGAACCATTCATTGTTCCATACAACTTTTGGTACAGTTTCATAGCTTACTACAAGGACAGTTTCAGTTTTAATGTGAAACGGGGAAAAAATCCTCAATGCACGAGAATTGTGAAACAAATCCTTATTATACTTGAAATGAGGAACAAATCTTTAATCCCTATACAATAAATAGGGAACAAATCCTCAATATACTAGGAATGAGGGAACAAATCCTCAATGCACGAGAAATATTGAACAAATCTTTAATATCTATACAAGAAATGGGGAACAAATCCTCAATTTACTAGAAATAAGGAACACTCCTCAATGTACTACAAATAAAGAACAAATCCTCAATGTACGAGGAATAAAGAACAAATACTCAATGTACTAGAAATAAAAAACAAATCCTCAATGTACGAGGAATAAAGAACAAATCCTCAATGTACTAGAAATAAAGAACAAATCCTCAATGTACTAGAAATAAAGAACAAATCCTCAATGTACGAGGAATAAAGAACAAATCCTCAATATACTAGAAATGTGGAATAAATCCTCAATGTACTAGAAATGATAAAACAAATCCTCAATATACTAGAAATGAGGAACAAATCTTCAATGTACGAGAAATAAAGAAGAAATCCTCAATATACTAGAAATGTGGAATAAATCCTCAATGTACTAGAAATGATAAAACAAATCCTCAATATACTAGAAATGAGAAACAAATCCTCAATGTACGAGAAATAAAGAACAAAACCTCAATATACTAGAAATAAGGAATAAAGCCCCAATGTACCAGAAATGATAAAACAAATCCTCAATATACTAGAAATAAAGAACAAATCCTCAAAGTACGAGGGATAAAGAACAAATCCTCAATATACTAGAAATGTGGAATAAATCCTCAATGTACTAGAAATGATAAAACAAATCCTCAATATACTAGAAATGAAGAACAAATCCTCAATGTACGAGAAATAAAGAACAAATCCTCAATATACTAGAAATAGGGAATAAAGACTCAATGTACTAGAAATGATAAAACAAATCCTGAATATACTAGAAATGAGGAACAAATCCTCAATGTACGAGAAATAAAGAACAAATCCTCAATATACTAGAAATGTGGAATAAATCCTCAATGTACTAGAAATGATAAAACAAATCCTCAATGTACGAGAAATAAAGAACAAAACCTCAATATACTAGAAATAAGGAATAAAGCCCCAATGTACTAGAAATGAGAAACAAATCCTCAATGTACGCGAAATAAAGAACAAAACCTCAATATACTAGAAATAAGGAATAAAGCCCCAATGTACCAGAAATGATCAAATAAATCCTCAATATACCTACTAGAAATCAGGAACAAATCCTCGACGTACGAGAAATGAGGAACAAATAAAAAAATACACAATGAATAGGATACAAATCTTCATCAATGTGTACTGCCCCTCAACAAATAAGAAGACTTAAAAAAAAATTGGCTTAACGTTCTTTAACATCTATAATTTTTAATTCGTAAACGGTAGATCCTAGAGAGCTCTGGTTTTCTGTAATGAACTCGTCTTAACGAGATCTTTAAAACAAGGTGAATATACCTTCTCATTTGAGATTTTGAAGTCAGTCGATGCCCAGCCTAAACGGCTGGCCGAGGCCAAAAATTTTTTACAGGAACTGGTGTATTCAACGTGCAATAGACGCAGGGTAATAAGAAGACTAATTACGGTTCAAATTAATAAAGCAATTAAACTTTTTATTTGATATTGTATACGATAACTGAGATATGTCCAAAGTTATGTACATATCTAGGTGAGGCCGGCCATAAAGTCCAAAGAACTGACTCTCTGATCGGTCCATAAATCATCTAGCCATGCTTTATAAATACGGGACACCTCTATAGAGTCTGGAAGAGCTATAAAATACAACATGATGACTTAATGACTATTGCGGGCTTGTAAAGGTTTAACCTTTTGAAGCAAGGCGTTTGGAATATATTAAGAGTGGAACGGACACCAATACAGTTCAAGTCAAGGAGTTTGGAATATATTGAGAGTGATGGAACGAACACCAATACAGTTCCAACCAAGGAGTTTGGAATATAATAAGAGTGGAACGAACACCAATAGAGTTCCAGCCAAGAAGTTTGGAATGTATTAAGATTGGAACGAACACCAATAGAGTTCCAGCCAAAGAGTTTGGAATATATTAAGAGTGAAACGAACACCAATAGAGTTCCAGCCAAGGAGTTTGGGATATATTAAGAGAGGAACAAACACCAATACAGTTCCAACCAAGGAGTTTGGAATATATTAAGAATGGAACGAACACCAATACAGTTCCAGCCAAGGCCCATCGCAGAATTTCGATAACCTCAAATCAACCTATTGCTGTCATTTTTCCAAACCTGAATCTAGAAAAGAGGAGAACCAAGACTGAAGAGACCGGGAGATTCCTCCGGGCCCCGAAATTTCTAAGGAGTTCGGTGTTGTTAAGCTGCGTAGAACGTGTTGGGAGTAGTATTGGGTTAGGTTCCAAAAAAATTAAAATGCGTGTTGAAGCCTGCTGAGNAGAGAATAAAATCTATACCCATAAAGCGAACAGTTCACAAACAGTAGTAATTTGAAATTCAAACCAATCTAATGGCGGAATCGCAGATAGTAAAATTTATAGCCTTCATCAACACGACTCATCATAAGTCAATAACAGTAGGCACTACCGGCCGCCTTACTAATAACAAACCAGTAAAGTTACAGTATTCATAGAAATAGAGACGTCATCAGACCCAACAAGCGCCTATTATGGTCCATTATAACAGGAGGGCGGCATAACCAATCTAATGGCGGAATTGCAGATAGTAAAATTTATAACCTTCATCAACACGACTCATCATAAGTCAATAACAGTAGGCACTACCGGCCGCCTTACTAATAACAAACCAGTAAAGTTACAGTCTTCAGAGAAATAGAGACGTCAGAAAGTTACAGTCTTCATAGAAATAGAGACGTCATCAGACCCAACAAGCGCCTATTATCAGGGCCGGCTGTACCATATAGGCGAACTAGGTAACCGCCTAGGGCGGCACAATTTAGGGGGCGGCAAAATCAAAATGGAATTTTATTTTCAGCGGGATATGAAAAAAAATGTATACATGTATACATAATGTATACAGACGTAAATTTTTGTGTATATGAAATGATAATTCATAAAAAGAATTATCAATCATAAAAACCAATAGTATATGACTCTGAATTGTTCAATATTAACCAGAGGAAAATTCATGGCAAGATTATGATTGATATTTGTGCAAAAATCATGAGTTTCAATACTAGGAGGGATAACTATTCAGTATTATCATTCAAAATATGAATATGAGTACTTTTACTATTTATATTAATTAACGAACACATTAAATATTATTATATTCAGGGGGCGGCAGAATTCATTTTGCCTAGGACGGCAAATTCTCTTGAGCCGGCCCTGCCTATTATGGTTCATTATAACAGGACGGCGACATAACCAATCTAATGGCGGAATCGCACATAGTAAAATTTATAGCCTTCATCAACACGACTCATCATAAGCCCATAACAGTAGGCACTACCGCCCGCCTTACTAATAACAAACCAGTAAAGTTACAGTCTTCATAGAAATAGAGACGTCATCAGACCCAACAAGTGCCTATTATGGTCCATTATAACAGGAGAGCGGCATAACCAATCTAATGGCGGAATCGCAGATAGTAAAATTTATATTAAGGCAGATAAAATACTATATCTTCACTTGACTGTAAAAATTCAAAAATTAAAAAGATGTTAAAACTGACTAGTTTCGTGCTCTCCTGAGCACATTATAGGAGCTAGGTTGGTCGAAGACTGAGCAAGACTCATAGTATTTTATCTGCCTTAATATGGTTTTACTTGACATAGTATCCCAATTCAAGCAAATTAACTAATGTCTTGTTAAGTCCACGTGTTTTAGTTATTTATGTTTGGTGTATTAGGACGTTGGTTCAAACCCAGCCAACCCATGATATTTCATACCACTATTGGAGGATATGGAGGAGCCTGGGATTATCAGCATCTAGTACTACGCATGCGCGGATATAGGGGAGGGCACGGGGGGCACGTGCCCCCCCCCCAGGTTTTTTAAGCGGGCGGTGTATCTCAAATTTTATTATACCTAATCACGTAAAAAATTTAAAAAAAAATAAAATGAATGGTGATACGCTGTGTCTTCTATCCCCTTGAGAAGGGGGGGGGGGCACGGGACCATAAATAATTCCCAATCCTGAAACTAAAACGAAATATGTAAATAAAAAATTGTCAAAAATTCTGTCATCCGCCATGGCCATGGCACTTTTTTTTCGTCATCACGCTTATAAAATCGCTTATCACCCTTATGAAATGTATTTGTGGTAAGCTCTACAGCTTTTAACAAATTAGGTATCGTACCCCGATAAACATTGCATTAAAAAGTACTGCCCAGGACTCGAACCCCCGGTCTCTTGGTTACGAGTCCCTCCCATCCCCCCTACAAATTTTCTATTATATTGTGCCCCCCCCCCCCAAAACAAGAGGGTATATCGTAAAAATATATATCGTAAAACATATATATTTAGGTATATCGTAAAACAAGACGTAGTACCATATATCCGCGCATGGTACTAGGTCCTCAGAGTAGCATAATATTGCTATCTAACCACAATCATTACTTTTCCTGATGGTCACGGAAGGTAAATTACATATTTTCATTTATTATTTTCCCTAATAAACCATTGGAATCAGCCTTTTGATGAGTCTCTTTCTTTTCCGGCTAAGTCGGACCGCCAAAGGCTCGTATAGTACTCTATNTGCCCCCCCCCCACAGTTTATTTCAATCACGTAAATATTTTTTTTAATAAATCAAATGAATGTTGATCGGCTGTGTCTTTTGTCCCATTGAGTGGGGGGCACTCGGGCCCCTAAATAATTCTCAATCCTGAGACTAAATAGATATACGTTAATTAAAAATCGTCAAAATTTCTGTCATCCGTCATGGCACTTGTTTTCGTCATCACGCTTATAAAATCGCTTATCACCCTTATGAAAGATATATATACGAGTATTTGTGTTAAGCTCTACAGCTTTTAACAAATTAGGTATCATCGCATTAAAAAGTGCTGCCCAGGACTCGAACCCTCGGCCTCTAGGTTACGAGTCCCCCCTCCCCCCTCCAAATTTTCTATTAGGTATATTGTGCGATTGTGCTCCCCCGAAAACAAGTGGGCTATATCCGCGCATGATGTTGAGGGATGTCAGTAAAAAAAAAAATGTATTAACAATTTTTGACAATGTCAGTGCATGTCTGGCTGTCTAGATCAGCACCGTCAAAGTCACTGAAACTCCTCCGCTCATGCTCCCTTGTACCTAATAGGCAAATGATGCTATAGTAAAAATATTTTAGTTGAGCTACTCCTTCCCCTCAAAAGAACACTTGGTGCAAAAAACATGGGTTGTAATATTATACCCTCGCCCTCCCCCCAAAAACTATTATCTTCGTATTATTTTCATGTAACTGATATGAAAATCCTCAATATTCCATTTGCCATGAAATTCCTTTCTAAGTTGGATTTCTCCATTTGAAAATTCAACCAATTATCTCGGATTGCAAAACTATCTCAGTTCCTATTTTGAACCAATAAACTCAGATACCTCAAAATACACCTAAAAAAATACACCTATAGCTCAAATACGGCCGGCCTTAGTGAAACTCTGATAATGCCTCGTTTCCATCTAGTGGGTAAATCCCGCTAGTATTCTAATATAAACTAGAGTCCAGTGAACAAACATTTTAACCACTGACACGATTCTCCATATTCAGTGTAGCGTTTAAATATGTGCAAACTGCACTACATGCATGTCTGGTATGCACTAGTGCACTGAAGCACACACTTTGGTGTTTTAAACTGCACTTGATACTGTTAATGATTTTACTAGTTAGATGCAATTTATTGATGACTTAAGCAGAATTACGAAAGAAATGCAACTATCACTAAACATCTAAGACTCTTTTTATATTAAAAACTAGCTGAGTACCCGAACTTCGTTTCGAGAAGATGAGAGAAAAAAATGATAATAAATCTGACTCCCACATTAATAGTCATATTAAACATACATACAAAGCAAGTTAAATAAAAGCCTTTAATAATTCCACTCTCAGCATACGGATTTCTGCTGGCCAGAAATCCGTAAGCCAAAACAAAACACATCCAAAACTCCGACCTCGACAGACCAGTGATCAGTCCAGGTGAGATCAAAGTCCTCAAAGGTACACATCTCACCATTACACCACAGGGGGTTCAGAAAATATAGACTCAAGTATTTGTTAATGAATCATTTGTTCAAAGCTTTTTTTTTTTTTTTTTNTTTTTTTTTTTTTTTTTTTTTTTTTTTGCTTAACGTCTCTTTAACATCTATTGGTCATTCAAGACGGAAGATTTAGCCTCCATTCGCTGGAAACTTGTAAGCCAGCCCGGAAAAGTAGTCACAATTACGAGGGTAAAACCTCGCTGGACGTTGATTAACTTCAGTGATCCAACGGGAAATGGTGTATTCAACGTGCCATTAGATGCTGGCTAATGTTTTACATAAAATTTGATTTTAATTTAGTGCCCATCACGATGGACAAACGGCTAATTTTTTTGTTCAATTTTTGTACCTACGTAAATTTAAACGTATAAAATATCAAATTTTGTACGTTTTCGTAAAACCAATGAAATTATCACGGAAAAAAATACCCCTCTCCTCCCCCCCCCCTCCCGCATTGGATATTTTACGTTTCAAGATACATAGGTACAAAAATCGAATAAAAAAATCCGTTTGTCCGCCTTGATGGTTTTGTTTAGGCGTCAATTTTTGCGAAATGAACAAAATGCTTGCCATTCATGTCTTCAATGAAACCTGAAATAGTAGTTTTTGAGGCGAAATGAACAAAATCCTTGCCATTCATGTCTTCAATGAAACCTGTAATAGTAGTTTTTGAGGCGAAATGAACAAAATGCTTGCCATTCATGTCTTCAATGAAACTTGTAATAGTAGTTTTTGAGGCGAAATGAACAAAATGCTTGCCATTCATGTCTTCAATGAAACCTGTAATAGTAGTTTTTGAGGTGAAATTAACAAAATGATTGCCATTCATGTCTTCAATTAAACCTGTAATAGTAGTTTTTGAGGCGAAATGAACAAAATCCTTGCCATTCATGTCTTCAATGAAACCTGTAATAGTTGTTTTTGAGGCGAAATGAACAAAATGCTTGCCATTCATGTCTTCAATGAAACCCGTAATAGTAGTTGTTGTTGTTGCTATTATTGTTGTTTGTATTTAAGTTCATGAAGGAGTTACGTAGGTATAGTTGATAATTGTCACGCTTCATGTATCTTGTTAACATCTCAACTATGTTTATTATTGTGTTAACTATTTTAATATAATGTAGAATAACTATACAATAGTTTTTAATAGGAGAGGTCGTTAATTAGTTAATGAGGAGGAACGTTCAAGTGGTTTGGTTTATTATTTTTCTATATGGAAACAAATTGGAATGGAATCAAAAAATTACAAAATCATCTCAATGTTGTATTTTTTACGTCTCAAGATAGGCCCATATCCAAAAGTTCAATAATTTAAGCCGTTCGTATGGCGACACTTTTCGACAGCGCTGGCCGATTTTAATCAAATTGGGTATATCTGTCCGGTGTGAAGTCTATTAGAAAGTCCTCAGGGCCGTACCAAAGATTTTTTTCGGGGGGGGGGGGCAAGTCAGGATTTACAACTGAAAATGATGATTATTTAACAAATTTATATTAGACATCCTATTGGTAACTTTAAAACTTTATGACGAGGATTCACTTACTTTTTCACTTCCGACTCGAAAGAAAATTTAAATTTTTAAAGAAAATGATGATTATAGAAGGTGATATTGTTGTTGTTATTGATGATGATGATGTTGTTGTTATTGATGATGATGATGATGTTGTTGTTGTTCTTGTTATTGATGATATTGTTGTTCAGACACAAGCCACCATGATTTCACAAGTACGTATACAGTGTAATGTAAATTATGTTCAAGTAAATTATTACACCAGACACGAGCCACTATGATTTCATAAGTATACAGTGTAATGTAATGTACTTGAACAAGAAGTGTTAGTGTATTTTATGATTAACGTAAGGTAGGCCTAAATTAAATGAGAATCGATTTACTGAAGGTACAGTTAGTCAGTTGTAGTGTACGCACGAGGTATACCTATCTATATATCTTAAAAAGAGATAGATATTCAAGTAAATCCTACTGATATAGCAGTTCTGTGAACTATAGATCCCAGTCAGATAATGGGCATACGCGGATATAGCCCTTTTGTTTTTTTTTGGAGGGGGGGGGGGCACAATCGCACAATATACTTAATAGAAAATTTGGAGTGGGAATTTTATAAGCGTGATGACGAAAAAAAAGTATTTTCCTACCTATTTCTATTTAGTATCAGGATTGGGAATTATTTAGGGGCCCGTGCCCCCCCCCCTCTAAATGAGATAAAAGACACAGCGGATCACCATTCATTTGATTTTTTTTTAAATTACGTGATTATAGGTATAATGAAATTTAAAAAAAAAAAAAAAAAAACTGGAGGGGTACGTGCCCCCCGTGCGCTCCCCTACATTCGCGAATGATAATGGGCCACCATGAGACCTCTAGCGCCCCAAAAACTAATCGGTTAATTCTACGAACATATAATTAATGACCAATCTCCAGTTTCATCAATGCTTGAGAGTAAGACTCTTCCTGTAAGAACCGTCCAATGTACAAAGGAAAGCCGAACCTAATATCTAGTAGACAGGGCAGTACCCAAGTTTTTTTTTGGGGGGGGGGCGAAACATTGACAGCCAAGCCAGGACTAATACCTGAAAATGATGATGATGAAAGGTGATGTTGTTTTTGTTGTTATTTATGTGTTTTTTTAATTTTTTTTTTTTAATATTATAATTATTTTTCTTTTTTTTTTTAAAAAAAACGATTGAAATTTTGGGGGGTCTAAACCCCTTGGACCCTCCTGGGTACGGCCTTGCTAGTAGATCTGTGGTTTGTAAATTTCGCACAGTTTGAATGGCCTATATTAAAATCGAACAAGGCGTTCGAGAGTTATCATGGAACGAACAGATAGACATAATAAATGTCCATACCAAGTTACATTAAAATCGGACAAGGCGTTCGAGAGTTATCATGGAACGAACAGATAGACATAATAAATGTCCATACCAAGTTACATCAAAATCGGACAAGGCGTTCGAGAGTTATCATGGAACGAACAGATAGACATAATAAATGTCCATACCAACTACGGAACAGTAGTGTAGGGACTTGTGAAAATTTAAACCAAATAAAGGCTTATTATTATTATTATTATACCAAGTTACAATAAAATCGGACAAGGCGTTCGAGAGTTATCGTGGGACAAACAGATAGACATAATAAATGTCCATACCAAGTTACATTAAAATCGGACAAGGCGTTCGAGAGTTATCGTGGGACAAACAGACAGACAAGCAGATATTAAAATAGAATTATGGATCTCACTCAAATAATGGACCGCCATTCGGTCCATTATATTGGCCAACACGTCTCCGTGGCAGAGTGCGTATCGCACTTGGCTTGCACCAAGAAGGTTCCGGGTTCGATTCCTGGACGGGTCGAAGATTTGATAAGTTGTTTTCAAATTTTGCTACTTGGTCTGGTTGTGATTGGGGGTAACTCGACCTCCTGAAGACAATTGAGTAGCTATGGTAATAGCGACAAGTGGTAGCATTATAAGGAAATTGTTAAAGTGGAGCTTAGGCTTATGGGAAATTGTTAAAGTGTAGCTTAGGCTTACACAAGTTTATAATGATCGATGGAAATGAAAGGAAAATTAAGTACAGACATAGAAAGAAAAATTGTTGAATTAAAACTAGACCTCACTTCGATCTAATAAAACGTTTATAGGTTTGTTTAACCTTCATTGAGAACAACAATTGGACATTAGTTAGTGTTAGAGGGAGCTTTTGGTCCCATTAGAAGCCAGAAACATTCTTAGTCAAAGTCATTTTAGACCAAAAACCAATGAAGAATTCATAGCACCAATTGTGGGCGTCTACTTCCTCTGAGAAAACGTGATGAAATTTTTGCACTGATTTCAATTTGATTGAAACCAAATTCAATTTTCAACACCTCTCTAAAGTACAGTTCATATCCAATTATTCATTATTAAATTACTTGCCCCTATAATCAAAATAATATACAGGTGAACAAGAATAACGTTATCACAGGCAGGGCCGTACCCAAGATTTTTTTCGGGGGGAGGGGTCCGAGGTTTTGACAGCCAAACCAGGACTCTAACACCTAAAAATTATAATGATGGAAGGTAATGTTGATGATAGTGATGATGTTGTTATTTTTTATGATGATGATGATGTTGTTGCTGTTATTGTTCTTGATAATGTTGATGATGATGTTGTGGGGGGGGGGAAGGGGATCAAAGAGTTAGCTTACGTCAAAAGATACAAATACTAGATAGTTGTTCCAAGTTTAGGGTTCTAAAAATTCAAAGCATTTTTTGAAAGCTTAAAAGAAGAAAAGGGTTAGTTATAAATATGTAATGTATATTTTTCTTTGTGTGCTCATCTCATGTTTTAATTTTATAGTGTCCATCATAGCATTACAAGGTGTAATATCACAAATATTTCATTATTTTCAAAACATATAGGTATTATTATTATTTATTGTGTACTACAACCAATTTGGTTGTAGACACATTACAATAAGCCGAATCAAATATTTCCTGAAAAACAAAAAAACAAAACAAAAAAAAAAATTAAAATATAGAAAAGAAAGGATAATATACCTATATCCTGAAAAAATCAAAAAAAAATAAATCAAAATTTATGGTTCGACATTGTTTTTGAACCGTTCGTCCCAAAAAACTTTTTTCGGGCCCGAAAAAAATATATCCCTGAAATGGGTATGCATTGGATAAAAGATAAAACATATCCGTAGGTACTCTAAGAATGACGCTAAAAACGTGTCATTATTCACATTTTTGGCGGAGCTATGAACGGATAGTGAAAAAGTTTACTACTTTTTTTAAAAAGATGTTAATATAATTATATTGCAGACGTCTCCGTGGCAGAGTGCGCATCACACTCGACTTGCACCACGGAGGTTCCGGGTTCGATTCCCGGACGGGTCGAAAATTTGAAAAAGTTTTTTTCGAATTTTCTACTTAAGTCTGGTTGTGTTTGGGGGTAACTCAGCCTCCTGAGGACAATTGAGTAGCTATGGTAATAGCGCCAAGTGGTAGCATTATAAGGAAATTGTTAAAGTGTAGCTTATAGGCTTAGTGTTATTGCAGTGACTGTTGAAAATACCTTGTAATGCTATGATGCCCACAAACATTGTGACATAATAACACAAGGAAATATACATTTACATAATTCTATTGCAGATTCCAAGTGTTTTCGTAGCTATCGCGGATCATAGCTTCGCCAAAAGTGAGAACAATTTGACGATTTTGGTGTCATTTGGTAGCTAAGACTACGGATATGCTATATCTAATGCATGCACATTTTTGGGTTGATTTTTTTGGGACCAAATTTCAGTTGATAAACGATGTAAAATCGACGTCAAACCAAAAGTTTTGAAACTTTTTTTTTGTAACAGTATTTATACGGCTTGTTTGTACTTCTTTCCTTGGTTCAAAAAAGATTTTTCTATCTGAAAGCAATAAAAATAAGAAAAAAAGAAGAAGATTTTGTGGGGTTTACAAGGCCGAAATGGTCACCATCTTAAAAACGAAGCAAAGACGTCTTATACTCATTAGAGTATTTTGTGTCGTAAATGGCCCGTTCATCCTAGGCCTGTAATACCGTTATTCTGATTCACCCTGTATAATATGTCTAAGAAATAAAATGAATCCATCGAGAATTTGGTTTTACAATAATTTAAATCATTGAAGATAATGAGGGGGATTCACCTATGTTAATAACGGAACCCGGTGAATAATCAGATGCCTATTTTACAAGGGCATGCAAAAAGTATTAACCCTAGCATTGCCAAGGGGAGGGGGGTACAAAGTACCCGCGTGTTAGCAAAAAGCTTATTGTAATCAATTTATGATACTTATTTTAATGAGACCTTTAATAATTGTCACAAACAATATCTTCCATCAGAGTATATAAAAATATGTATGTTCTAAGCCTTCTAAGGGATGATATTGAAGCCAAACTTTGGGCGCGGGTACTTTGTACCGCCCCCCCCCTTGGCAACACATGTAACCAATACATTGATACACTAACGCTACCATAAATTTTCTAAAGTGTCTAAAATGTCTAATTATGTACCTTTTCATTTACATTATTTTATTCCTGGGATTTAATTTTATTTTTATCTAAGATAATAAGATAATAATTGATTCAGTTTATATTTTTTTAATTTATAATAAAGTAATAGCGACTTATTGTAATAAAAAAAAACATTTTATCCTTTATTTTGTTTGCGGGTACTTTGTACCCCCTTGGCAATGCACGTAACTGAATAGAGCTTGGAAATCCTATAGGGTTAAGTTTAATCTATTTTCTAAAAATCAAAGTTCTCTGTTGTTTATTGCGATCTTTCAATTTGTTGATCCCTAATAACCTCATTCCATTCCTCTCTGTAGCCAACGATCATACCACGTTGAATACACCAGTTCCCGTGAAATCACTGAAGTTAAGCAACGTCGGGCGTGGTCAGTACTTGGATGGGTGACCGCTTGGGAACACCACGTATGGTTGGCTAATTTTTCCGGCCCAACCCAGGCTGGGTGAGGTCAATTTGGGTAGTTGGTTTGCAAGTTTCCAGCGAATGGAGTGTAAAACCCCCGTATTGAATGACCAATAGATGTTAAAGAGACGTTAAGCCAAATTAAAAAAAAAAACCTTCTTCTTTGTTACTTGGTTAAAGACCGTGTTTCTGCTCCTTCTTTTTAACGTCTCTTTAACATCTATGCGTCATTCAGAACTAGGGTTTTACCCTCCATTCACTGGAAACTTACAAACCAGCTACCCACAATGATCCCCAGTCCCCACCTCTGTTCTCAAACAATCTGATCTGCTCTGTTTGTTGACAACAAAAAATTGCCCCTTGGTCCAGAATACATCGTCACTCTAATATCTATTGTTCATTGGAGACAAAGATTTTACCCTCCATTCACTTAAAAACAGCTATCCACATTGATCCCCACCTCTGTTCTCAAACAATCTGATTTGCTCTGTTTGTTGACAACAAAAAATTGCCCCTTGGTCCAGAATACATCGTCCCTCTAATATCTATTGATCATTGGAGACAAAGATTTTACTCTCCATTCACTTAAAAACTTTAATCCACAATGATACTCACCTCTGCTCTCAAACAATCTGATCTGCTCTGTTTGTTGACAACAAAAAATTGCCCCTTGGTCCAGAATACATCGTCACTCTAATATCTATTGTTCATTAGAGACAAGCTATCCACAATGACCTTACCCCGCTTGAGTTGAGCCAGGAATAGACAGCATCACTGTAGAGGGGGCCAACCTACTTTAGCCATACACTTGATAAGCGCTCGCTGGGCGTTGTTTAACTTCAGTGATCTAACGAAAACTGGTGTATTCAACGTGCCATAGACGCTGGCTGGCACAGATTTGTTAATTGTTAAACAATGTTTGCAAAGATCGAATATGATGAATTGGAATCGTCACGAAAAAAATAAATGGTACGGAAAACCGTACTAAACTTTCTTTATCTTCCTTTATTCTAGGCCCCGGATAAGGCTAATGTTTAGATGACCGCGCGGTACGACATACCGCGCGACACAAGATCTATCTGAATAGTGCATTGTCTACATGACCGCGCGGTTCTACAAACTTGTATCGACTTGTTCATATGATACCGCGCGGCCATCTGAACATGTCGCAGGTATTTGATGAAAATATTATATCAATTAGCAGTGGTAGCTTTCGCCCCTTATCACAGCTCTTCTGTCTGAATATTCATGAGAAAATCACTCCTGAGAATGGAAAGCGAGCAGTACATCAAACACATTTATATACTTATTGTACATATTTGATGTTCATGAGGAAATCAATCCTGAGAATGGAAAGCAAGCGAGCAGTACATCAAACACAGTTAGACACTTATTGTACCTATTTGATATTCACGAGGAAATCACTCCTGAGAATGGAAAGCAAGCGAGCAGTACATCAAACACAGTTATATACTTATTGTATCTATTTGACGTTCATGAGGAAATCACTCCTGAGAATGGAAAGCAAGCTTGTTCATGAGGAAATCACTACTGAGAATGGAAAGCAAGCGAGCAGTTATATACTTATTGCACCTATAACATCAAACACCGAAAAAACCGGCCCTCACATGGAGATCAATGTTCCACTTCCGGTGCTTCTCATAGTTCATATATTATAATCCATTTAACTAGGTATTTTTAAAATCAGATTAAATTTAATCTAAACAAGATTAATTTTATTTTTATGCACTTTCTTTCTTTCTTTACAATTAATTCAATATGGTTTTTGTTGTTCTTAATTTTATTTCAGTATACAGGGTGATTTAGGAGTTGTATATTTAGGACATTTATTGAGTGTGGATGGTCAATGGGCGGATAGCAAGAAGCAAAGATAAGAGATGGACAAAATCGGTGATGGAGTGGCACCCAAGAGAATGTAAAAGAGGAAGGGGGAGACCGGGCGATAAATGGGATAAGGAGATGAAACTAGTGTGCGGTGAAGCAACATGGATGAGAGTGGCGAATGAAAGTAATGAATGGAGGAGAATGGGAGAGATTTATAGGGAGGAATGGTTAGAAAATGAGTGTGAAAGAAAGTTATGATGGGCACATTCCCCCAAGATGGGGAGGCCTCAATATGTATTATTTATTTTTTAGATTTTATTATGATTCGTTTAAATTAGATTTGATTTAGTTTGTTTAAAAATTTTTAAAATGTAAAAATAAAGGTTAATTCTAATTCTAATTCTAACTGCGAGTGAGATGGGAAAGATGAGTTTGTTCTTCAAACTCATTCCCATCTCACTCGCAGCCCGTTCAATCCCCCACTGCCATTGGATAATGTCAAGATAGTGATAATGTTCTTCAAACTCATCTTTCCCATCTCACTCGCAGCCCGATCAATCCGCCACTACCATTGGATAATTTCAAGATAGTGATAATGTTCTTCAAACTCATCTTTCCCATCTCACTCGCAGCCCGATCAATCCGCCACTGCCATTGGATAATTTCAAGATAGTGATAATGTTCTTCAAACTCATCTTTCCCATCTCACTCGCAGCCCGTTCAATCCGCCACTGCCATTGGATAATTTCAAGATATTGATAATGTTCTTCAAACTCATCTTTCCCATCTCACTTGCAGCCCGATCAAACCGCCACTGCCATTGGATAATTTCAAGATAGTGATAATGTTCTTCAACCTCATCTTTCCCATCTCACTCGCAGCCCGATCAATCTAACAGGTCAGGACGTGGGACCGGTTCAATGTCTTATTTATTAAATTAAGTATTTTTGCAAATTAGGGGTGTTCACTTCGTAGCATAATATTTTGATGTAATCTATCATTTTTATTTGAAGTATTCTATCATTTGTATTAAGAAGTAGCAGATTCCGCCTATACTTTGAGATGTTCTCACGTGCTGATAGTATTCTATTATTTGAACGGCCTTAACACGTAAAACGGTAGGACATTTTTGAATTCTGATAATTTTGCTGGGGTCCTAGGTTATATCTTGGGGGGGGGGACCCGTTTGCCGACGATCAATTATTCGATATCTCTTACCGTTTCTGATGCTAAGAAGAGCAAGCTTAATTTAGTGACTGTAGTAAATACAGAATGTTTGTTGTTGGGAAGGGCACCCAGCCTTTTAAAACACTCTGCTTCAAACCAAATGATGAAAGGTGATGAAAAATTCGAGTTTCTACGGATACTGTGAGAAGCAAGCGAGGGTTAAAAGATACAGATAAAAATAGTAGGCACAGAACAGACAGAAGGTTGTGGCATGGTTGAATTAAGGAAAGGAATGCCCAACCCCAATAGAATTAAGAAAGGATGAAGTTAAAGAAGAAGAATAAGAATAGAAATTTACAGAAATGTAGAGTCGAGCAAAATCCGACTGTATATGTGGGCGTATTTATTGTTGGAAATGATGTGATCATATAAAACTAAGCAACATCCGACTCTATATGTGGGCGTATTTATTGTTGGAAATGATGTGATCATATAAAACTAAGCAACATCCGCCTCTATATGTGGGCATATTTATTGTTGGAAATGATGTGATCATATAAAACTAAGCAACATTCGCCTCTATATGTGGGCATATTTATTGTTGGAAATGATGTGATCATATAAAACTAAGCAACATCCGACTCTATGTGTGGGCGTATTAAAACTAAGCAACATCCGACTCTATATGTGGGCGTATTTATTGTTGGAAATGATGTGATCATATAAAACTAAGCAACATCCGACTCTATATGTGGGCGTATTTATTGTTGGAAATGATGTGATCATATAACACTAAGCAAAATTTGACTGTACATGTGGGCGTATTTATTGTTAGAAATGATGTGTTCTATAAAACTAAGCAAAATTCAAATTTACATGTGGGCGTATTTATTATTGGAAATGATGTGTTCTATAAAACTAAGCAAAATGCGACTGTACATGTGGACGTATTTATTGTTGGAAATGATGTGTTCTATAAAACTAAGCAAAATCCGACTCTATATGTGGGCGTATTTATTTTTGGAAATGATGTGATCTATAAAACTAAGCAAAATCCGACTCTATATGTGGGCGTATTTATTGTTGGAAATGATGTGCCCTATAAAAACAATCAAAATCCGACTGCTGGACATGTGGGCGTATTTATTGTTGGAAATGTTGTGTTCTATAAAACTAAGCAAAATGCGACTGTACATGTGGACGTATTTATTGTTGGAAATGATGTGTTCTATAAAACTAAGCAAAATTGACTGTACATGTGGGCGTATTTATTGGGCGTATTTATTGTTGGAAATGATGTGTCCTAAAAAAACCAATCAAAATCCGACTGCTGGACATGTGGGATTATTTATTGTTGGAAATGATGTGTTCTATAAAACTAAGCAAAATTTGACTGTACATGTGGGCGTATTTATTGTTAGAAATGATGTGTTCTATAAAACCAAGCAAAATGCGACTGCACATGTGGGCGTATTTATTGTTGGAAATGATGTGTTCTATAAAACCAATCAATCTGCTGGACATGTGGACGTATTTATTGTTGGAAATGATGTGATCTATAAAACCAAGCAAAATGCGACTGTACATGTGGGCGTATTTATTGTTGGAAATGATGTGTTCTATAAAACCAATCAATCTGCTGGACATGTGGACGTATTTATTGTTGGAAATGATGTGTTCTATAAAAACAAGCAAAATGCGTCTGGACATGTGGGCGTATTTATTGTTGGAAATGATCTGTTCTAGGTATATCTTTCTAAATTTTTGCACGGTTCTTTCTTGGCCACCCTGTAGATAGATTCAAATCTTGCGTTCTTATTGTAAAACCATTTTTCTAGAAAGTACTGTACGGGTACCTATGGGTCCGCAATTCAACCAAATGTATACTCGCATGAAAATTAAGTTATTTATTTATATTATTGTTTTAAATTTGGTTTTGATTTCTAACTTCCTGTTTGGTTATATTATCATATTAATTTGGTTTTTGTAGGAATAATTATTTTTAATTGAACCAGTTGTATGAAATGTTTTGGGTCAACAATTGGATGGTGGTCGGATTACATTTCACACGTGAAGTACATATTTACACGTGGTGGACATTATGTAGAACATATCACAGTAAACTTTCGAAAGTCAAAGCGGTTTTTTAATAATCTGAACAGAGGAAAAAAATAGTTGAACAAGCCTGACCGAATTTATATTTTTAGTTTTCTTGTTGTTGTTATTATTGCACTGTTCATTGGATTCTCTTGGTTCACCAAATTTGAGGTTTTATGTTTCAGTATAAGAAGATATACATACAGGTTCCGAATTAATGTAAAACAATATATAAAACAATATAACACTTCAACCTAAATTGTATTCTTCAATTTCTTGAATGAAATTGATATGAAGAGCGACCAAATTTCAAATTCTAGCTCTTTCCATTCTGGTTTTATGAGGAAACGCCAAAAAGCGGCCTTCAACCACTAATTATTACACTTCAACCTGAGTTGCATTTTTCTATCTCTTGATGTATGATACTGGTATGAATAGTTATCACCAAGTTTAAAGTTCTAGCTATTACCGTTCTCATTTTAAGCATCAGGATATGCGAAAACCGTTGAAAAGCGGCATAAAACCGCCAACGTATTTGCCGTTCATGACATAAAACTGATATACATACCAAATTTTAAGACTCTAGAACTTGCCGTTCTTGAGGTATGTTGTTCACAGACAGACAGACACACACGGTCCAATTGCTGAAACTCGAGATTTGGACTCTGGGGACTCCAAAATGTGTTTTGGCATTGAAAACTCGACATCGAAAATTTCAGCCTATTACAATACTTATTTTCTTTTTTATAGGATAAGGAAAGTAAAAAAAAAAAATATATATATATGCCTCATAATGCTAGCATGCACTTGTCGCTATTACAATAGCTACTCAATTGTTCTCACAGGATGTTGAGTGACCTAAAACAACCGGACTAAGCAGAAAATTCGAAAACCCTTTTTTTAAATTTTTGATTCGAACCCGGCACCACTCTGATACGAGCCAAAATAAGAAAATATACTGGGTGAGTCCGAATTAATTGAAAATCCTTTAAGGACCTAATCTTGAAACTCCATAGCGATTGGCCAATGTAATAGGATCAAATGGAGAGACTTTTATCCTCCAGAAGAGATGAATGGTTGAAGAAATGTGATTATGGATGCAAATTTGATATTTTACGTTTCAAGGTACGTAAAATCCAATTAAAAAAGATAGCACACAGTCATCCGTAATCCATAATCACATCCGTAAGTGCGACCAAATGTCTTTTAAAGACATTTGGTCGCACCCCAATTAAATTGTCCGCCACTATCAGAGATTTAGTAGATATAGGTCCAACCTATTGCTTGTATTATCTTAATCTAATACTATTACATTAAGCTTGTATTTTTAATCTGTTCACACACACATAAATATTACAAGTTATTATTATCTGTTAACCTGACATGCTGGTATAATAATTAAAATAACACTATTTTTATTCCAGTAATAGAGCGTACAAACAGTGCGTGGGAAAAGTCTAGGAACACTCAAAGTTTGAACACTATACCGGGTGAGCATACAGTCTAGACCAGAAGGGTGTGTTTCTCAAAAACTACACAAAATATCTAAAAACATAAAAACACGTACCTAACTCATCAATTTTCCACCCGAAGCGAAAATTTTTGATCGAGTTTTCTTGTTTCCGGAATGGCATGTCTGAAGTAATGCGAAAGCGGTTTCGGGGCATAACTTTTATCTTTTTTTTTTTATAAAAAAAAATTGCTGGGATCATTTTGAAATATTTTTAGGGGGATTAATTTCGGAGTGATTTTTTTGGGGAGATTTAAATTTGAAGTCTCTTTCTGGGGACTTAATTTTGAAGTGTTAACAGTTTAGCCCTTTTTCTACCATTTTTAAGAATCACAAATTTTTGCGAATCACCCATTTGCTGAAAATATTCCAGAGTGACACATCAATACAATTATAATTATGTTGCTTCAAAAGGTTATGCAAAAAAAGAAACCACGTATAGTAAGGCCACTTTTAATAAGGCCACTTTTAATAAACCCCTATACGGAAATGGACCCCAAGGTAGCTAAGGGCCAGGGGCGGATTTAAGGCTATATCTTGGGGGGGCGGTGCAGCACTTAGGGAGGGGATACTTCCGGAGGGTATGGAATACCCCCCAGGCACAGGGGGGTCGGTGCTGCCGCCCACGGGGAAAATTTTGAATAATTAGAATCGTCCTACGCTCAATTTTTGTGATTTTAAAAGGTCAACGATTGTTTTTAGACAAGAGCTATTCCGGTCTTTTTTGTAGCAAAACAAGTTTTAGAAGACATGTCATACCTTAAACCACCAAAAGAATATGCATCAAAAAGTTTTAGGCATTTTCATTTTATAACCCCCCATAACTTTACCCCTGATCGGGGAAAAGTGACATATACTCACCAAAGAAGCATGACAACAATCGGAGATGTCATGCCAAAAATGAGGTCAATCGCAAAATGATTCGATTTTTAATAATTATTTTTNACACTAGATTGACTGGACTATTTCTAATAATAATGACAGTTTGTGTAGAAATATAACCTGCTGGTGACAGTTATGTTCATCTCAGATATGCAAATACTAGATTGACTGGACTATTTCTAATAATAATGACAGTTTGTGGAGAAATATAACCTGCTGGTGACAGTTACGTTCATCTCAGTTATGCAAACACTACATTGACTGGACTATTTCTAATAACAATGACATATTGTGGAGAAATATTACCTGTCGGTGACAGTTATGTTCATCTCAGTTATGCAAACACTAGATTGACTGGACTATTTCTAATATTAATGACAGTTTGTGGAGAAATATCACCTGATGGTGACAGTTATGTTCATCTCAGTTATGCAAACACTAGATTGACTGGACTATTTCTAATAATAATGACAGTTTGTGGAGAAATATCATCTGATGGTGACAGTTATGTTCATCTCAGTTATGCAAATTTTTTGAATACTTGATTGTTTATGTGTTCAGTGAATCAGTAATAATACAACTATTTTAGATGGCGATGATGATGGTGAAAACTATTATAGCGGACAACCAGTTGGAAACATGATATTAGGTGTTGGGTGTTTCTGCAGGGACAAGGGCGTAGCCAGCATCTGGCCTAGAGGGGGGCAGCTGAGATTTTCATGTCGGGAGGGGGGTCGATAAAGTAAATCGGTACTTATTTAATGATAAACCCCCAGGGGTAACTGATGATTCAGTTATTGGGGAGGGGCGATCCCAGGGCCTGTGAAAAATATCGATAAAGGAAAGTGCCAAACCGGCGAAATTCAACTAGCAGGAGGAGTTTTACAATGGAAAAATATACGGAAAGCCGAAAAAAAACAGATGGAACCTATACGTTTGTAACGTTTGTTAATTTTTTTGAATTTTCCCACCAAATTTACCAAATGCGATTCAACGATGCGACAAGTTTGCCACAGTTACATTTGATTGTTCACAGTGGGGCTGT
>CM022884.1:14406386-14420174 GCA_012654025.1 Pachypsylla venusta
ACGAGTATTCTATTGTAAATTAAAAAAATCTTTTCTATGAATGACATTCATTACATGTTATAAGGGAACATTTTGAAATTCTCCCTAAATGCAAAAATTAAAAATGCCTCCATCCCTCTTGATCTTGCGCTTCTTCATGCATTTACCTCTGACGTCGTTGTCAGAGGTAAATACACACAGTAAATCAACGAAAGATGATTAATTGAAAGCTGACTAAGGGTGGTACGCAGAGTCCTCACTGTAGGGATTCCTGCAGTGTTTACTTTCCCAAACTTTATGGTACCGCGCCTCCTTTTCTTGAAATGGAAGTCCCCCCCCCCTTACATTATAAATTATGAATGGGTGTGAGTGTTGCTGAATGCTATCTCATTCAAAACACTAATGTGTTGCTGAATGCTATCTCATTCAAAATGCTAATGTGTTGCTAAATGCTATCTCATTCAAAATGCTAATGTGTTGCTAAATGCTATCTCATTCAAAACGCTAATGTTTCGGTGAATGCTATCTCATTCAAATTTTCTAAACATCATGTTCAATTAAAATTGTGTACATATATTTTTTATATTGTGTACATATATCATTCAAATAATTCAACTGGTCTGGCGCCCCCCAGTTTGGGAACCTCTGCTGTAGAGGCATGTGTTCCTACAGCTGATTTTGTTATGCAGAGACGATTGTTTGAAGGGCCTGCGAACTCATGCTCTCACAGTCCCAGTAAATAAACTCGTTGGATTCTATTATCTTCCTCCCTTCTGACAAGCATAACTCTTCTTTTTTTTTTTTTTACCTTACTGATGAAAAGGTAATAAGTAAAACAAAAAGGCAGACAATACGTGCCATTATTACTTTGCAGAAAGTTAACTGATGAAAAGGTAATAAGTAAAACGAAAAGGCAGACAATACGTGCCATTACTTGCACAAAGTTTACTGATGAAAAGGTAATAAGTAAAACAAAAAGGCAGACAATACGTGCCATTACTACTTTGCACAAAGTTTACTAATGAAAAGGTAATAAGTAAAACAAAAAGGCAGACAATACGTGCTATTATTACTTTGCAGAAAGTTTACTGATGAAAAGGTAATAAGTAAAACAAAAAGGCAGACAATAAATAATTCAGCTCGTCCAGCATTTTATGTATTTAAAATATCCAGCATTTTGTATTCATTTTTTTAAAAAAAATCTTTTCACCGCCAATTTTTAACGGTATTGGTAACCATGTGAGAAATGTGGAAGTAAAAAAGAAATGTCAAAGTCGAAGTATTCCCTACAGCAAAGCTCGAGCAAACCCTACAGGAAATACTGTTAGTGTTCATTGTAGGGAACGAAAAACGTCTCCGCATACAATCCTAAATATCGGTAAATACTGGTAGCGCTATGAACTATAGACCCAGACTAATAAATATAATGAGTTAAAACATATGTAAACCTCACTTTTTTCGTCAAATAGAAAGTAACACCAAAGTACTTATATGTATATATTAGCTATCAGACAGACTCATTACAATATTAGTCCCATTATTATCGTCATTATTATACAGGGTGTAGAAAAGGAAACCACAAGACATGTTCTATAGGTCAAATAAAAAAAAAATAATAATAATAACTAGCTGATGCCCGAAACTTCGTGTCAAATTATTAGAGGGAGTAGGTATATTTTCTGAAGAAATAAAAATGCTCCCAAAGTGACACAAGAAAAAATATAAATTTTATTGTTTCGTTTCCCAGCTGTGACAGATTTTCCGAAATTTACAAAGATTTTTTTGCACCCCGAACGCGGCAATTTTAAGTTTAAAATGGTTTCTCACCCTATTATCTAACATTTCCCGAACGCGGAAATTTTAAGTTTAAAATGGTTTCTCACCCTATTATCTAAAATGCTCACACTTTAGTCGTATGACCCGGATTTTTTATCATGTTTATTTTTGAAAATTTGAAAAAAATGTTTTAGAAATTAAATTTCAGGCATTTACATTCATTTGCCAGAGTAATTATTTCGGTCTTTTTCAATTCAAAAGTTTATAATTTTGATATATTTCACACACGATACCAGGCCATTATTTCTGAACATTAAATTTTTAGAACAGTCAAATCTTCCCAAAATTGAGGCATTGTATTTAGTAGTTGAATCCAAATTGCCGCTCACAATAACCATGATGAAAAGAAACATTTTTTATAAAAATACTTACAATCAACATATAACATCAAACATAAAAAATTCGTATTTGAAATTAATAAGAAAGAGAAAAATCAAAATTCCGTCGCTAGGGACTGCAGGGAGTTATCGCCAAAGCTGGGCAAACAGTACAAAATATCAAAAATATCCGGGAATGGACCTCCCAAAAAACATACAGAAACCTACATGGAAAACATATAATCCATTCTATGTTGATTCGTATCCAGGCTATTGAACTGGTTGCAGGTCTCTATCGAAACCGCAATTATCCCTGCGACCTTTATTTAGATCAATCGTGACCTAGCTATGGCAGATTTTTCTATATTTACAAAGAAAAAAACAGACTGAATTATTTAGGCTGAATAGAACTCTTCAGCCACGGGAAAAGACACATACAAAGACACATCAGCTGGTATTAGAATTATTGTGAACGTTAGTGAACTCCACTATTGACTCCCATATACATCCCGAAATGCACTTGTATGTATGTATGTATGTTACGCGACACAATTTTCATCCGATTTTGACGAATTTGGTATAATACATGTTAAGGTATGAAGGAAATTTGCTGTATAGTTTTCGGGGGCCCAATATTGTGTTTTTTTAAATGAGTTTTAATTTTTTAGCGGTTTGTTGTAGAAACGTAAACTTTTGATATGTTATAGCTGGTAAAGGCCAGGGGGCTCAATATTGTGTTTTTTGAAAATGATTTTTTTAAATTTGATCAAGATATTTTTTTTATAAATGACTACAACACTAACATGAACACCTGATCATCTTGATCCACTATTATTTCTCTTATATAACCCCTAGAACTTGTGATTTCAAAAAGATGTGTTTTTTGAACCACCCTGTATGTGTCTCATTCTCATTACATATTGAAATACTATAAAAATAAAATAGTTAGTAAGTATCTAGAAAAGCAGTCGACCCAACAGAAATGCAATAATAAAAATAAAATAGTTAAAATTACTACTCCATACCAATCTAGTATCTCATTTGAGTGAAAGAAGAAAAATGAAGTTAGTAGGTACTTTTACTTTTTTTCTCATTTAAATAAATAGTTGAAGATCAAAAGGTGACTGACTGGCAATCATCGAAGAAATGCATATAATATGGTTAACATATTGAACACACAATGGTGAATAACACAAAGAATAATGTTTTTGTTGAAAATTAATGAGGGAGATGAATTTCAAACGGGTATAACTTTTTCTTGACATAAGATGGAGTTTTTATTTTCATGGCATTAGAAAGATAAAATACGGATCTTTAAAGTGACATAAAAAGAATAATGTTTTTGAATTGAAGTACTGACGAGAAATGTTCTTTTATTCTGGTGGCGATGGATCGGGAAGTTTTTCCAATGTATTCACCCAAACTAGGGACATTTATACGGTAGATGCCACTTTTGTCAATCGGTTTTATTGTGTCCTTGTGGTTGAAAAATATGTTTTTAATGTTGCTTTGGTTATAAAATGCAATTTTTATTTTTTCATTGTGATTTTCAATTACTTTTGCTGCTTTATATGATTGCTTCCCTAAGTATATGATAGATNTCAACACCACGACGCTGTTATGGTACCTACTTGGTTTGCCCAGCGCCCCCGAAAAAAAATCCTGTGCACGCCCCTGGGAAGTTCTTTGGTAGGTGTAGCATAAAGAATAGAGCGGAAAGTGTCAAACTCATGCAGTTACATGTGGACAGTTGCTGGAGTGCGCACCATACTGAAAGAGTCTCCAAGTGAAATAAATACGAGTACAACATGGAAGAAGCGCCTTCTATTACAAAAATAATACAAAATTATTTTTAATTTTTATATTGATTTCATTCTAAGGGAATCCCATTATTTGAGAAAATAGGAGGAAAAGAAAGAAAAGATAGAGAGAGAAAAGTTAAGTCAAAGGCTGGGGTTAATTCCTGGGGAATTCTCTTCCACCCAAAAGGTATCTAATATGATCTATGTTTAAAGATGCATTTATTTGTTTTCCACTAGGGGATCAAATATTATTCGCGTCTCAACCATAGAACTGAATAATAGATCATAGTTTGCGACCAATATAATATTTGATCTACTGTATACTAATAGTATATTGCATATTATCTATACTTATAAAACGTAAAGCCCGGTTGGTATACTGACAGACTGACTGACACTGACTGATAATCAACATAGCTCTTCGATGGCCAAACCTAGAGACTTGAAACTTGGCACACAGGTCCCTTTTAGTATGTAGGTGCGTAATAAGAAAGGAAAAAAAAAATAAGTTCAAGTGGGAGCAAGTTACCGCCAAAAATGACGCTATTTAGCGGGTCTTTTTGCAATTTTTTTCTGGGCAAACTAAAAGAGATAACGAAAAATGACCGAGAATAGACCCCCCCAAAATAGTATATAAGGACCCCATAAAAAATATAAAATTTGAAAATTTCCGGTTTCTATCCGATTTATGGACGGTTTTCACCACCAAAAAAATCGGAATTGAGGAGTACAACTTCCGGATGAGCAAGAAAGCTGAAATTTGATACAAAGGTGTTCCGAAATACAAAAAGTCATACCCTTTAATAAAATATTGAATTTTCTAACTAGGAGCGGTGCTCACTCTGGGGGTCGGTTCCACCAAAAACCCATAGTTAAGAAGTATCACTTCGGGATAACTGAGAAAGCTGAAATTTTATGCGAAGGTGTTCCGCAGTGCAAAAAGTAATATCTTTGAATAGAATATTGATTTTTTTAAGTAGGAGCCGTGTTCATTCTGGGGGTCGGTTCCACCAAAAATCTAAAATTGAGTTGTTGAATTTTGTAACCGAATTTTTTAGCAAAGCACGGGAAAACAGTTAGGTATTATATAATTTTTTATTAAATGAACTTATAATTTACAATTGTTAAGAAATGGTGAAAAAATAGACATAGAAAAGAAAGAAGAAGAAGGTAAATATTATAAAATAAAAATAAAGTTCATTCAAAAGGCGGGGTTAATTCCTGAGGAATTCTCTTCCACCCAACCCTTTACTATACTATACTAGTATGGTATAACTAGCATACTATACTAGCTTCAATCGATCATGTGATGTCACACGCGTTTTTGAGAAATTTCAAAACTTGATATTTCAAATCGAATTTTCACATATTTTCGTAATTAAAAAAAAACTTTTAGTACGTAGGTACTATTAAAAAGGTAGCCAATATTATTGATACCCCCACAATGGGATAATACAACAAGTATAATTAAGTTCACCCCGTATGCATAAAATTACCCACATGCATTTTAAAAAGTGCATATTAAATATCTATATGCAATGCACAATGCAAATATCCTATTAGTCGTTATGATTAGATTTTAGCATTATTATTCAGCAAGCAGCAGTCTCATCGTGGTAAATAAAATTATTTATTTTAATGGGTTTCTACCACACACAGACAGACAGACAAACAGACCGTGAGACACAAAAGAAATATAAATTGATTTTAATGTCGCCATTAAAAACGAGATGATGTCTCTGCGGCAGACTTTGCATCATACTATAGGTTTGGTCAGCAGCCTCAGTAGCTCAGTTGGTAAGAATGACGGATTCGTAACCAGGGGGTTCGAATCCAAGCGAAGACAACAAATTTAGTAATAACATGGGGAAATGCATTGTGACAAAGCATTAACTTTAAGACAAGTAAATTCCTTATAGACTTGGTTCAGAGGGTTAATGGGTACAATTTTAACTACACACAAACACCGAGCCAAATTTTCATACCATTTTTTTTTTTATTTATTACACTTTATTGAATGAAACAATATAAACGGAAAAGAGGAAGGATAGAAAGAAAGAATTAACCCTCTCGCGCCCGTAATAGCAAACTTGCTACGAAAGTTGGTGAGTTATCTAATTTTGCTTCTGCCCCGCTTAGTATTAGCTGTAAGGGTAAAGAACCTTTCACACAATGCTCTGAAATCAACAAAAATACTAAGGGGGGAAAGAAGCAAAATTAGATAATTCAGCAACTTTTGGTAGCAAGTTCGCTACCACGGGCGCAAGAGGGTTAAGAAGAAGAAGAATTATGAAGGAAACTGAATGTCAGTTTCCTTGAAAATGTCTACGAAGTAGACGAAACTCGAGTCGGAAGTGAAAAAGTAAGTGAATCCTCGTCATAAATAACGGTAGTGTTTTTTTAGGGAGAATTATGAAAAGATATAGTTTAGCTAGTTTAATACAGTTCATTCAAAGGGCGGGGTTAATTCCTGAGAAATTCTTTTAATTCCTGAGGAATTTTTCATTAGTAACTTTTTCAATGAATAGATGACTTTAATCTGATACAGAATTAGAATATGAAGTAAATACTTCAGGAATGTGTCAATGATATAAAAAACAAGTAAAAAAACCATGGCGTTTAAATTTTAGGACCTATAGATTATGCAGAATTAAGGCATTTATGGATTTATGTGACAGGTAGTACAGATTGTTGTGCCTGGCATCATATTGCTGTATTCTTTTCTGCGTGTGTCATGCCGTGAAAGAAAGGTTTATAAAAAAGTTTGTTCCAGAATGGTATATTATCTATATATATAAAAGTGAATGTTTGTTTGTTTCTTTGTTTGCTTATTTGTTTGTTTGTTCGCTTATAACTTACAAACTACAGCTCGGAATTGCACGAAACTTTGCACACTTATTGATTTTTACCCGGGGAAGGTTATAGGCACGGTATTGTCCATTTTAGTTAGGGCCGATTTTATGGCCAATTTTCCGGCCGATTCTCCAATTTCTTGCTCAAGATCTTCCGAATTTTGGCCAATATCTTAAGTTTTGTCGCGACAACATATCAACAATTTTTTGTAGAACATAAAGTCAAGTGTTTTTTAATCATTTTCGTTTTTTGCAAACATTTCTTGCAAATATTTTTTTTGAGCATGGCGTAAGGCGTATACAAGGTGGGCTACCGTTTGCGGCCTCGGTCCTCGAAGATATTGGGATATTAACAGCTTTCTTAAAGCATGTTCATATAAATACTCGTATGATCCATATATATTTTTATGTGAGATATATATTTTTATTCATCAAAGAAGATACAGAAGATTTAAAACTGGATTACGGCGAAAGCAGGTAATTTACGTTTTATTATTCTTTACGGTTTTTATTACTTTTCGTTATCTAATTAGGATAATTCATATTTGAGAGAGTGAGAATCCTGTCTATAAGAGAACAGAGAGCTTATTCATAAACAAACACTTTTCGTTATCTAATTAGGAGAATTGATAATTGAGAGAGTGAGAATCCTGTCTATAAGAGAACAGAGAGCTTATGAGAGTGAGAATCCTGTCTAAAAGAGAACAGATAGCTTATGAGAGTGAGAATTCTATCTATAAGAGAACAGAGAGCTTATGAGAGTGAGAATCCTGTCTATAAGAGAACAGATAGCTTATGAGAGTGAGAATCCTGTCTACAAGAGAACAGAGAGCTCATGAGAGTGAGAATCCTGTCTATACGAGAACAGAGAGCTTATGAGAGTGAGAATCCTGTCTATAAGACAGCTTATTCATAAACAGACATTGATAATATTGATATGAATACGCACACAGTTAGAGAAAAACTCTAAAAAGCGACAAAAAAGCGCCAGTCTTGAATTGGATTTCAATTAAAAGTTTCGTGGTTCGTCCCTTGCATACATACCAAATTTCAAGTCTCTAGCATTTACCGTCCTTAGGTATCTTGTTCACCGAGAGACGAACACACAGACCAATAGCTGAAACTCGAGATGTGGGTTCTGAGGCCCTCAAAACGTGTTCCGATGCCGAGTTTTCAACTCGGAATTTTCGAATTTTTAAGTGCATTTAAATTTTCAGTCTATTTGAATCTGGTCCGTTACACCAGATTCAAAATTGGATTCCACGTATCTAATGGAAAAAGTAAAATATCACAAGTTGATGTCAGGGGTACTAATTTCTTTTGTCTACAGACACACAGAACAATAGCTGACACTCGAGATGTGGGCTCTGAGGCCCTCAAAACGTGTTCAGAGTTCCGATGTCGAGTTTTCAAATCAGCATTTTCAAAATTTTCAGTGGATTCCCGTATCTAACGAAAAAAATAAAATATCAAAATTTGGGGTTGGGGGTACCGATTTCTTTTGTCTATTTCAATCGTTATCTAATTATTCGAAACTGGATCTCACTTTTTTTCGATGGATAAACAAAAATTTGTCAGTTCAGATCTCTCTCTCTCTCTCTCTCTTTCTCTCTCTCTCTCTCTCTCTCTCTCCATATATCTATAAACCATAGGGTCTCGCAACAATCGTCCTGCTCAAACCTAAGTTTTACCCCGCCACCCATTGTTTGTTAACAAAACTCAAATTTTGCATTTGGCCACTTACCTGATATCAGTATAATATGATAATTCTCTATTGGTCAAATTGAGGAAGGGCCGTGATGATTTCCCAATGTCCAAAATTATTTATATTTTAAAAATGATTCCTTTTTTTTCGATTAAAGGTAATTTTATTGAATAAATTTTTTTTTCAAACTACAATAAAAAAAAAAAAAAAAAAAAAAAAAAAAAAAAAAAAAAAAAACTCAAATAACTTAGCAAATAGCTTTATTGTTGTCGGTTGCAATACCCTCTGCATCTGATTAATAATAAAGCCGAGCTTCGAATACCAATCAACTAAACAATTAAGGCCATTGACAAAAAAAAAAAAAANAAAAAAAAAAAAAAAAAAAAAAAAAAAAAAAAAAAAACATGGAAAAACTTATGGCCCTTTTACCCATTTATTATTATTTTTAATTTGACTTAACGTCTTTTAAACATCTATTGGTCATTCGAGACGGGGGTTTTCCCTCCATTTACTATAAACTTGCAAAAAAACCTACCCACATTGACCTCACCCAGACTGGGTTGGGCCGGAAAAATAGCCAGCATCACGAGGCCGCAAACCCGCGTGAACACCCAGATGGTACAACTTCACTGGGCGTTGCTTAACTTCAGTGATCGAACTGGTGTATTCAACGTGTCATACACGCTGGCACCCTGTTATTGACTGAATGAAGTGAAGGTCCAGTTTTAACTGCACGATTATTTGTTTGTCTTTTTGTACCAAGATAACTCTCGAACGCCTTATCCAAAATTAAAAAAACAAAAACAAATAGACTCTTTTCCACTCAAGAACCAACCACTAGGCAAGGTTAATGCCTGAGACATTTTCTACCACCTAACCCTTATAGAGCTCTATTTTTATGTGGTCAAATACGCAAATTAATGTTGAAAAAATTCTGCCTCTGCTGGGGATCGAACCCACGCCCTCCTGTTTACCAGGCGAGCGTTTAATTTGAATCTACAGTCTACAGAATATTATTTTTCATTCACATTTTTAATTTCTGACTCTCCTATGTAAACGGGGTTGGGAATACCCCCAAACCAACTTTCACCCAAATAGGATCTGCAAATTCCATTAAAATCGGTTATGTTTAGTTAATTGGTAAAATCTCACTTACGGCAATTCTTTTCATTCGATTTTTTTCCTACGTATGTACCTATGTGGAAAGATAAATTATCCGATTTTGAGAGGCGGCATTTTTTACGTGATCGATTCCAAATAAAATATTTTGAATTCGTCCACCTTCCGCCATAAGCTAAAGACTATTACGATCACTTTGCGGTTCATCTTGCTAAAATTAGAATGAACTCGCACCATTCGACTCAAGTTTAAACTAGAACGAAGCGTTGCTTGGCGCTTAAAAAATGGCGAATGAAATTTGTATAAATTAGCATATCAGGTAAAAAGATAAATTTTTCAATTTATAAATGCTTGAGTGTAAGAGCTGTCCAATCTTTAAAGGAAAACCGGAAGCCATGATGCCTCTGATAGCCCAATGGGGCTAAACATAATATATGGACTTACCAAGTTTCATTAAAATCGAACAAGGGGTTCGAGAGTTATCGTGGAACGAACAGACAAACAGTTTTAAAGAAGAATCATGGACTTAAAACTAGACCTCACATCGTTCGGTCCGCACTTCATTATTTAACGGAAAAAAAACAATGATGCCATTACGGAATTCCTATGATAGCAACGATAAATTTTAGCCTAATTTGATTTTTTTTTAAAAAAATTTACTTGATGAAGTATAATGAAATTTGAGAAACATCGCCCGCTTAAAAAAAACTGGGGGGCACGTGCCCCCCGTGCCCACCCCTATATCCGCGCATGTTCTTCCTGTATAAAGATACCTAAAGGCTTTTCATAGTCCTCAAGTGTATAATTTTGAATATACCAAAAAGTCGATCAGAAAGCAAGGCGAACCTCTGGATTATTTTGCCAAGTAAAGCAAGTCCTTTCCCAGGGTTGCAACGAAAAGGGTTTAGTATTTCACGAAAAAGATACCTAGGCACGCAGAAGGCACAAATACATTATTCCCCAAATAAAGCAATCATTAAGCTATGAGTTAGAACGCAAAGGCCTATATTTTTGATAATTCGTTAAAAAGCTAAACAAAAATCAAAACTGAAAATATCGTGTTATTTTTTTAAAAAAAATATTTTGTCGTAATTTTAAAATAAAATAAATCGCATTCTATTTGCGATAGTAATTCACTGACCAGTCTGATTAAGTGCAACTAAATAACTGAAGACTGAAATTACCAGAGATAGGTATGTTCAATACTGACTAACTGAAACCTAAGAAAAAGCAACTTGTTGAGGATTTCAGTTCATGGAGGGAACTGATTCAACACAACTAATTCAATAATAGAAATGATGTATTTATTATTATTTAATTTGGCTTAACGTCTCTTTAACATCTATTGGTCATTCGAGACGGGGTTTTACCCTTCATTCGCTGGAAACTTGCAAAACAGCTACCCACATTGACCTCACCTAGCCTGGGTTGGGACGGAAAAAACCAAACCAAATTCAATTGTCATCGAAGATCTACCACTGTGCCAAATTTCAACACAATCGGACAATAGGAATTGGGTTAAATTTAAACTTGCTATGTATGTATGTTTGTGGTTAAAAAGATTTAACCACAAACATACATACATAGCAAGTTAAATAAAAGCCTTTAAAATAAACGGCACCACGAGGGCACGATCCACACGGTACAACCTGGACGTTGCTTAACTTCAGTTATCTAACAACGGAACTGGTGCATTCAACGTGCCATATATAGACGCTGACTATTTAATATATACATATATATATTTTTTTTTTCCGCCTAATGTCTCTTTAATATCTATTGGTCACTCAAGACGGGGGTTTCACCCTCCATTCGCTGGAAACTTGGAAACCAGCTACCCACATTGACCTCACCCAGCCTGGGTTGGGCCGGAAAAAAGGCAGCATCACGAGGGCGCGAACACACGCGGATACCCACATGGTACAACCTTGCTGGACGTTGCTTAACTTCAGTGATCTAACGAGAACTGGTGTATTCAACGTGCCATAGACAGCTGCGTGCCATGCAACGTGCCATAGGCTACCTCAATACTTTAATTTTTAATTAAAACTTTAACTCAAATGTAACAGCCCCATTCTTTAGATATACTATTAATTTAAAATGCAACTTTCATTTAGGAAGAGATCCTCTTTATATAAGGCCCAAAACCACGTGGACATCCACACGGTACAACCTCGTTGCACTTTGCTTAACTTCAGTGATCTAACAAGGGATCTGTGGTGTATTTAACGTGCCATAGACGCTGGCTATTTAATATNTTTAATTTAAAATGCAACTTTCATTTTTCAGATGCATTGTACATATCGCTCAATGATCCCAATTTATATGAATTAGATTGTAAATTGACCAGCAGATGTATTGGCATTGGCGCATGCATCACGACCCTAATTATAATAATTTCTAGATGCCATGGCATGTTTCTCGTGACTAACGCTAGTCATCTTAAAATACTCTTAAACTTTGGCCTGCTATACAGTATATGAGTTGATCTGAATACTGTGGACTTTATACTCAAATAATGAGCACTATTAGGTACCAGATGGGCCAATTTTGCCAAAAACTATAAATCATTACATTCTAAAGGGTGTCTGTTTTTTTAGGCGCGTTATGAAAAAATGATGAGAGTGAAATTTTAAGATGCGCGTGCAACTGTAACAAAAAATTATCACCGCATCAGTGTAACACAAAATTAACACAGTTGAAGTTAATTATGAAAAAATTATGAAGATGACGTTAGTTATGAAAAAATGATTCTCACGCGCGTACATAAGTACACGCACCCATTTTTACATCAGTAACATCGGTTTAGTTGGTCAAAATAGGACTGTTTTCTTTATAAGCACTAAATTCTCGAATGCCTCTTTACGGATCTCCGTAATATGTAGAACACAGGAAAATGAAAATTAAGTACGTATGTTATAGCCATGAATCCATGAAATATTTTGAGTAATATTGAATTTCAGTAGGTTTATCTAATTATTCACAGTTTTGTCGGTTGGTTACACAAACATTTTATTCTGGCTTATAACGTCTCTTTAAAATCAATCGGGACGGAATTTTTACCCTCCGTTCACTGACAACTTATATACAAAACAGCTAAACACATATAGGCTCACTCAGGTCTGGGTTGCGCCGGAAAAATAGCCAGCTTCACGGGGTCGTAAAACTACGTGGGCACCCATTTGGTAAAACCTCACTGGACGTTGCTGAACTTCAGTATTCTAACGGGAACTCGTGTATTCAACGTACCATAGACGCTGGTGGCTTTACACAAACGTAATCAAATTGTCAAATGTATACCTTAACTTTCGACATTAGGAAATAAATAGATTATGACCGAAAAGTCGTAAAATTGTTCCAAAAGAGACGAGTTTTTGTTCAATTAAATGAAAATGGAGATAAAAGCTGTGCATACTAGGAACTTAAAAAATAAAATGACTCAAATTCATTATATCACATAGATATAACCCAAGGCCGTAGGATACTTGATAAGTTAACAAACAAGTGATGCCGCTACCTTTAAACAGGCTAGTTAAAACTATAGCCTAGCCAGCGTCTATGGCACGTTGAATACACCAGTTCCCGATAGATCACTGAAGTTAAGAAACGTCCAGCAAGGTTGCACCATGTGGATGTCCACGTGGGTTCGCGCCCTCGTGATGCTGGTTTTTTTCCGGCCCAACCCAGACTGGGTGAGGTCAATGTTGGTAGCTGGTTTGCAAGTTTCCAGCGAATGGAAGGTGAAGCCCCCGTCTTGAATGACCAATAGATGTTAAAGAGACGTTAAGCCAAAATAAAAAAATCTATAGCCAATGCTACAGAGAATACTTGTTTTTCACTGTGTGTTCTCTTTCAGAAGGCATTTTCCGTTATGTGCCTAGAGAGGGAAAATTTTATTTTGACCTCCCGAATCGATGGCGAACCGATGCCAAAGATATGAAATCCAGACACCCTGTATAAGAGTGGTTAAATTCTACAGTAGCATTCAAAAGTATTTTGACAAATATACATTTTGTTTAATCTCATTTCTGCATTTCTCTGTAGATTAAGTTTATTTCATGCGAAAGACAAGATAAATCAGTATGACACCAATATTTGATATTTCAAAACACCTGAACGCTTACTCATTTCTGAGTCCCATGAGAAACCATAATGAATGATTAAAAGTTGAGACCTAT
>CM022884.1:14437723-14459902 GCA_012654025.1 Pachypsylla venusta
ATCTAAACGCTTATATTAATAAAATAAACAAACCTTGTATTGGACTTTTTTATGTTGGTACAACTATGTCTGCTTCAGTTCAATATATTCAAATAGTTTTTTTTTCAAAATAAAATAAAATTAAAGTGAATTGATTAATCTCCCACCCCTAAAACATTTAAAAAGACTTATTAAATTATATTAAACCACATTTTAAGTTTGTAACTTTCTCCAAAAAAAATTAATAGTATCTGTCTGGTACCCATGTTTTTGACAGCTGTTGCTTCTGTTAGCAATTGTCATCATCATTAGGTGATATCATCATGTCCGATGGTAGCTACATGTATGAGACTGCAGGTCTAATGAAGTTTTTGACAACTGTTGCTTATGTTAGTAATTGTCATCATCATTAGGTGCTATCATCATGTCCGATGGTAGCTACATGTATGAGACTGCAGGTCTAATGAAGTTTTTGACAACTGTTGCTTATATTAGTAATTGTCATCATCATTAGGTGATATCATCATGTCCGATGGTAGCTACATGTATGAGACTGCAGGTCTAATGAAGTTTTTCACAACTGTTGCTTATGTTAGTAATTGTCATCATCATTAGGTGATATCATCATTTCCGATGGTAGCTACATGTATTGGACTGCAGGTCTCTTGAAGTTTTTGACAGCTGTTGCTTATGTTAGCAATTGCCATCATCATTAGGTGGCATCATCGTGTTTGGTGGTAGCTACATGTATGAGACTGCAGCTCTAATGAAGTTTTTGACAGCTGTTGCTTATGTTAGCAATTGCCATCATCATTAGGTGGCATCATCGTGTTTCATGGTAGCTACATGTATGAGACTGCAACTCTAACGAAGTTTTTGACAGCTATTGCTTATGTTAGCAATTGTCATCATCATTAGGTGGCATCATCGTGTTTGGTGGTAGCTACATGTATGAGACTGCAGATCTAATGAAGTTTTTGACAGCTGTTGCTTATGTTAGCAATTGCCATCATCATTAGGTGGCATCATCGTGTTTCATGGTAGTTACATGTATGAGACTGCAGCTCTAATGAAGTTTTTGACAGCTGTTGCTTATGTTAGAAATTGCCATCATCATTAGGTGGCATCATCGTGTTTCATGGTAGCTACATGTATAAAACTGCAGATCTAATGAAGTTTGTGACAGCTGTTGCTTATGATAGTAATTGTCATCATCATGAGGTGGCATCATCGTGTTTCATGGTAGCTACATGTATGAGACTGCAGCTCTAATGAAGTTTTTGACAGCTGTTGCTTATGTTAACAATTGCCATCATCATTAGGTGGCATCATCGTGTTTGGTGGTAGCTACATGTATGAGACTGCAGCTCTAACGAAATTTTTGACAGCTGTTGCTTATGTTGGCAATTGCCATCATCATTAGGTGGCATCATCGTGTTTGGTGGTAGCTACATGTATAAGACTGCAGATCTAATGAAGTTTGTGACAGCTGTTGCTTATGTTAGTAATTGTCATCGTACTGACTACCCTAATTGGGTCCGCCAACTGTGTCTAAGTGTTCATGAATTGCAATTTCGACCTTCCAACCCTTGTGCGTTCTCCGCCATCTTGAAAAATCCGCTCAAAAATCACCTTTTTCAGGTTTTCCTCAATAATTCGCTTCCCGTGTATTTTAGGCTACAATTTCAATTCACACATTTTTCCTCTAAGATGTATAGGAGCACTCCTAAAGACAGCGCCATTTTGGCGTAAAATGCCGCTTTTGACAGAATATACCTAATCGTACTGACTACCCTAATTGGGTCCGCCAAGTGTCTCTAAGTGTTCATTTATTGCAATTTCCTTTCACTCTGATTTGGTTCATCATTGGTTCGGTGTTTGGGTCACTATGACATGATTTATAATTTCGTTGTTAAGTTACCAATGAGCACAATAGGTACTCACTCATACAAACTGTCTAATGTAATTTGTACATGTCTCGTCATCTTGCAGAGAAAATATTACTAATGTAATTTAAATTAACCCTTTAAAGGAGTGACAGCAGTGACGGCAAGTTATTCCCGCTGTCCATGAGTTCACTGTGATGCACTGTCACGTGTCGGTGCAGTATGAACATGTTCCTTCAAAAAAAATCACCCCCTCTCAAAATTTGATATTTTACGTTTCAATTATCGAATAAAAAAATATATTCGATTTTAGTAGATACTATTACAAACGGTTAGAGATATAGAACAATTGATGGGAATGGAGCCCCCCCCCCAAAAAAAACCAAAGACTGGGACACCAGAAAATTTATCAGAGTTCAAAACTTTCCAACCGTCTTTCGAGTTACGGCCTATTTTTGTAAGGAAATTCAAATTTAAGCACAATTTTGTCCGATTTAAATAAATTTTTGTACAAAAGCGGTTAGTGCCGATATTATTTAATAGAATTGAACACCAAGTTTGTTGGGTAGGACTTGTTGAAAGTAGTATTGGGTTAGGTTCCAAAAAAATTAAAATGCGTGTTGAGTGCTGCATAAGGTTAGGCAGGCTCAGTGGTAAGGCCTCTGTTTCATAGTTGGTAGGTTCACTCCCGGGTGGGTAGTATGTTTTTAATGGAATATTATTAAATTTATTTTTAAAACGCACCCATTTTTTTTTTTTTTAATATTGGAAGGTACTTTTTAGATTTTCTTTTTCTGGGCAGTGCCTTAGTACGATCCGACATTAACTTTCTAATTTCGCCATCTGTACTAAAACTTAAAACCCATCCGTACATCAGGTAGAAACTTAAAAGTTGACAAAAAATTTCTCTCTGTTCCTTTCAGTATGCAGAAAAATCGAAAGTTTCAATGGAGGCGAGTTTTTGCTAAGAATGACTTTTTTCAGCATAAAAAAAATCAGCCGAAACTTAAGGATATAATCAAAAATCACCGGGATGGATCCTCGGAAAATAGTATAATTATTAGGACCCCCTAAAAAATATAAACTTTGAATTTTTCTGTGTAGACACACATTTATGGGGAAACATGGGGCTGCGGCCACATTATCTCCTTACAGCATGACATTTCGTGGGCCTCTCGCTCGCCGGATTTGAATCCCTGTGACTTTTTCCTGTGGGGTTACCTCAAGGTTGAGTTCTTCAAACATGGCCCTGGGACCTTTAAAGTGTTAAAGGAGGCAATTGATGCTGGTATGCTGACTAGAGTCATGAAAAAAAAACTCCAAATGTGCATCACTCGCAAAGGTCATCATGTGGACGACATTATTTATAAAACATAGATGAAAAAAAAAAAAAAAAAAAAAAAAAAAAAAAAAAAAAAAAAAAAAAAAAAAAAAAANAAAAAAAAAAAAAAAAAAAAAACTAGAATACACAAGCTTTCAGAATACAAAATAATTTTTCAAATATCTCATTTCGTTTTTGTTTAGCAACTCTTTCAAATGTGGGAGAACTAATTGCCGCACCCTGTATAATTTGATAAAAGCTCATTGCTCTAAAAATTCATCGAGATAAATCCCCACAGAACAGAATATTAGGGGATCCGATAAGAAATATAAAGTTTAAATTTTCCGGTTTCTTATCGATTAATGGCTCTGGTTATCACAACCAAAAACCCGAAATTGAAAATTACCTCTTCGGGATGAGTTAGAAAGGTAAAATTTGATAAAACCTTGCTCTATCTTGAAATTTGGAACAGTTGACTGAAAGTTTAACTGAAAGCACATTATCGCCAATCCAAAAATCAGGGCCAACAAGAGGGGCGAATGGGGGGGGGGAATCTCCCCCATTTCTGAAGAGGCCCGGTGAGAAAATTATCATAATGAAATTTTTCATGTTTTTTTCTGAATAATAAATAAATCAACTTGAAAGTATTGCGATAGTGGGCTAATAAGGGACAATGGCTATTGCAGGACTCTGATTTTAAAATATAGTGCGACCTTTCAGCTTGTACAGCCATCATAAATATTGGTATATTTCGTAAACAGTAACATCTGATAATCGAATTATTTTTCCCAAAAACTAGTTGAATTGCCTACTTTTACATTTATTACTTCCCATACGATAATTTTAGATGAAAGAATAATAGAAGGGCCCGTAAATTTTTTCCCCCGGGCCGGTTTTTTTTGTCTACGGCCCTGTCCAAATTCCTAAATTGAACAGAACTATTGATTATTTGGAACACATTCAAAGTCCCATTTGTTTACACATTCATAATACATCTGAGGGTTAATAACTTCTTCCACCAACTAATGGGCTATCTTTATATATATTTTTTGAAACATTGGGTCACGTCTTCAATTATTGGATCGTGGCATGCTTTAGAAGTACCACAATCTAATAATATAAAATCCTGCGTGTGCTAAATGACTCAACAAAAAGAAGTAAGTATAAGTGATTGGTGCGTCATTTGATCACCAAATTACCGTTTGTAATTTGAACAATTCTGGGAATTTTGATTTAGGCTAATATTGGATGTTGAATTTGAAGGGTGGGGGCTAAATAATTTTCAAACACCTAAATGGTGTTCAAATTAATTAAATATTTACTTTTAATGAATTTATTAAATTAAAACAAAACACTATTTATATCTTCCATCTATACTTATAAAACGCAAAGGCCAGTTGGTATACTGACTGACGTACTGACTGACTGATAATCAACGTAGCTCCACGATGGCTAAACCTAGAGACTTGAAACTTCGCACACAGGTCCAATTTTTTTCTGGGCAAACTAAAACAGATAACGAAAAATGACCGAGAATAGACCCCCCCAAAATAGTATATAAGGACCCCATAAAAAAATTTGAAATTTTCCGGTTTCTCCCCGATTTATGGACGGTTTTCACCACCAAAAAATCGGAATTGAGAAGTACCACTTCGGGATGAACGAGAAAGCTGAAATTCGATACAAAGGTATTCCGCAGTGCAAAAATTCATATCTTTGAATAAAATATTAAATTTTCGAACTAGGGGTGGTGCTCACTCCGGGGGTCGGTTCCACCAAAAACCCATAGTTAAGAAATATCACTTCGGGATGAGCGAGAAAGCTGAAATTTTATACGAAGGTGTTCCGCAGTGCAAAAAGTAATATCTTTGAGTAGAATATTGATTTTTTTTAAATAGGAGCCGTATTTTTTTTAAATGGGGGTCGGTTCCACCAAAAATCTAAAATAGAGAAGATTTAATTTCGCGATTTCGAAATTGTTGTTGAACTTTGTAATCGTAGCGAAGCACGGGAAAACAGCTAGTTTTTCTATAAAGAAACTTGTTACGAATCGTTCTATTTATCATCTGTCGAGTCGAAGGATGGAGGTTCACTTCGATTTCAAGGTACGCAGAGTTCACTATTTATCACAATGGAAGTTAGTAAGTCTTTGGGTTTTCGACAAAGCGAGGGAAAAGGAGAAGTTTCAGAGAACACAATTTGTAAATTATATATTTTTTCACAATTTGGTGTGTTTTATTCTACACACTATAAGGTATCAAAGTTTGAAAGAGGTACGGATGACAAGAGGTTCTACGGCTATGTATATACATAATATATTAGGTTCTGCAATTATACTTACGAAACAGGGTGAGGTCTTTTTGCACCTGGAAATGATGTGACCCCCATCTTACCTGAAAGCACACAAAAAATAAAATCAAGGTTAGTGATGAAACAGAGTTATCCATTTGCTCTTTGGAGAAATTTTAGGTACAACCTATAAGAGGTTGATTCGGGCAGAGACTTTTTCACTGCTGTCGCTGCAATAGAGAGAAGAAAAAGATTAAAAAAATAATCAATCTGATCAAAGGATTTTTTTGTCGTTTATGTATTGCAGCGGTTCTCAACCTGGAGGTCGGAAATATTTTAAATATTCGTCTTTACACTTTTTCAAAAATTAGATATTTGAAAAAAAAAAAAAAATATTTAAAATAATATTCCTTCAAAGAAAAAAACCTTAATTTCAAAATAGAAAAGAGTTGTATCAACTGCAAATAAATTGTTGAGTCACGAGCGCTTTCGTCAGTTACGACATTATCAAGTGGACTTCACTTGATAAAGTCGACTTCACAGACTTCACAGTCCACTTGATAATGTCGTAACTGACGAAAGCGCTCGTGACTCAACAATTTATTTGTAGTTGATACAACTCTTTTCTATTTTGAAATTTATTTTTTATATTTCATAATAAATAAACCTATATGCTAAATGGGCTGCGTTTTTCCACTACACCCTGTCTTCTTCTTTAACTTCACTTTTCCCAATTCTATTTGGGGTCGGCGTTGCTTTTCTTAATTCTACCATGCCTCAACCTTGTGTTCAGTGCCTTCTTTCCTTTAGCTGTACCCTTTCCTGGCACGGTAACTCTCGCTTGCTTCTGATAGTATCTATAGAAACTGCATTTTGCTGATGACCTTTGATCATTGGTTTGAAGCAGAGTTTTTTAAAGGATGCCCTTCGGCCCTAACACCAAACCTAGAAGTGTCACCTAATGAAGGTGGCTTGCTCCCCTATTGCACTCTGTATATGACAAAAATATGAGTTCTGCCTTCTGAAACGGATTGGATTGCATTGCAAGTACAATGCAAACTGATTTGTGATGCATTAATAAAAAAAAATATATGAAGAAAAAAAATGTTTATTTAAAAATGACACAGATAAATACATTTCTCATAAATGCATTTGTATGGACAAATGTATTGCATGGATTAATAAAGAAGACCCAATGTAGAATGGAATATGAATTCCATTGACATAGATCACCAGACGGTATAACGGTTGTCATGGTTGGGTCTACGTCCGAGGACAACTTCAGAGTTTACAACTCCAACCAAAGAAAAACCACTGTCAGCAACACACACGCCCAATGTAGAATGGAATATGAATTCCATTGAGGACAACTTCCAACCAAAGAACAACACTGCCAGCAACACACACACACCTAATGTAGAATGGAATATGAATTCCATTGACATAGATCACCAAACGGTATATAACGGTTGTCATGGTTGGGTCTACGTCCGAGGACAACTTCAGAGTTTACAATTCCAACCAAAGAAAAACCACTGTCAGCAACACACACGCCCAATGTAGAATGGAATATGAATTCCATTGAGGACAACTTCCAACCAAAGAACAACACTGCCAGCAACACACACACCTAATGTAGAATGGAATATGAATTCCATTGACATAGATCACCAAACGNCAGGAACATAAAAACTAACTCAACCTAATGCATTTAAATAGATTCAAACTATACACAGGAACATAAAAACTAACTCAACCTAATGCATTTAAATAGATTCAAACTATACACAGGAACATAAAAACTAACTCAACCTAATGCATTTAAATAGATTCAAACTATACACAGGAACATAAAAACTAACTCAACCTAATGCATTTAAATAGATTCAAACTATACACAGGAACATAAAAACTAACTCAACCTAATGCATTTAAATAGATTCAAACTATACACAGGAACATAAAAACTAACTCAACCTAATGCATTTAAATAGATTCAAACTATACACAGGAACATAAAAACTAACTCAACCTAATGCATTTAAATAGATTCAAACTATACACAGGAACATAAAAACTAACTCAACCTAATGCATTTAAATAGATTCAAACTATACACAGGAACATAAAAACTAACTCAACCTAATGCATTTAAATAGATTCAAACTATACACAGGAACATAAAAACTAACTCAACCTAATGCATTTAAATAGATTCAAACTATACACAGGAACATAAAAACTAACTCAACCTAATGCATTTAAATAGATTCAAACTATACACAGGAACATAAAAACTAACTCAACCTAATGCATTTAAATAGATTCAAACTATACACAGGAACATAAAAACTAACTCAACCTAATGCATTTAAATAGATTCAAACTATACACAGGAACATAAAAACTAACTCAACCTAATGCATTTAAATAGATTCAAACTATACACAGGAACATAAAAACTAACTCAACCTAATGCATTTAAATAGATTCAAACTATACACAGGAACATAAAAACTAACTCAACCTAATGCATTTAAATAGATTCAAACTATACACAGGAACATAAAAACTAACTCAACCTAATGCATTTAAATAGATTCAAACTATACACAGGAACATAAAAACTAACTCAACCTAATGCATTTAAATAGATTCAAACTATACACAGGAACATAAAAACTAACTCAACCTAATGCATTTAAATAGATTCAAACTATACACAGGAACATAAAAACTAACTCAACCTAATGCATTTAAATAGATTCAAACTATACACAGGAACATAAAAACTAACTCAACCTAATGCATTTAAATAGATTCAAACTATACACAGGAACATAAAAACTAACTCAACCTAATGCATTTAAATAGATTCAAACTATACACAGGAACATAAAAACTAACTCAACCTAATGCATTTAAATAGATTCAAACTATACACAGGAACATAAAAACTAACTCAACCTAATGCATTTAAATAGATTCAAACTATACACAGGAACATAAAAACTAACTCAACCTAATGCATTTAAATAGATTCAAACTATACACAGGAACATAAAAACTAACTCAACCTAATGCATTTAAATAGATTCAAACTATACACAGGAACATAAAAACTAACTCAACCTAATGCATTTAAATAGATTCAAACTATACACAGGAACATAAAAACTAACTCAACCTAATGCATTTAAATAGATTCAAACTATACACAGGAACATAAAAACTAACTCAACCTAATGCATTTAAATAGATTCAAACTATACACAGGAACATAAAAACTAACTCAACCTAATGCATTTAAATAGATTCAAACTATACACAGGAACATAAAAACTAACTCAACCTAATGCATTTAAATAGATTCAAACTATACACAGGAACATAAAAACTAACTCAACCTAATGCATTTAAATAGATTCAAACTATACACAGGAACATAGAAACTAACTCAACCTAATGCATGACACACAGGTTCGTGTGAATTATGGTCGGTCAATAGAAGTAACTGCCTATATTCTGGTGGAAAAAAGGATTTTTAACACTTTTCTCACAAGCACAGAACTTAATTTCCCCGTGTGGTACCACAAATAAATTGGAGTGTTCGATTGACGAGGGAAAAAAGGTATATTTCTTTGTTATTATTATTTTATCAACCCAGCCACCCCACTTATTTATTCTCTTGTCTAGGCTTAGGCCGAGTTCTCATTTCAAAGCCGACACCAACTGGGAACCCAGTCACGCCACTTATCTATCCTCTTATCTAGGCCTAGGCCGAGTTCTCATTTCAAAGCCGACACCAACTGACAACCCAGTCACGCCACTTATCTATCCTCTTATCTAGGCCTAGGCCGAGTTCTCATTTCAAAGCCGACACCAACTGACAACCCAGTCATGCCACTTATCTATCCTCTTATCTAGGCCTAGGCCGAGTTCTCATTTCAAAGCCGACACCAACTGGCAACCCAGCCACGCCACTTATCTATCCTCTTATCTAGGCTTAGGCCGAGTTCTCATTTCAAAGCCGACACCAAAGGGCAACCCAGTCACGCCACTTATCTATCCTCTTATCTAGGCTTAGGCCGAGTTCTCATTTCAAAGCCGACACCAACTGGCAACCCAGTCACGCCACTTATCTATCCTCTTATCTAGGCCTAGGCCGAGTTCTCATTTCAAAGCCGACACCAACTGGCAACCCAGTCACGCAACTTATCTATCCTCTTGTCTAGGCTTAGGCCGAGTTCTCATTTCAACTCCGACACCAACTGGCAACCCAGCCACCTCACTTATCTATCCTCTTGTTCTCACTTCGTTCCGTCATCGGAATGAAACAATTTATTTGCCGTCGAGTATACACTTATTAGTATAATAATATCGTGTCCCAGTCCCAGGTTGTTCCTCAATAATCATGAATGGTCAGATTTGGCCGGTTTGTATCGAGACCCGATAAGTACTCTTCTTAGTTTTCCATATTTCACGATTGCTCCACAACTTAATAAACATTAATTATTGTAATTATTCGTGAGTTTAAACATTGTAGCTCAACAATCAGAATCAGAATTGCACATTGCTTGCTTTATTTTTTCTCTCAAAAGAAAGAGAAGCTCTTCTGAGTTGAATGTTTCGACTCACTATTTGTGGATCTAGTCTACTGTAGTGTAATGTGTGTTCTGACCACAGGAAAATTATTAGAACTAAAAATAGTCAAATAATGAAGAATAAAAATATTTCCCCAATTTCAGATGGATACATTTGCTTTTAATTAGCCCATCGATAGGATCTCATTCTTTTTTTTTTTTTTTAATTCGCTGGAAATTTGCAAGCCAGCTACCCACATTGACCTCACCCAGCCTGGGCTGGAAAACTAGCCAGTATCATGAGAGCGCAAACTCACAACCTCACTTCAGTGATCGAACGGGAACTAATGTATTCAACGTGCCATAGACGCTTGCGATCTCATTTTTTTAGATTCGGGGAAAAAAAACAGTATTTTTGTATAGGCACCTGAACACCAGTATAAGAATCGTAGATTTCGCTGCCTCTAAGCAATTTAGAACTTTCATCACCGCCCCTAAGAAATTTAGTACTTGCCGCCTCTATTTTGAGACGAAATGCGATTTTGATAATATCATTCGTTAGTGCTTACTCAGTAATTTTGTCGATTATTTTGAGACAAGAGGAGTACAAACATTCATGAAAAAAAACAATGTGCTCGAAATCTTATTTTTACAGCCTAGGTATTCGTCAAAAAGCTCATCTTTCACTCAGTTGCTCCACATTTTGCCGCCCCAGGCCATGGCCCATGATGCTTTTACGGTAAATCTGCCACTGTATGTATGTATGTATGTATATACTGTGTGCTAAATTTTTGCGACACATTACAATTGAATAAAATATGAGAAAAACAATATGATGAAAATTTTAAATTGATGGAATGATGGAGTGCCGAAGAATTATATATTCCGTATATAAATAATAATTATTATAATCCCTTAATAAAATGAGAGAGAGAAAAAAAATTCCATTAGACAATACCGATTTGTCCACCAATAATTCAAATTCAAATATCAAAGAGATTTAAAGCTAAAGGTAATATTCGGAGACACCCAACCGGCCACTGCCAGACCACAAATGTTGATCCTATTATTGGAGGAGTCAACACACACGGCGTGACAACGATAGGCCGAACGCAACCAAAAGTCCACGAAATCTAAGTAAAATCTCCCCAGCATCCAAATTCAAACTCTCAATAACGAATCGATCAGGATTCGTTATCACCCATCAGGAAATATTTTAACGTCTATTTTTTTTTTTTACAAAAAAAAAAAGATATAGGTATATATAATCATCCGGTAATAGAGACATTGATTGTGTACGGTGCTAGAGATAGCAATGTCTCTTTGAGTTTCTTTTTAAATTTGATAAGCGGTAAGGTTTTTGGTGTCTTCGTCCAAATTGTTGTAAATTTGGACGCTTCAAATTTAAATTTTAAAGACGTTGAAATTTAAATTTCGACAGCGCCTTGCCGTCTATCATAGGATAAAAAGTAGACTATGTCGTCTATGTTAAAAAATCACGTCGATCAGTTCCTGCATGAACCACGGAGCGACAAGCACATTTATGAATTTATCTCTCCTCAATTTTTCAATTTTGAGGAAACAATTTGCTGAACTTCGACTAGAGAAGAACGACTTTTAGAACAATTCACCTTTTTTGATTGAACTCATTTGATAAAGATATTACAACAAGATAAAATATCACAAGAGCAATTGTAAAATGTTGCTGCGAGCCAGAAGAAGATCTCTCATCTGATAACACTAAACAGAAACACTTAGCGGAACCGGGTTTCTAAAACAGTGTTAAAAACCGTACCCATTAATACAAAAAAAATCACAATGTTAAAAACCGTACCCATTAATACACGATTTTTATAAAAGTAAGGGTTGGTAAAGTGAAAAAAATCACAATGTTAAAAACCGGACCCATTAATACACGATTTTTATAAAAGTAGGGGTTGGTAAAGTGAAAAAAATCACAATGTTAAAAACCGTATCCTATAATACACGATTTTTATAAAAGTAGGGGTTGGTAAAGTGAAAAAAATCACAATGTTAAAAACCGTACACATTAATACACGATTTTTATAAAAGCAGGGGTTGGTAAAGTGAAAAAAATCACAATGTTAAAAACCGTATCCTATAACACACGATTTTTATAGGAGTAAGGGTTGGTAAAGTGAGAAAAAACAAAATGTTTAAAACCGTACCCATTAATCTCCCATCTGATAACACTAAACAGAAACACTAAGATGAACCGGGTTTCTAAAACAGTGTTAAAAACCGTGCCCATTAACACACGATTTTTATAAAAGTAGGGGTTGGTAAAGTGAATAAAATCACAAGAAATTCTCCCGTCTGATAACACTAAACAGAAGTACTTAGCCAAACAGGGTTTCTAAAACAGTATTAAAAACCGTACCCATTAAACATACGAGTTCTATAATAGCAGGGGTTCGTAAAATAGTGTTGTATACTTATATAGAAAAATAAGAAGGGAAAATTATTATTATTATTTATTGTGTTTCAGGGGGTTAAAACCGCTGACACATTACAAATTTGGGAACCAAAATACCCCCACCCCTAATATTTAAACAAAAATCAAAACAGAAAATCAAAATAGAAATAGCAATCATGGCCCTCACTACGAAACTCACGTGACTTTAATTGATAAGAAAATGGCGGAATCCACCAGAGCGAGGTTTTAACTTTGGCATACTTTCATTTTTTNCTAGCTGCAGCTGCTGTGTCGCATTCCATATTCATAATAATTATTAAAAAAATATGATATAACTTAATCGCTGAAACATAAGCAGAGAACGTTAATACGGTCCCCCCCACCCATATCCCAGCGTCTACTGTATTCCTGGAGTTTCCCCCAGTGGGTTTGTTATTTAAAAATTCTCCCATGAATTTTGAAAGAAAGGAATAAATAACCGGTCACCACCAGCAGTGATCCTTACTGGTGGAAGGCGCTTATACTACGGAAGGATGCCCGGTGTTCCGTAGGAGACACGGTTGGTCCGTTTACCCCACGACCCATTACAACCCCGAGTCTCGTTTGGTTTATGAGGGGTTGATCGCTTCACTGACCTTCGGCCGAGAAGGCGGCTGAGGGCTGGCTGAACTGCATCCACCCCCCAACCGGGAACAATCCAGAGTTGGCCTATGCGGGGATCATAGACTCATTCCCGCATAGTTAACACCCCCTGACCACGGTGAGGTCCTGAATCCAGTGTACCAGACAACGGCCACAGAAGACACCTCTTCTGAGCCCTGTCTGGAGCCGCAGGCACGACTCAGAGCAGTGAGTCATAGTGGCCGCTGACCTGACACTTGACCCCTGTGTGCAATGGGGTCTACAGGGGGTGAATTGGAACTAAAAAATGTAAACAACAAAACTGATACATGAAAATGGCTGGCGTTTCAAACCTTAGGTCCAACCTGATTACGTTGGCATTTGTGTGAATCACACCTGTAACAACTATACAGTTTCTACTACATCAAAAATCTCGATGTTTCCAAACGCTTTCGGAAAAAAGCACATATTTTTTTTTTATTATTATTATTTTCTTTTTTTGTGTGTGTTTTCGGTGCCTTATTCATTTTATTATTATTTTGCTTTTATTCTTGTGTTAACTTTATACCTTTATTCTTAAGATATATATATATTTTTTTCTTATATTGCTATGATTTTAATGGTATATGTTATATTGTACAGAGTTCAACCCGTTCGATAATAAATTAAATTTAATTTTTAAAAAAATAAAAAAAGGAATGGAGCACAGAGGAAAACTGCGGGAAATTCAATATTATAAAAAATTATTCATCAAACCCACGGCCTAGGGCTCCAAATTTTTTTTAACCAATTTTAACCCAATTGGAGAGGTTAGGAAACGTTTTTACGGCCATGCCTCTATTGCGTATGTACAAACGTCCAAAATAGATCCATGACGGCCAATAAAAACAGAGAGTTTAATTTTTTTTGAAAAGGGTTACAGGACACTCTTCTCCGGTTCAGACCCTATTTTTACAAATTTTGTAACAGAGCTATATTTTCACTTTTAATACGAGATTATGGGACGCAGGTATTTTAAAATCAATTGACTTTCGTATAATATACATTGATTACATAAAATTGCGACGTTCGAGATCTGTATCAAGCACGACAATAGTAATGCTATATCTAAGAGTGCTCTATCCTTTCTCTTTTGAAAAATTAAATTTCTTATAAAATGTTTGGGGGTACAAAATCTGTCTTATACATATTTTAAGAAACTAATTTTTTTATCATTAGGTTACTAGTGGTATACAGAAGGGCGTGGGTTCGAACCTAGCCAAACCCATGTAATTCCATCCTGATGAATTTGAGATATTATCAGTATTGGGGGACATGGAAGGGGCCGGGATTATCAACATCCCTTCCGGCGTGGTCAGAGTAGTATAATATGCCCCCCACTTCCCGTGACGGACACGAAATGTAAGTAAGTATGATGGGATATTTTAGGAATCTCTACATTTCAGTACTTCACATAATCTATATATTATTCTAATAGACTCACCAAACCATCATAGCATTTACTCTCCACACCACATCCTATTTTAGGAANCACATTCTTAATAATATATTTTTTTTATCATAAAATTCTCTCATCGTCACAATAAAATATTATGGAGTACAGTGATTTTACGAGTTCTGTTATCGGGAAAAAAGAAGAACACTTCTATAATTGACATAAATTATGAAAATTTTAGACATCGCGGTTGCCAAAAAACCTTTGCAGAGGTACGTTCATTATGGAGTAAAGTAATTTTACGGGTTCCGTTATCGGGGGGAAAAAGCACACTCCTATAATTGACCTAAATTACGAGTTTAGACATCGTGGTTGCCAAAACACCTTTGCAGATGACGGTAGCAATACGACTTCCCATATTATCACCAGAGGTACGTTGATTATGGAGTAAAGTAATTTTACGAGTTCTGTTATCGGGAAAAAAGAAAAACACACTCCTATAATTGACCTAAATTACGAGTTTAGACATCGTGGTTGCCAAAACACCTTTGCAGATGACGGTAGCAATACGTCTTACCATATAAACACCAGAAACACTTCGGGCCCATTTGACGTATTTTGTCGTTCACGATAAAAATATCGTGACGGGCGGCAGTGTTCCCACTTGAAAAATATCATTCACAGGTCTTCATTTGAAAAAAAGGACATAATGTATAGGTATTCACTTAAAAAAGGTCATAATTCATAGGTTTTCACATAAAAAAGGTCATACGAGTTCTGTTAAAAAAGGTCATAATTCTCAGTCAAAGCGCACAATGGGAACCAGAGTCGTAGCTAGGGTGAGGCAACTGAGGCACTCGCCTCGGGCGCCCTCATNCCGAATGTTGAAATTGCATTCCGATTTTTTTTAACCAATGCCCGTGAGTATAGCTACATGTGAACGCAGCTTCAGCAAACTGGAGCTCATAAAAATTATTTAAGATCAACTATGGATAAGGAAAGATTGACAAATTTGGCAATTCTGAATACGAGCTCGCGAAAGAAATTGACTTTGACGATGTCATGGATGAGTTTGCAGCCATAAAATCTTGACAAATTACATTACACTCGTAAATTTGACAATTGCTTTGTAAGACTCAAACAAATCGATATGGAAGATTTTTGATTTTGTATTTGTAGGTTTCATTAAGAATAAAGGCATGATTGTTTTAATACGTTTTGCTGTTGAATAATTTATATGAGTTCTTTTTGGCGTGGTGGGGGGCGCCAATATCAAAATTAGCCTCGGGCGCCAGTAAAGCTCGCTAAAGCTCTGATGGGAACATCTCCAATTAATCACGCATAGGCGGTTCTAGCCTAAAATTTTGGGCTTGATTTGTGCCTGAACAATATGCCTATATATTAAATGCCCAGAAAAAAATTGCAAAAAGACCCGCTAAATAGCGTCATTTTTGGCGGTAACTTGCTTCCACTTGAACTTTAAATTGTTTCCTTTCTTATTACGCACCCCGTAGGTACATACTAAAAGGGACATGAGATGTGTGCCAAGTTTCAAGTCTCTACGATTAGCCATCGTGCAGCTACATTGATTATCAGTCAATATACCAACTGACCCAAAATAAGACCCAAAAAATTCTGATATTTGGTTTATCTTCCTCACAACCGTTTGGTTACTAGTGAACGATATTTGGAAAGCAAAGTTCAAATTGAACATTTGAATGCAGCCGCATCAGATAGATCTTTACTTTCATTTACTTTCTTTTTTCATTAGCGACCTTTGTAACCCAATGTATAAGATACACCAACATAGTTTGACCACAGGATAATGTTAAACATGCATACTAGGTACAACATGATCCAATAAATAAATCAACGGAGAGTCAAATGAGACAGAAACGCGAGACGGACGTATTCTTTGTTTAGATACAAGCTGAGTACCCGAACTTTGTTTCGAGAAGATGAGAGAACAGGGGAGAAGTAACGGATTGTTAAGCTGTGTAGAACGTGTTGGGAAAAGTATTGGGTGAGGTTCCAAAAAAAATAAAATGCGTGTTGAAGTCTGCNTATCACAGTTTCAACAGCAAAACTAAAGTGACGAATTTGAACCCTGGGGACAGTTGGTACAAATCCAACGATTCAAGGCCGTACCCAAGGGGGTCTATGGGGTCCAGCCCCCCCTCCCGAAATTTCATTATTTTTTTATGCATGACTTATGTAATATTGTAAGGTGTAACTCGTCATCACCAAGAACAACAAGAAGAAGAACAAAAACAACAAAAAGAAGAACAATATCAACAAAAAGAAAAACAACAACATCAACAACAACAAGACCAACAACAACAAAGTCAGGAAGTAAAAACGTTCCAACCACATAAATACATAATGAACCTACCTATTACCTACATACAGATCTACATTATGTTTTATTATTTTGTTTTGAAGCTATATTTTGATCTGGACTCTACAAGGCGAAGAATTGTAAAGTTCCTGGCAGTTGAATTCAAAATTAATCTGATCAAATCTACAGTACTTCTATCTATTTTTCACGTCAGTCCATTTTAGCGACATCTGTGAGAAAATGCGTTCTACAAAGCAGTTTGAACTTGGGATGCTCAAAACAAAAGAAATTTTACGGAACATATTCAAACCTAGGTTTTTATCACTTACAGTCAGTTCTAGACACTCTTACAATTTGGAAAAAAAACTGTTTCTGTTTATTAGTCGTTCCGGTATTATCCTTTGATTTGGAAAAAAACGGGACAAAGGTCTGTCCCGGCGGGACATTTTATTTTTCACAAAATACGGCATGTCCCGGGAAATACAGGACGTTTGGCAAACCTAGTGATCATACAGAAACTGAAGTATTCAACGTGCAATTCATGCTGGCTATTACCAATTTGGGTGGACTAATTAGTTTTCGGTTTCCATTATATTAATGACGCGGTGGACCTTGAGTAATGGACATCCAAGGTCTTGTTAGTGAATTAATAAATTAGAAAGTTTGCTTTCTCTATGACACAAGAGCATCCCTTCACTTATCAACAAGTTCCATACATCTTCGTCAATTCATTTTATTTTACATTAGATGCAGTTACACGAGATGATGTATTTGTCTTATGGGGGTGTTTTCCTATAAAACGAACAGTCCCTCCCCTCCCGGAAAACTAAAATTAATATATGAGGGAATGGGATGCAAAAGTGCCAAGATCTGACGGGAACTGGTGTATTCAACGTGGTATGATCGTTGGCTAAACAGCTATGCTTAGAGTGAAGGAAATATCACAAAAATAACAAACTTGACAATCTTTTCAATGAAAACTTCTTCAATTCCAAGTTAATGGCAATTGGATTTTGGAGTTTGGCACGTTTGCAACATATTCCTGGATTTTGGTAGTTGTGCACCAACTACCAAAATCCAGTAGTTTTTGAGTATATTAGCAGCTATGCTTATGCTTAGAGCTTTCTCTATGACACAAAATTCACAGGTGTTCCTGTGGATTTTGGTAGTTTTGCACCAAACAAAAAGGAAAAAGAGTATATTTATATGACATTAGACAAAGAGCTCATCTATTTCAAAGGATACAGTATCACATAAGTCAGTTCCTATGTTTTCTCCTTCCGCTTCATCTGTTACATTCTTCACTCCATCTGCTACATTCAAATTTTCGCTCGATAACATCTTTAAATTCTATTGGTCAATATGGAGTTTGGTTGTTCTGCTATAATTTTGAAATGGGGATTGGTACTTATGCCATAAACAGACAACGTGCCAAAGACGTGGCTACATGTGAAGCTATTTATATTGGTATCTAATCATACTTTTTACTTTTCTTATCCCATAAAAAGGAAAGTATTGTAATGGGCTGAAATTTTCGAGGTCGAGTTTTCAAATTTAAAAAAAAAACGTTCTGAGGTCCCTCTATAGTACAGATTGCAATTTCAGCGATCTTTGGCCGTATAAACGTAACCTAGTTGCAGAGAGGGGGCATACAGTTAGGGTTTCTCCTCACACATTGCTGCACAACCGGACTCACACTTAAAGAACCAGTCTTGCCGTGTGACGGACGCTTTATTTTTTAACTGCACATTAATCTAAATTTTTCAAGAATCGTTTTATTTAATTTTATTTCTTATTTAAATCTGATACATGCAATAGAATAGAATAGAAATCTTGTCCATTCTATTGTTAACATCAATAGACTAACAATTAAATTACAGCAACAATAACTTTTTGTTAATACTTAGAATTGCTTTCAAATTTCTAAGTAATAAAAAAGTCTTTGACTAATACGATATAGTGATGAGACATGGCCTATTTTTAGGACGCATGACTATTCGGTGGGCCGTGGAGAACAATCNGAACTATTTTTAGAACGTATGACTATTCGGTGAACCATGGAGAACAATCTAGATTAGTTATTTGGGACATGACCTATTTTTAGGACGTATGACTATTCGGTGGGCCATGGTGAACAATCTAGCTTACAGTTATTTGGGACATGACCTATTTTTAGGACGTATGTCTATTCGGTGGGCCATAGAGAACAATCTAGCTTATAGTTATTTGGGAAATGAACTATTTTTAGGACGTACCTATGACTATTCGGTGGGCCATGGAGAAGAATCGTGCTTACAGTTATTTGAAAAGTGAAATCTAATTCTAACTCCAAGATTTTTCTTTTTTTGCTTTTAGGATAAAGGGTCTCTTCAACATCTATTGGTCACTCGAGGCGGGGGTTTTACCCTCCATTCGCTGGAAACTTGTAAACCAACTACCCACATTGACCTCACCCAGCCTGAGTTAGTGCGGAAAAATAGCCAGCAAGCATCAGGAACCTACGTGGTCACCCCCCACCAATTTAAACGCTGGCTGAACGTTGTTTAACTTCATAGACACTATGATAGCCATTGTTTTCAATAATTCATGGAGTTCCCAATGTACCTAATTAGCCATTATCACGAGCACGATAAATCGAATTTATTCGATTTCTCGAAAGTTCAACTGACCCCTCATTTAATTCGAATTATCGAGCGTAGGTATAAGATATGATAAATAGTTTCAGCTAAAGTTTTGTTCGTGTCAAACTGTTTATGGTCGAGCTGTTGCATTAGTAACTTTCTGCATGATGCATTTCTGTTGCATTAAATTTGAATAAAATATTAAATGGTAATATGTTTATTGAACGCAATGCAATCAGACTATTTATTGCATCCACAAGATGATCAACATTCGTCGTAAAGAGTGAAGGGATTACGTCTCTTGTGTATAAGGGTACTCGCAGACAGTCGCATATTTACTGATCTTATATTATAGCACATATCTTCACATATATGCAAGGAAAAACATATCCATAAGAACATGTGTATTTGGTTTTCCTTGCATATATGCGAAAAGGTGTGCTAATATGTGATAAGATCACGGCTTTAATATTTTTTTGATTTATTATTTTCAATAATAAATCTTAAGAATCGCCACGAACCAATTTGATATTTTACGTTTCAGTGTACTTACGTAAGTACAATCCAAAAATCGGATAAAAAAAAATCCGTTTGTTCATCGTGATGGGCTCTTTTGAGAGTTAACGTTGATCGATTAGGAAGACATTTGGTCTGTAGGTCCCATCTAGGGCCTAATTGTGCCCCTAAACTTTTGGGTGCAATGGAATGTACCATTGCCGATGTTTTCCACTTTTTTAGCGGTTTTCATTAATCCTGTCTAAAAAGAAAATGCTAAGATCCGGAGTAATTTGTTATGTATATCAAATTTAGGGTCTAATTATGCCCCAGATTTTTTTTTGGGTGGGAGGGGTATTTGATTCTGGTCAATGTGGCGCATGGGTTTATTATTTTTCTGGCAAAAAAATTGAGGGGGGTCCTCGTGACGATTCCAGATCTGAGGTGTAATTAGACCCTAAATTTGACATACCTACTAAATTTGAAGTCTCTGGCTCTTACCATTCTCTTTTTAGACAGGATTAATGAAAACCGCTTTAAAACGGTAAAAAACGGCAGGGGTATATTTGATTGAACCCAAAAGTTTCGGAGATAACTGAGACCCCAAATATGACATACATACATACTTTCAAATCTCTAGCTCTTACCATCATCCTTTAGAGTCTAATTACGCCCCAAATTTGGAATCGTCAGGGAGGTAAAAAATTACCCCCACATAATTTTTTTTCGGGGGGGGGGGGTTAACCAGTGAAATAATAAACCCATGTGTCACATTTTTGACTTAACGTCTCTGAAGTTAAACCCCTCATGGGTCTAACTTCAGTGAACTTATGACGGTGTATTCAATATGCATAGACGATCACGCACTATTTTCTATTCATACGAGGACGGTGCGGCTCACAAATGTTTCTTTTTTTGTGACAAATGTTCATTATTAAACCAATATGAAATAGTATAGTATTCCAAATGGACGAAGTAGCTCAGTACGACTAATGTACGTTCTAATGCATAACGAAAATATTAATTTCTATGCACTTGTACGTTGTCAGAGGTACAAACAAAACAACAGTGCACACAACACGGTACATGACTGTGTACCTTGCAGTTCCACTTTCCACTGACCCATATTGCAATGCATATCAGATAGGTAGCACCTAAACCTAAAAGTTAATTGTTCCACTTTCCAAAAAACAGTGTAAAAATCCTGTGTATATGATTTACGATTGCATTGTAAATAATTTGGATCGTAAAAATTCAGCCTCAGTGCCCTTAGGACCCCTGCAAACGATACAATACGAGAGGACCAGATAGTATTTGCCAAGAAAGGGATGCTAGTGGTCATGCATTCATGCTACTTCCACCCAACAAACAATCAAGACATGTAATATCAATATATGAACTCTATGGACTGAGAAAAGTCTGGAGAAATTAGATGCAAAAGCGGATAGAGGAGAGGGGAGGCAATCCCCCGCCCCATCAGACCTGAAGAAATTGAACTTCGAAATACTTTTCTCAAATTTGGTGTTTATAAATACTACTGAGATCAATGTCGATTATAATTTGGAGACTCCATTGCCCCCCTCCTCAACTGGAGACCTATATCCGCTCTGCCTGTAAATACCGTAAGATCCCTCAGAAGNATACTACAAAGCGTGTGGCTATTTTAAATCTACGGGACCACAGTGTGTTTAGTTTAGTTATAACAGGGGTGCCCCATGACACTCCCCCCGGCCTCTTAAGTATAAGTATGGCAAAGTAGCCAAACCTCCCTCTAATTCCACATAACCATCATTGAGGATTCAAACACCATGTCAGAATTTGAGATCTTTTAGTTTTTTTTTAGTTGAAAAAAGATTTTTTTTTCGGATAAAACATTTGTAGGAGATAATAATGAAAATTACACAAGTTACCTACCCACCTTGACCACACCAAACATTGGTTGGGTCGGGAATACAACCAGTATCACAAGGGATCGAAGCTACGCGGTCACCCACCAAAAAAAAAAAACATAGTTGGACGATGCTGAACTTCAGTTGTATAATGGGAACGGTGTATTCAACATGTCATAGACCCTGGCTGAAGGTAGTCTTACCCTAACGAAATTGATGGTATGTGATGATAGATGTGAAATCTGCCTCACGCATACAAACATATTTATCATGTCTTTATTTTTC
>CM022884.1:14476130-14490064 GCA_012654025.1 Pachypsylla venusta
ACAACAAACATGAATCGGAACAGCCAATCAGAATGGGAATAAAAGTAAAAAAATGGCGGATTTGGGAATCAAGAAATACTTGGGTCACAATTCTTCATTTTCGCCATCTTGCTTCCAAATTGTTCCCGAAATAAAATGCGAAGTGAATTGGATTAATCCATTATTCCAAGAAATAAAATTCGATTATTCTCAACCTTCGGCAGTTCGACGGCAAAGAAACAAAAAAAAGATAATAACCTGAGAAACAATCTATTCTGGATGCAATTGAACATTTATTCGCCAGATAGCGCGATATTCTGCCTTTGTTGGTTTGTCCAGCTCGTCCAATGAAAGTGGAATGAAACAGAAGTCCATACTTGGGCGTATTAGTACGGGTTTTTAAAGCTCTGCAAAAAGGAAGGAAATAAATTAATAGTGATCATCATTATTTAAGGTGACGTCATCGTTTCCGTGGTACACAGATGTAAGAGACTCCAATTAGAATAATGTTGACACAGCCCAATGGGAGGTAGAACACATGTATGAGACTCCCACCTTTTTACAGGGTGAACTAGAATAATGTTCACACAGCCCTATGTGAGGTAGAACACATGTATGGGACTCCCAACTTTTTACAGGGTGAACTATAATAATGTTGACACAGCCCTATGGGAGGTAGAACACATGTATGAGACTCCACCTCTTTACAGGGTGAACTAGAATAATGTTGACGCAGGCCTATGGGAAGTGGAACACATGTATGAGACTCCCAACTTTTTACAGGGTGGCCCTATAGGCCCACTTCGTCGGGCCAATTATCACATACCTGAACAAAGCTTTTTCAGCTCCCAATATTTGAACAGTGGACGCCGGATATTTGGCCAGATTGGTTAATGAGCCAGCATGAGATATAAGTCGAGCGCCAACTTGATCACCAATGAGCGCCGCCAGATTGGGTGCTACAACATCCATTTTTTTGTGAAGGTATGTTGAAAGAGATTTCCGATAATCGGACAAGGCAATCACACGACTCGCAAATAGTTCAATATTGAGAAGATCGACGGGTGATATGTCCATGCCTGAAAAATTAAGAGTAAGTTTGAGATGGTCTGGTTCTTAGAAAAATAAGGGAAGGTAGCAATCATATGATGGTTATGGGTTATGGACCTTCTTATTTCGAAAATCACATGGTTCAAGTTGATACAAAAAAAGAGGAATTATGCGTAAAATTTTACGGGGGTATTTTTTTAACCCAGAGAGAAACAAATTATTTTTACTTTCCTTATCCTATAAAAGGGAATGTATTGTAATGGGCTGAAATTTTCGATGACGAGTTTTCAATGCCAAACACGTTTTGGCGTCCCCAGAGCCCAAATGTCGAGTTTCAGCTATTGGTCCGTGTGTGACTGTCTGTCCGTCTATAAACAAGATATCTCAAGAACGGCAAGTGCTAGATGCCATGAACGGCAAAATAAGCTTTTGGTGGAAATCGAACATACCGTTGGCGGTTATATGCCGCTTTTTAGCGGTTTTCGCATATCCTGCTTAAAATGAGAACGGTAATAGATAGAACTTGAATTTTGGTGGTAATTCATATCAATTTAATACAAGAAATTGAAAAATACAACTTAGGATGAAGTGTAATATATAATTTTATTTCCGCTCTGGGGACTTCAAAACGTATTTTGGCATTGAAAACTCGACATCGAAAATTTCAGCCCAATTACAATACTTTCTTCTTTTTTATAGATATGGAAAGTCGTGTGATGTTCACACCAGATTTTTTTTTGTTTTGTTTTACAGTCAAGTTTGCTTTCTATTGATTTAATATCTAACTCAATAGAAAGCAAATTTATAAAATAACCTGTATTAAGAAAAGAGAAAACTAGTTCAAATTGTTTCACGCAAGGTCCAGCTTATTTTTCAGTTAAACAATGCAATGTTTCTCTTACCCATGCTTGATCTTGAAGCATCTAAAATAGCCTGAGCTTTGGCTGAATCCATAACAATTTCTTCAAGTTCTTCCAACTTGTCCGTATCAAATGTTTTTCTATTGCCAATAAATTTGGCAACGCGAGCGTACAAATAATTTTCGGGAACTATTTTGTATAATTCTGGGAAATGGTAAGAGTACCATTCTCTGAAAGAAAAACAAAAAATCAAATTATGGACCTGGCTATGACAAAATTTCTTTTAAATTAATCTCCCTCCCGATCGCTGTGCCCCGCCAAAAAATTATGTATCCCTTGTATGTCAGAGTCCACCCAAAGTAGGACACAAGGCTCAGGGAGCTCGCCAAGTTTTATGATAGGCACATGAATACGGAATGTGACAGGGGGGCCAAATTTACTCACCTGACAATATACTGTTTAAAAGCTTACTAACTGAACGACTCTCGTATGTCATACAGAGCCCACACAAAATTACTTCATTCTCCTTTTCTAACTGACCGTTTCACAACTATTAGATAATTCACAAATATTTTTTTTCTCTCTCCAAACTTTGAGATATCACCTTTACCCTTTATCGGGTGTCTACACTGTAGATACCCTGAAAATGCTCAATGGACCCAAGGAATTTTCTTTAAAATAAATCTCCCTCCCGATTGCTGTTTCCGCCAAAACAATATGTATCCCTTGTATGACAGAGTCTACCCAAAGTAGGACACAAGACTCGCCGAGCTTTATGATAGGCAAGTGAATACGAAATGTGACAGGGGGCCAATTTTCTCGTCGGGCAATATACTCTTGAAGAGCTTACTAATAGAACGACCCCCGTATGTCATACAAGGTCCACACAAAAGTACTTCATTCTTCTTTTCTACCCGCCATTTCACAACTATTAGATAATTCGCAAATATTTTTTTTTTCAAACTTTGAGAAATCACCTTTACCCTTTGTCGGACACTGTAGAATCTGTAGATAGCCTGAAAATGCTCAATGAACACGAGGAATAAGCATAGGCGATTCACGCAAACCTTCCTTTTACACCTGGCCCAGTCAATGAACTACCAAAGAGTGCCATATAAATGAAAAAAAAAAAAAAAAAAAAAATTTAGATCTGTATTTTTAAAAAAAAGTTCCTTCAGCTGTCCCTTAAAAATATCCAAAAATCAATGTGTAAGAGGTCAGGAACCGGCCGCCATTTTGAATTTAAAATTAATATGTTGGGGTTTCCTTAATAACTCAAAAAATATCATCTTTAGGTTCACCATGAAGAAGAACAAAAATAATGACAACTAAATTTGCTACAAAATCATCTCTCACATTTCTTTTTGTGGCTTTCACCGTTGGCGAGATATGTAAATATGAAGTAGCACACAAACATTCAAAGTTCGGGGGTGGGAAAATCGGGTCTTTCATATTAATCTTTTTACTTTTTATGTTTAAAATCCCTTAATAACGGCACCATTTCGACTAAATTTGGTATACGAGGGGGGAGGGGGGGGGGGTTAAGCTGGGAATTCTACACAGGTCCCATCTCTGGAAAAAATCATCTTGTTGTTGTTGTTAACGTTCTCAACGACTCTCACTGTGTCTCCAGGCCAAGAAAGGCAACCTCTCCAACAGGATCTGTCCATAATGCTGACGGCTCTAGATTAGTAGTAGTAGTAGTAGCAGCTTCAGTTTGCTTCATCCTCCCCAATGACATTCCTGGGGCTCAACAGTGTGTGTTCAGCCCCAGGAATGTTGCGACTAGAGTTGGTTTGTTCCATAGGTCAAGTTCTGTTAAGAGTAGTTGGATCAGCCGGGCAATTAAACAAGTGTTTGGTGTCACGCTCTCAAGATGGTTGGGTCTACGTACCAGAGCGACCCGTGGAGATCCTTCACGGCCAAAGACCATCAGACAGCTCAGCAACAACGGCTCTAGATTAGTTGGGTTTGATGGATAGTTGCTGGCTGCTCATGACGTAAATTATGAGCAGCCAGCATACANCAGCCAAGGTAGGATTTTATCCTCTCAATTAATTGAGAATTTGACCACAATAATAGTACAAGCTTACTGCTGGGGTAAAGGGACTCGTTAGTCTCATTCGAGCAGTATAAATAAGCAGTATTATTATTTAATTCATTTTTCAAACCCTTCACTGACTGGGCTAACCCTTCATTTACAAATTTGAGAAATCAATAAGTTTAAATCTTTGAATACCATGTTAATTATTAGTTCAAATAAGAAATATTATTGAGGATGTTTGTAGTCATTTTGAAATATAAGAATTTCTAATTAATTTTGTCACGAGCGCTTTGGACTGTTACGACATCTTCTAGTGAGGAAAGCGCTCGTGACTCATCAATTTACTTGTAGTCGATACAAAATTAATTAGAAATTCTTATATTTAATGATAAGTGTTAAAAATTATTAACTTTTAAATAAATTAAAATAAAACAAAACACTTTCCAAAAACTCTATTTCTTTAATTTAGAAAGAAACTAGTTTCGAAATCATTCGAGTCATCATCAGTCTAGTCGTGTCTAAGAATGGAAGTTATGTTTTCGAATCATTCGATTAATCATCAGTCTAGACGTGTCTAAGGATGGAAGTTAACTCTTCCATCCTTATGATCAACTAGACTGATGATGAATCGAATGATTCGAAACTAGTTTCTTTATAAATTAAAATAAATTTGGTGTTTTGTAATTTATTTAAAAGTTAAAACAATAAGTGCAGTGCTCAATGGACACAATGAATAGGTCAGTAAAGCAGACACACCACTAACCTGATTCGCATAGAAAATGTGTTGACATCCTTGTCGAGTTGATCGAGTAGAGCTATGGATTGGATGATCATATTGTCAACTCGGTTCACATTGAACTTGACTTTGGCGCGAGAGTAACTATGACCCAAACCTAGTTGAGCAACTCCACATGATTGAAGAGAAAATCCATTCACTAGCTTGTGAAAATGATTTCGAATACCTGAATAAAGGAAGAAAATTTTAATATTGATTATAGTTTACGGTGAGCAGAGAAGACTTTAAATTTACCATCAAGGCGCCCCAGCCCGGTTGGCCAAATGGGGCATAAAAACTAATGAGTTAATTCTAGAAACGTAATGAAGTTTCATACCGTATTTCAAAAACGAACAAATATATGTTTAGAGAAAAGTCAGTGAGGTTTTTTTAATGTATATTTGTGAGACAAGGAGGAGGAGGAGAAAAAAAAATGATTGAATGCATTGACTCCCATCTAAAAACTGAATTCAATGTAACAAAGTGAAGTCTAGTTAAACTAGACAATTGTAGCGGTAATACTCTGAATTAAGTAGTTTCGAATCAATTTAAGTGTTAAACACTCGCGGAAGCTCGGGTGTATAGTAGTTTCGAATAAAATTAAGTGTTTAAAAACACTTGTGGAAGCTCGGGTGTATAGTAGTTTCGAATAAATTTAAGTGTTTAAAAACACTCGCGGAAGCTCGGATATATACAGTTTCGAAACTATTTTAGTGTTTAAAACACTCGCTGAAGCTCAGGTGTATGCAGTCTTGAATCTATTTATTCACGCAAGTGTTTCATAACCGCTGCCCAAGAGATGTAATTCCGAATATTTTTAAGAATTTTGATGTAAACAAAATTCACAAATTTGACTTTTCTCGCCCACCAACAATACGATATTAAGGTTGGTGCTCATCACACCGCAGCGGCACTATCTGTATTAGCGTACCACTACGGACTTTCTTTACACGCTTTTCTTCGATATAAATTCCATCAGCAAACAAGCCGTTCACAATTGAGTTACCTCTAAGTATTTCTGGAACAGGTCCAATATGATTGCACGCAACACCTAATGCTTCTGTAATAGCCGCACCAAGTTTAGGTTCTGAAACTCCTAGAGTGATCTTTTTTAATTTCAATCCTTTGAATTGGGACTCCAAAAATAAAGATAAATCTTCTGGACAAATTCCTAAAAAAATATATATATAAAAAAATGTCAAGAATATGAATTTGCAGAAGAGCCATAGTTGTTTAGAGGTTGATCGAGTTTTCATCTGGAAAGTCAAACTTTCAAATAAATATCTCTAAGGCCCGATCCTACCACGACGTGTTTTCAGGGAGTTTCATCTAACACTGTGTCAACCTGTGGTAATACTATACCCAAACCCGAGTGCTTCAAAACTCGGCTTTTGGTAGGACCGGACCTAATTGTAAATTGTACCCTAGATAAAGAGCCCCCGTATATATACCAGATTCTTTTTCACTCTAATACAATTTTTTTTTTTTAACATTGTAATGCTGTAATAACTTATTACTTTTTAGCGGTTTGTGTTTTCCTCATTTTCGTCGTTAATCACACCCATATACAAAATGTAAAAAGTTCACTACTTTCCTCTCCTGTTTCGCATATTGAGGCTTAGTGGCAGATAGGCGGATAGACATCGTAGACTTAGTAGTAGTGTCCCCTTATTACCCACTGGTTACGGAACCCTAAAAACATTGTCAAATTCGCACATTTTATCTATTTATTTTTATAAAATTTACAATCTACAACTTAAGTAAAAAAAACAAAAACAAATATTGTAATAAGTAAATATGATTTTTTTGTGGACGTGGAGGAGAAGTCGCGCAGCGGCACTCCCTTGAAATTATTATTATTATTTTAATACGGGAGCACTTGGATATCACTGGCAGTAATGCCTATTTTCGGGTGTCCTCCAAGGTCGACGCCAAATAATAAATAATAATAAACAATATATGACAAAAATTTGTGCGGGCGAAAATCTCTTCTTTTTTTTCTTCTCTCTACGAAGTACTTTGAAACAATAAAAAAAAAAATACATTTCGACTTACCTTCAGATATGGCGTTAACATTTTCAAGTGCTGAAATTGCATTTTTAAATGGTTTGAAATTTAATAATTTGACTAACTGTCCAAATTTGGCAGAATCAATAATGGATGCTTCAACTTGAGGGAGAAGAGATCCTATTTCTTCAAATTCATTGACCCGAAACAGTGCATAACCCGCTGCATGCTCGAATAAAATGTAAAAATTGGACTGTAAAAAATGACAAAAACAAAATAATTAAGGATTCAAAGGTTACAAAATAATTAGGGATTGTTATAATCGATTCTTTATTTTTGAAGCTGGGCTTTAATTTGAAATCGATTTAACTACGGAAAAATAAGATTTTTTTACGTTCATGAGGGACCATGCCTCGCTGACAAGAGCATTGGGATTAGGGTACGTTCATACGATCATGCTCGCATACAAGAATACTTTTCGATGTATAGTATGGTTACACTATAAATTGATCAGTATTCTTGCCAACGAGACATGGTTGTTTGAACAGAACCTGGTGTAAGTGATCTTGTCATTCATAGTTATATACAAAAAAACTCGGTAACTAAATCGATTTCAAAAGATCAACTATCAGTTTCTAGCTCCAAAAATAAACTAAATTTTCAGATTCCCTCGTGGGACGTCAACTCCAATACAATATACTCTTGTTGATACATAAGTGTGGAGATTGCATATTAACTTATTTTATGTCCTACAGTAAAAGTAAATAAATAAAAATAAATGCTGCTTCTTTGAGTTATGACACAACTTTAGTGCACACTACAGCATGTAGGATTTTTCCGATATCAATTATTATCCTATTGATTTGAACTTTACAACATAACCTACAATGCTGACACCAGGTTGCTATGAGCATATGTCTCCATATATACTCATTGCTCTAACGAGGCTGAGTGGGCCCCAAAAACATTCAAACCACGGTGACAAATTAAGCGTCTCCCGAGTGAAAGACCAATGAATTGAATGCAGTCTGGTCTGGTATAAATACTCTACATATTTAGGAGACCTGAATTAGCAGGATTTTTTCATAACAAAACATGAGTTCATATCATTGAAGCATAGCGGTATGAATTCACCTTCAATTCTTAATAACATACATAGGATCAACCGGTTTATGATATTGATGCTGCACAAATAGGTTTTTGGCCACCATGTGTGCTTGAGTTAGGCTACGTAAAACAGCCATACCTCCATAATATAAACACAAATTTCAATCAATAATGTCCTATTTCACCAAAATCTACAGAAATTTTCAGAATGAGACACCAATGAAAATTTATAGCTAAAGAAGTAGCCGAAAAAAAATGCATTTTGCTATACTATAGGCAAATGCAATGCGCATATACCCCTAAGTACTAAGAAAACTTACCATTATGAAAGGCAATGTCACAATGAATTAAAAAATATATACAATTAAATGTTTATTCCATTATTAGATTTAGTTGACAAATATTGTGTAAATTTAATTTAAAATTAATCTGAGAATCACAATTCAATTTTTGAAAAAAAAAATCTTTAAAATATCAAGCACGTGCAGAATACAACTTTCTAAAGACTGTGTTCATAAATTTCCTCTGTGCAATGTTGCAATATTTTATTTGGTGATTAAGATTCGTTTACACGATCTTCATGTAAATAATTATTTGGTGATTAAGCTTCGTTTACACGATCTTCATATAAATGTGTCGTCTACCGTAGCCATTCTAGCATGTAGCAGAAACATAACGACTGTTCTATTTGTTATAGCAGAAATCAGAAATACGGTTCTGAAACCGGAAAGGAGTATAGTATATTTTTATCAATTTTACCCCATTAAAAAAGTTAAGAAACGTTTTTACGGGCATGCATCGTTTGCGAATGCACATTGCACAACCGTCCAACATGGATCCATGGCGGCCAATAAAAAATCGAGTTTAATTTTTTTTTTTTTTGAAAATAAATCCACAACTAATCTCCCTTGTGTAGGACCCCAGAAATGCATTGCTCCTAAAAGAATTAGATAGGTAACAAAGCAAAATCATTATAAAAAATGTACTCAAAGGGTGTTCTTTGCGAATTTCGAACCCATTGTATGTAAGCAGGGACGAATTAACCTTCCGCGGGGGCCGTAGCACTTTCACAAAGCGGGGCCCTCTCCACCCCTTCGCCGGCGCCGTCTAAGTAGTCTATATTTTGGAGCCAGTACAAAAATTGATTATCTTTTGGCCTAGTACGTACAGCTGGTAGAGAGAAAAAAATTGAATTTTGAGTATACCAACATCGATAAAACATGGTTTAAACTTCAAAAGGATGGTAAAAGTGTACCTACAATTTGTTTATGTTGCAATACTCGTTTCTTTATTAAGTTCCTAGCTTGTACTTTTCTACATTAGATTTTACTACATACTTTGAAGAGTTGGGGGCCTTGGGTTGGGCCAGAAAAATAGCCAGCATCACAAGGGCGCGAACCCACGTGGACAACCACATTGCACAACCTTCCTGGACGTTGCTTAACTTCAGTGATCTATCGGGAACTGTTGTATTCAACGTGCATAGACGCTGGAAACTGTACCTATATTTAATTTCATATTAAATTATTTTTCAGGGCCATATTGAATTTTTCGGGAGGTATTTTTAAATTCTAAAATCATGAAAACATAGTAATTTACAAAATTAGATTATTTACAAGAATTCTTTAAAATTCAATATACAGTAATTATGTTAAAATTTAATTTAAAAAATAATTCCTGTATGGTAATTTACTGTTTCTTCGATACTTTGAGTCAATTTTGATCTTTTTGCCCGTTTAATCATTTTGGTTTACGTTTGGGGGGTACCTGAGTGTTGTGTGACTCCTAAAATCGATTTACGACCAAAAGAAACATATTCTTAAGCACGGTCCACACTTATGTTGCAAATGTTGTACAACATTGCAACACAAGTATGATGGACGTGTTGAGAGAATGTTGTCCAACATGTTGCATGTTTCCAAAAATATGGAACATTTCTTAGAAACATTGAAAGTGTGAACCGTGTACCATGTCGGAAAACATCGGCAGGGTTCACACTTATGTTGCAAATGTTGTACAACATATGTTCGGCAACATAAGTGTGGACCCTGCTTTAGACACCTTACACGACTTGGTGGAGTATTTTATTTTACGGCCTCCCCGTATTGGTTTTCATGTTGTTTGTCCAAGAAAACTATGGCCGTATGACCCTAACGAGTATCGGGTAGGTATTTTTGGAATTGGACAAAATTTGATAATGTCAACATGAATTTTCATTTTCCTGATATTTCGTTCCCCATGCCCCAAGACTATTGTTCTAACTTTTCATCCACGTATTGTTTTTAAAAATGAGCCACGCAAGTGTTTAGGTAATTAATATTTTTCAGCACACAATTTTCCATATCGCCACCAAGAAGATCAGAATTTGCTAAATCGTCAGCAAACTATCATCACTTAATTTCAACTTATAGGTAATTATTATTTATTCCTTCATTAAATAGTCTCTTTGGGAGAGTTTAGTGGTCATCTCACTGGAATTGCATCTAGGATACTCGAACTCAATCACCGGCAAGGTCGCAAATTTCATGAACAATTATGAAGAATATGTTCACTTTAGCCTCCTTTATTATTTTGATAAGCCTGATTGATCGTGGCCTTGGTAAGTAATATATACAAGGTGTCCCGAAAGTCCGAGACCACCTGAATATATGAACGGTTTTAGAAGGAGTTTTGAAATTTTGAATGGTATTATATCCCAAATTGAACCACCTGATGGTGTGACCAATTTTTCAGGGGTGGGTACCATGTGGCCCCCAGGGGATCCAACTTTTATTTTCAAATACTAATCCCCATTTTGTGATACATTTTCAAGAAGACGATAGAATTAGAAGTACTTTGCAAAAAAATTTACACGTCTAGCGTGTTTGGTTTCAAAATGGCGGCCATTTGAAATTACCAAGATATGACTTCCAAGAGTGTCTAGAACTTAGGCGAAGGTCACATTGTCTTCCTGGTTATCCAGTGGTCGCGGGTTCGAAACCCAGCCGGGACATGATATGATATCCTTTATATGAAAATTCGATTGATTAATATTACGTTTTAGGCTTACTGCTAGCAGAACAANGAACTAGGCGAAGGTCACATTGTCTTCCTGGTTATCCAGTGGTCGCGGGTTCGAAACCCAGCCGGGACATGATATGATATCCTCTATATGAAAATTCGATTGATTAATATTACGTTTTAGGCTTACTGCTAGCAGAACAAGGCCCTTAATGGACTTAGTAAGGCAGTATAATAAGTATTTTTATTTATTTTCTTTGTCCGGTGAATACTATTTTTTTTTTTTATATATAGCATCAAGTTCAACAGATGAAGCTGCTATACAAAAAGAAGTAAAACTTAAAGAAGAAGTGGAAAGCGAAGAAGTATCAAGTTCAACAGATGAAGATGCTATACAAAAAGAAGTAAACAAATACAAAGATGAGATAATAAAACTTAAAGAAGAAGTGGAAAGCAAAGAACACTTTAAGAAGCGGTTCATTTATCAAATTAATTCTTTAAAATCAGAACCCAGTGTAAATGAGTTAGTTAGATTAAAAAAGGACATGGAAGTGGAAGTGGGAGTAAAGAGTTTGGTAAGTGAGCAGAAGATATCAGCATTGCTGGACGAGATATACGGTTCTGGTCTACCAATGACAGATGCTATAAATGAATTGGCTGGATTATTACCAAAAATTGCATTCTTTCAAGCAGATATACTCAAGCTGATGAAGGAATTAAAAAATATTGAAAAGAAAGTGGCTTCCTCGTCAAGTTCTGTTAACTAGGAATTAAGCAAATTTTGGTCATTCTCTATTGGTAATAAATAAAAAAAAGTTGTTGGTAATAAAAAAAAAAAAAAAAATCTGCTGTGAACATCACACGACTTTCCTTATCTATAAAAAAAAGAAGAAAGTATTGTAATGGGTTGAAATTTTCGATGTCGAATTTTCAATGCCAAAACACATTTTGTTATATACCTACACTGAGTGACAAAATTAGCGGAACGCTCAACTTTTTTTGAATAGTCCGAGCTATGTAATGGTTGGGAGCCCCTGTTTAATAAATTAATATCACAAATATTATATCAAAAAATTTTACAAGCTCATCAGACATTTGACTTAATTTTTGCAAGCTTACTTCAAATATCCGAAAAATACTGATTTTAGGTATACCTTGCCATGTTTGAGATTTCAGTATTCTGATACCTACGGTCAAAAGGAAGATAACCCTGAGTTTTATTGTGCTCTTAGACACTTGTATCTTTCTTTTTTCTTTAATGAGGACGATTTTACTGAAATGCAAGTCCCAAAAGCGGTTGAGTTTACCATTGTTGGTTGGAGTTACGGGAGGGTGGCGAATTCTCTCGTTGTGCCGAAGTTTGGGATTCGTGGCTTTGTCATACTTTACCAAGAGACTGGTAACGACAACAGACGGCGTGAAAAAGGTCGATAACGAGTTATGCACGCACAGGACCGTGGCATTATGAAGCTGACAGAGCTCAGGAATCGCACTTTAAGCCACGAACCCATGCGTAACGAGGTCCTAAGCAGTCGAGGTGTCAATGTTTCCTCAAAAACTGTCAGCAAAATAGTCAAAGATGGCGAAATTTATTCTTACCGAGCCATGATGGCTCCTCCTCTCGCCAGGACTCGCAAAGTGTAGATTCGCGAAAAACCGTAAAACTAGGGGATTGCTCAAAAGGGGACTGGGGTAAAGTACTTTCACCGATGAGTGTACAATCGCTCTGCAACCTGAAGTAAGAAGGGTTAAAGTGCTGAAACGTCCCAAGGAATTATACGCGCAGTGCAACATCATCTTAACTTAGAAATATGCTGGCAGTTCAATCATGTTGTGGGGAGCATAACTTTGGGGAGGCCCACGGTCCTGAGTGCTTTGGGGAGGGGGGGGGTGTATAAGAACTTTCAGCGATTAGTGTGTTTTTTTTGGGAGATATTGTGGGACTGTTCGAGTAGTTTATCTCAAACGGTCATGTGCTAATGCACGACAAAGTGCGTCCACACGTTGGAAACCTCGTGAGCGAATACCTTGAAGTGTACCGTATGAAAGTTCCGCGCCATCCCCCACATTAGCCAGACATGAATATGATCGAACACGTCTGGAACCACCCAAAAATGGTTTTGTTGTAGGAGGAATTCAGACCAACGACAATAAGAGATTTTGGATGGTCCGAACTGGAGCATGCCATGGATAGTAGAAGCCTTATTTGAGCCTGGGGTGGCAATTTATGCAATTGAGATTATTAAATTTGAAGCGAATCTCAAGATATTGCAAAAGTCTGAGTCTTGCTATGCTCCTATTTTCGTCCTTCTTTTACATTTTTTTCATAAATGTCGCCATGTTGAAAATAACATAAAAAAAATCTTGTTTTTTTTCCCAAGAATACACCCTGTTATAATTATCAGATTTAATGGCCAAAAAACATAAAAATCGGTTGCAAAATCGAAAAAAATTGAGAGTTCCGCTTATTTTGTCACCCAAATTACACTTCTTGATATATTACACTTCATCCTTTATATTTTTCAATTTCTTATACGAAAGTGATATGAATTGGTACCAAATTTCAAGTTCTAGCTCTTTCCATTCTGGTTTTAGGCGGAACCGCCAAAAAGCGGCCTTCAACCGCTAATTAGCAGCCAACAATATATTACACTTCAACCCAAGTTGTATTTTTCAATTTCTTGTATGAAATTGATATGAATAGGCACCAAATTTCAAGTTTTAGATCTTTCCATTCTGGTTTTAGACAGAACCGCCAAAAAGCGGCCTTCAACCGCTAATCAATCTTTTGTATGAAATTGATATGAATAGGCACCAAGTTTAAAGTTCTAGCTATTACCGTTGTCATTTTAAGCAGGATATGCGAAAACCGCTAAAAAGAGGCACAAAACCGCTAACGGTATATTCGATTTCCACCATGAACGACAAAACTTATTTTGCCGTTCATGGAATAAAACTGACATTCATACCAAATTTCAAATCTCTAGCACTTGCCGTTCTTGAGATATCTGTTCACAGACAGACACACACACACGGACCAATGGCTGAAACACGAGATTTGGAATCTGGGGACTCAAAAACGTGTTTTGGCATTGAAAACTCGACATCGAAA
>CM022884.1:14491476-14525034 GCA_012654025.1 Pachypsylla venusta
GAGTTATTGGGTTTCTATAAGAAACGATGCGTTTTCATCTCCTCTTTCCACTCGTATCAATATCTCAATTTTGAAAAATAATGAGTTATGGGGTTTCTATAAGAAACGATGCGTTTTCATCTCCTCTTTCCACTCGTATCAATATCTCAATTTTGAAAAATAATGAGTTATGGGGTTTCTATAAGAAACGACGCGTTTTCATCTCCACATCTCCTCTTTCCACTCGTATCAATATCTCAATTTCGAAAAATAATGGGTTATGAGGTTTCTATACGAAACGATGCGTTTTCATCTCCTCTTTCCACTCGTATCAATATCTCAATTTTGAAAAATAATGAGTTATGAGGTTTCTATAAGAAACGATGCGTTTTCATCTCCTCTTTCCACTCGTATCAATATCTCAATTTTGAAAAATAAAGAGTTATTGGGTTTATATAAGAAACGATGCGTTTTCATCTCCTCTTTCCACTCGTATCAATATCTCAATTTTGAAAATAATGAGTTATGGGGTTTCAGAAATGACTCGTTCAAATGTTGGTTAGTTCGTAGTTCTTAGATCCTATTTTTATTATTGTAATAAATCAGCATTTTCTTTAAATACAGTTTTTATTCATTCAATAAGAGAGTCTTTTTGTAGCACGATTATAATGATAATATTCTGTAACATGTAGCCACCGAGGGGAACAAGTCAGCTCCATTAGGTGACGATCTTAAGCCAGTGTATTTACAGGTTGGAAAGGGCATACAGGCTTTAAAAAAATCTGCTTCAAACCAATGATGAAAGATCATCAGAAAGGACATACAGCCTTTAAAAAACTCTGCTTCAAACCAATGATGAAAGATCATCAGCAAAATGCGAGTTTTTACGAATGCTGATGTGATAATCAAGCGATGGTAACCGTGTGAGTAACTTCTACCTCAAATAGAATTGGGAAAGGGTGAAGTTAAGTGTATTTCACTTAAGACAATTTTGGTTTTCAATAATAAGTTATTATAGTTCGGGAGCTGGCTAGCCATATCTTACCTCATAAGGTATACAATTTTTGACCCGTGGGCTAAAGTGCATCGGTGGGGTAGTGTCAAAATCCACTTTCTTGGTTGCCAGACCGGGGGCGTTTACGAGTTACAGACCCGAAAAAAATCGAAATTGGGCCAACATTTACCTCATAAGGTACATGAAAAATTCAAATGCCGAAATGATCCTCAGAGTGTCCTGAATAAGAAATCATATCGTAAGAAATGGTTTCCGGGGGCTTTTAAAAACTCCTCTGGAAGGGGCAAAAAAAGTGGGTCTTCATACCTAAAAACTCTAGTCCGTGCTAATATAGTCGGTAGCTTATCTTACTCTTGACGTACGCGTATCTACCGACACGCTTGATACTAACTGTGAGACATGGTGAACATACGATTTTTTTTTTTTGAACTTTTGAACTTTATAGAAATTAAATGGATATATTTTTCTAATTTTTTCCCCACTTTTTGAGGGAAGAAGAATACATTGGTAGGTATAAAATTAAATTACAAACGAAATATTTGTATGCTTTATGTTCTGTATTTTTTGGAGGACTGTGCCCATTTGCCCTTAAGGAACAGCCGTCACGGCTATCATGGGAAAATGGGTCGGTTAAAATATAAAACTTTTTAATGGGAGGAAGAGAAAAAATCAGGGTCGATTACTGGGGATAATGTGTGAGGATGTTCTCTTTGTTAACACCTTATTTTTTTTAAAAAAAAATTGATACATTTTTTAAATTAACATTTTACTCATTAATTTAATTATAGATAAACATTTTAAATATTAAAGAATACAAATTGGGCAATGGCTAAAAATAATAATAATAAAAAGAAAAGAACACAAAATTGAAAAACTGTCTCTATATACACAGAAATAAAACTCTAAAAAAATATATAGTCAAAAAAGCAAATAAAAAAATAATACGAAATTATCGCACCCAGGGTATCTAAGGGTCGATCTTACCACGACGAGTTAAACCAGAGTTTGTTTAAAATCTGCGCTGCGCTGGTTCCACATAGAAATCAATTCCTGTACGAATATGGAACTAACCCAAATCACAGAGTAAGTGGATGAAAGAAACCGGACATAAACTATAATATTTAATGAAGGTTGAAAATTACTATATCTTCACTTAACTAATTTTTTTTTTTAGTTAAGTGAAGATAGAGTAATTTTCAACTTTCATTGTGGTTTTACTTGACATAGTATCCCAATTTAACCAACTTAAAATATTCAAATTTCTCTACTTTTATGGGAATGTGCTATTCCCATAAAAGTAGAGAGTACTGAAGAAAAATAGTTCTGAACCAAAATAAATATCAATTTTGGTTTATTATTTAACTTTTAAAAAATAACTCTCAAAATTGGATATTTTACGTTTCACGTAAAAATCCAAAAATCGAAAAAAAAATCATTATTATTATATAATTCTTTATTGAATGAACTTTTATCTCAGAAATGGTGAAAGTAATAGAAAATAGTTTTAGAAGGAGGTNTATAAATATATATATATATATATATAAAAATGACCATTTGGCATTTTCTTAGGTGCTCAGAGATCAGCATTACTAAGGCACAATCTCAGGTTGAAAGTGGTTGAAATTCCTCTCCGAGAAGTTTTTTTTAGGAAGAATTTGACACGGAAAAGAAAAAAAAATATACATGGGTTTATTACTTTTCTTTTTAGTACAAAAAAATGACCATTTGGTATTTTCTTCAGGTGCTCGGAGCTCAGCATTACTAAGGCACAATCTTAGGTTGAATTTAATGGTTGAAATTCCTCTCTGAGAAGGTTTTTTTAGGAGAAATTTGACACGGAAAAGAAAAAAAACATCCATGGGTTTATTACTTTTCTTTTTAATACAAAAAAAAAAAAAAAAAAAAAAAAAAAAAAAAAAAAAAAAAAAAAAAAAAAANAAAAAAAAAAAAAAATGACCATTTGGTATTTTCTTCAGGTGCTCGGAGCTCAGCATTACTAAGGCACAATCTTAGGTTGAATTTAATGGTTGAAATTTCTCTCCGAGAAGGTTTTTTTAGGAGGAATTTGACACGGAAAAGAAAAAAAAAATATACATGGGTTTATTACTTTTCTTTTTAGTACACAATTCCAAATGAGACCTACCTACAAAATTTCAAGACCTGCCACTCACGTCACGACAGACAAACAGATTTTTTTCATTCAGCCAGTGGATTCTCCGTACCTTGAAACGTCAAACACGCTATTTTTTTCTTGTTCGATTTCAAAGTTTCATTTCTCGAAAATAATAATCCCAAAAGATTTCTAATGAACTTTCTTCTAACAAAAGGGTGAAAGATTAGTAGTAAAAAAAAACTTTTACTATCATTAAATTTAAAACAAACTCTGGCGAACACATTCATATTTTCTTTTGTTTTAAAAATTACCAATTAAATTTAACTGGATGACAATAAAAAATATACCGACTGAACATCATTTACGATAAAATTCTAAAATTACCTGGAACCTAGAGTCAAAATTGAGTACAGGATAAAATGCAAGGCATACATAGACAACAAAAGCGGGACAACTTTATTGCAAAATATTTTTGATAACAGGAAAAATTTCGTTTTTACGAAATTAATGAAAAATGTTCCCTATGGCTCATACAAGTAGGGATCCAAGATTTTTAAGTTTCAGTCAATCTGTTTGTATTTATTATTTCGCAGGTTTAAAAAGTATCAAAACAAAAGTCGTGCGAATCAAAATAACAAGTGAGAATAAAAATCAAGTAAACTTTTCGTTCTAAAAAAAAAATCGCCTCGTGTCCGAGGTTATTATATGGCTGTTTTTGCAAGCCGCATAACATATTAACGACTAGAAAAGTGGTTCTTTATGTATCTTGCGTTTTAAACTAGTACCTACAAATAAAACCTATGAACAAATGGACATACGTTGTAATAATACATTGGGCTTTTGAAAGACAAAAAAAGGTGTGAGCAACAAAATACTTAAGAATATTCGAATTTTAATTTGTAATTAGTCTACAGTCTACATCGAGTGTTTGTCATTCAGTGTAGACTTGGGTACCAAGAGGTGATGGGTAGTAATTTATTCAAATAGGTAAAAAAAAAAGGCCTAGATATTAGATGTTTTGCCCGGAGATACTTTGCAATGACAATAAAAAACTTTGACATTCTAACAACATAACTTTCTTATTTTATTCCGTCAAAAATAAATGGCAAAAATGTCACTTACTACAGACAGCAGAAGGCTCAAGAGAAAAAAAAATGTATTCGATTTTTTCGATTCTACGTACCTCAAACTTAAAATACCAAATGTTGAGGTGGAGCCGGTAATTTCTTTTTCGCGTTCGATTAAAGGTTCTGAAAAAAATTAAACCGATATGGATAAGGGTCAATTGATACAGTAACATGTATATAGTCACTAAGCAATGTGTGATTTGCACTTGCCTGGGACTCAAATTACTTATTACACTAGTAATATAAATAATATGACTAGTCTTGTACTTGTAATAAGACAAGTAATATTAATTTGTAATTTATTTTGAAATGGATCGCTGCTCTTTTTTTTTNTTTTTTTTTTTTTTTTTTTTTTTTTTTTTTTTTTTTTTTTTTTTTTTTTTTTTTGTCACTTACACCTTTTTCATTTACACATCTTACAAATTAAAAATAATAATATTTAAAGGCAATGAATACTTTTGGAATGTAAAAAAAATATAAAAAATATTATTATGCTGAATGAACCCAGACCTTATGCAGAGTATACCAAAAGTCTGTATCCAATCTGGGGGGAGTGGAGGGGGGGGGCAAACTTTTAAGCGTATTATTATTGTTTGAAAAATTATGGTTGAGAATCGTATTTATTCAATTTCCTAACTTTTATTTTTTTGCCAAAAAATAAAATATGGTCGAATTGGATGCAGGGAAAAATTTGTAAACTGCGGAAGAGGCGAAACAAATGTCGTGGGAGGAGCAGAAGGCCATCCCCCTTTGAGTGAGTTTCAAAACTGCAACAAATGGAAACATCATTTTTACAACTGTATATGGGTCAGAGGAGAGTACTTTGAAGATTATACTGTGAACTGTAGACCTCACTCAAATAATTGATCGTTATCATACCCCGGGTGTTCCAATAGGGTCCAAAATAAGCAAAATTCCATGAATGTAATGAATGTCCATACCAAGTTTAATAAAAAGCGTTCAAGAATTATCGTGGAACAAACAAACAGACATTTGAAGAGGAATTCAGATGAACCTCAGATTAAACTCACCTCACTTAATATGGTAGATAATATATCTTCACTTGACTGTAGTATTATATTATGTATCCCCCTCATTCTGGTTTTACATAACACAGTATCCCAATTAAACAACATTATGACCTCGCTCAGTTCGTTAGTTACAAATATTATAGAACCGAACTTTGGTTTAAAAATATTTTTAAATAAAAAAAAATATAACGGATACTTTCCCCCCTCCTCATAATAGATCGGAGAAAAATCACGTGTAGATTTGACACTAAGGACCAATTGTCAGAGACGTCAAAATAAACTCACATTAATCATGTGAAACGACAAGACGATGTCTATGAAAACGCGCGAGCTAGCGCGAGTCTACATGACCATTCCCCAAGATTATAGTGACGATTGGAATGGAAGCGACTATGACTAGTGTATGACAAAATGGATAAAAATGGGGAGATACTCATGGGTAGACAAGGCAGCAAAAATATATAAAAAAAAAAACATAATAGGAGACGCTTTACGCATTATAAATTAAAAGAATAACCTTCTTTTTGGTTCAATGAATTAAAAAATAAAAGGGAACCATTCTAATAAAAAGTAAAAATAATAATTTTCGAAATATAAATCAATGCGAGGTTTCTCGGTGAAGTTGTAATTTTACGAAATATATGTTACAACATTTACGAAATATTTGAATTTCATGTTTGGAAGGTACGAGGTACGCAATATATGGAGTCAAGGAAAGGGCGACAAAAAATGGCAGCTAAGTGACAAGAGTGTCACTTACTGGAGCCGACGGACGGATTTTTTTATTACGATGTTTGGATTCTGCCCAACTTACCATAATATCAAATTTTGAGGGGCGGTGATTTTTTTTTTGGGTGGATTACAAAGGTTCATTATTTTCAAAATCAATCGCACTTATTTATAATTCGAGAAGTTATTACATTAATAAAAATTGAACTAAATGAAAATAATTAAAGCTTAGTTAGAGACGTAGTAGTGAAACTGGGGGATTTCAAGAACTTTAACTAAAAAAAAATCACGCGCGGCTTCGCTACTATCCAGTGTGACAGCAGCTCACACAAACTTCCAAGAACTTTAAGAAGTGATTAAAACGACATTTTTCTTCAAAATTCCAAGCTCTGTGTCTTTGGGAGACGGAACATTTTCGAACATGGCTTCATAGTAAGGATGTGAGTTATGAATCGTTTGACTGATTAGATCACTAATGAATCACTCAGTGAAATGATCTAATCATTTTTATGACTCAGTCAATGAATCATAATCAAAGATCTAGCTCATATAATAATCACAATCAATTGAATGACAAAACAAAAAAATAAGGAATATCCTTGAAGTAGCCAATAGGATCATTCCATAATCAACGCACGAAGAGGCCACGCTTTTTTTTTATTTCACTTGCCTACAGCTGCTCTCTCTCTCTCAATCAGCATTTTTTTAGTTTTTTTTCTTCTCTCTCTCTGTTCTCTATAGCAAAATGAATATGTTTCCATTTCAATCGTATTGTGATTCATTCAGATTGTGACTCAGCAAAGTGATTTGACTCATTTGGTTTAATCAATCACTCATGACACATCTCTACTTCATAGAGAGAAATCATCTTATTTTAGGCTCAAAAATAAGTGGTCAACAGATAGACGTCACATATATTTTCTGAAAAAATATCGCGTTAGTCTTCGAGGGAGGTGTTACACCCAAGATGACAGATTCTTACTGACTAAAATTCTACCATTTGAAACGCTTCCTTCAAATGGTAATAAATCACTACTACGCACTTTAATAAAATATTAAAAATAATACTCAATAGAGACATATACAGGGTGTGTCAAACCACCTGTGCGACCACTTTCAAAGCTGACTAGATACTGTCTAGTAGTTCTTTTTTTTAAAAAAATGAAAATAATTAAGCTGACGCCAAAAAGTGGCACACGAAGTATTACGTTTATCATTGGCTACTATCTTTTTTAGATTTACAGATGAAATAATGTTATGTAATTATTATTATAATGTCTTGTTAAAGCATACTAAAATTTCAAAACGTATGTATGAATTTGTGTGTGAAAAATAGTGTTTGATCATTGTAGTTTAATGAGTTTCTGAGTAAATTTATTCCCTACTTTATGAGGAACATATTTTCTTATGATGGAGGTTTTGTATAGTTCGTTTATAAATGTCGGGGATCTATTTTGAAATATTTTCTAATAGTTCTGTGAACTGTAGATCTTAAATAATCACCAATTGGTCCCGGGTAGCCAGATAGGGCTCAAAAACTAATCAACTGATTCTATGAATATGATGATAAGGACAGAATAGACAAACAAAAGTAAAATCACGGCTAAAAGCTTAATTTAAATTAGATTTTTTTTTTTTTTTCAACACTTATGACTTACTGTTAAATTAAATTTCAAAAATTTTTAGACACTGTTTTGTTTTTCTGTGTCCTTCAAATGAGTTTGATTTCGCTACTTGAATTATCCAGTCCGCTTATAAAAAGGATGGTACGGCCGTTTGATCTGACACACCCCGTATGTACATACAAATTTGACTAAGAGATTCTTTTTTACAATACAAAACTTACAAAACATTGCACACTGCACTTATTTTATGAATACAAAAGTTAGATCATCAACAAAACTTATTTTGGTATTGCTACTTACTTACGGGGTCATTGGAAGGCTAAGATCAAACAGGTAAACTTGAACATGGATGAGCTATAATCTGGACGAAGCTATATTCTTCAACACTTATGTCAAATGCTGTTTAAGATATAAAGAGAGAATTGCATTACTTCTGATAAATCTCTAGTGGCCAATAGGGGTGTTTCTTGAAAATAATCGATTTCTTTAAATCGATTACATGAAGTCCGATTAATCGGTTGATCGATGATTTGATACGATGTTTTTAAATTTGAAACTTGCAAACTAGCTGCCCACATTGACCTCTGTAGCAAATACAAAACATAACTCGATATTTGCGCTTTAATGTGGCTTTAGTATTTACTAGCTCTGTTTGGGCTGTCTGTTGATTACTAAAAAAACCCTCACCCAGCCTGGGTTGAGTCGGAAAAATATCTAGCATTACGAGAGCGCGAACCTACGTGAACACCCACATTGCACAACTTTGTTGGAAGTTTCTTAACTTCAGTGTAATAACGGGAACTGGTGTAAGAAAAGTATTAGTAATTTAGTACTGTGTGTTTCAAATTTTTGTATTTTAATTCTCAATTATTTTTCTCTTGCTTTTCCCCATTTCTCAATTATTTATTCATACTGACTATGACTAAGTTTTCGAGCTTTCAGAATAATCGGTAAGAAAATCAATGTCAATAAGTAATCGATGTATTGTTGTTCGATATTCATGCCTAGTACAGATAGACCCGCATGTTCAAGTTAGCCACGTTTGACGATAGTTCAGAGAGCAGATAATGACTATAAACTATGGTTTACCTTACACGCATCAGAATAGTTACAGTAAAAAAAGAATAACTATATTAAAAAAACAACAACATGGAATAGATTAGAGGGGTTCAAAGCTAAATCCAGTGTAACTGGGACCGTTTTGAGTTCGGAAGCAAAACCACTCCAGGTGTGTTTCAAAAAAGATTTTACACTCACTGAACTGTTCAAAAATTTACATTTTTAGGTATATCAAATCTCATTTCCAAATTGGAAATGAGATCAGAGTTGAAACGGCCCCCTTTATATACGGTGCTGTTGTAGTCTTGTTCCTCTTAAAATCAACGATTGTTCCCATTTTTGGATTCAGGTTTGGAAAAGGTTACTTGATGTCCCTTGGCTGGAGCTGTGATGGTATGCGTTACAGAACAACGAATTCTTATTTTTTTAAATGAAAGATCGTTATATCTTATTTTCTTGTAACTTTTATAATTAAAAAAATATATATTTGTACCATTCAATTTAAAATTCTCGAGAAACCGAAACTTTTCTCTAAAAATGCTTCCGGAGGTCAAATTTGAATATTAAAATAGGTGTCTAGATACTGGTTAGTCTGCACGCAGCCTGCTGTGTAGATTATGCTGATTCTACACACAGTTGTCTACGTTATGCTGACTCTACCTACAATGATCTAGATTATGCTTGGTCTACACACAGTCCTCAAAATGCTGATTCTAGGTCTAGATGCTGCTGGTTCTACACACAGTTGTCTAGATTATTCTGATTCTACAAAGGTGTCAGATGCTGAGTCAACACAAAGTTGTCTGGATTCTGCTCATTTTACACACAGTTATCAGGATGTTGACTGGACTTTCTTGAGAGCTTATTATTTTTGCACGAATCTGACTTGGACGAAGGGTCTATGCTAACTTTACGATTTGATGTATTACCTAAGGAGACCAACGCTGACGCAATAGCAAGACCAGCTGAAAAAAACCCAGAAAAAACTTAAATTAGGATGTTGGTTGGTGTCTGCCTACAGGCGTCTTTTCCACCTAATGTTGTAGTAGTAGTGCCAACGCCAGTTTCCACGAATGTATCGCCTTCTAAGTAGAATCCTTCGGATAATTTAGGCCATGTGCATTGGAGCTTTTCAACTCCACCTTTAAAGCCTCGGTCCTTCAGATGTCGGAGAGACACGCCCAGATGAGTATTCCACACAAAGAATTAGTTTCGCAACAAAGGGGCTGTTTCCTCCACCTTAAGCACACTTCCTCAGGAGAACACCCTGGACTTCACAGTCGATTGGTTCTACGTACCAATTCCACTCGGGATTTTTTTCCGACCAAAGATCGCCTACCTTTCGCTTAGATGACAAAATCCCCCTGTTTGTTTCCACTATGGATCCAAATGCTGCTGCTTGGATCTGACATTGAATCATAACATTTTTACAATATTTGTAACACTATTTCTCTTCCATCATAGGTTAACAGCCATCGGGCTGGTTTGCAACAACTCACCATGAATTGTTGACTCTTAAGAATCCTTAGGGATAATACAGTAGCTTCTCCTTGCTTTTTTTATGGGAAATGAAAAAAATATCGTTTCCAAACCTTCCTTTAGTCGCCTTTTACGACTGGCATGGACTTGGGTGCCTTGGAAGTATTCTTTTTAAGTCCCCCTATCCACAGGGGACTTAAACCTTTGAATTCCGGAGTGATCCTTTGTTGGACGTAAAATACATCCAGTATATTATTTGGGTCATAAAACTTAGCAATTCTCAGGATATTTTGTGTGGTATCGACTCTTGCATCAGATATTAAACTAATGCGTCAAATTTAAACAATATTAAGTACAACAAAGAATTCAAGTTATACATCACCCGATGCCGAAATGTTATATCGACATGCCAAGAGAACTCAAACAATATTAATTGTTCAGAATTAATTCGAAATTGCTATTTGCTGAACTCAATATCATTTAGCCAATAGAAAACCGGAAAAGATCCTAATGGTCGATCTGAAGGAAGAACTTCAGATCGAGCGTCTATTAAAATCTAATTTTGACATTCGACGATCAGCAACTTAATATTTTATAAAATTATTTCTAAGTCCTGAATTCCAATAAAGAACAATTTCGTAAAATTTAATCATTGGTAATTTTCAACATTAACATCTTGTTGTTCTCATTTCTATTATAGTTTTCTCTCTCAGGTTGGGGTCTATCTTAAAAAGGAGTTTACTCTGAAACGGATAGACGGGCAACAAACTTTTCCATAGGAAAACCAGCTTCCCATACCAAAATATATCCCACACCTTTTGGGACTGTGGCTCTCTTTGGCCTGAAAAAAAGGGGGACTATTGTCGAAAACGGTAACAACAAAAACAACGAGAGCGCCCTAGAAGAAATGTTTTACCCCTTGTAAAAAAATAATTAAATAATTTTCTATGATTTGCGCGACTACAGCTAACATTCAACGCTAGGCACAAGGAAGTAATATAGGCTAAAATTAACGTGTCCTTTTTTTTTAAAAAAAAAACAACAACAACAACTAATAAGTATTTATTTCCAATTATTTTTTATGACACACGTTAATTTTAAACGTATCAAGTGGAAAGGTCATACCTCTAAAGGCACTTGGAGAAGTGCGCCGTACCTGTTATTTTGTTTTTATAATTATCTGATTGTCCATTTGGAGTACATATCAAGTGGAAAGGTCATACCTCCAAGGTTTTTGGAGAAGTGCGCCGTACCTGTTATTTAGTTTTTATAATTATCTGATTGGCCATTTGGAGTACGTATCAAGTGAAAGGTCATACCTCCAAGGTTTTTGGAGAAGTGCGCCGTACCTGTTATTTAGTTTTTATAATTATCTGATTGGCCATTTGGAGTACGTATCCAGTGAAAGGTCATACCTCCAAGGTTTTTGGAGAAGTGCGCCGTACCTGTTATTTAGTTTTTATAATTATCTGATTGTCCATTTGGAGTACGTATCAAGTGGAAAGGTCATACCTCCAAGGTTTTTGGAGAAGTGCGCCGTACCTGTTATTTAGTTTTTATAATTACCTGATTGGCCATCTGAAGTAGGTATCAAGTGGAAAGGTCATACCTCTAAGGTATTTGGAGAAGTGGGCGGTACCTGTTATTTAGTTTTTATAATTACCTGACTGGCCATCTAGAGTACGTATCAAGTGGAAAGCTCATACCTCCAAGGTACTTGGAGAAGTGGGCAGTACCAGTTATTTAGTTTTTATAATTATCTGATTGGCCATTTGGAGTACATATCAAGTGGAAAGGTCATACCTACAAGGTACTTGGAGAAGTGGGCGGTACCTGTTATTTAGTTTTTATAATTACCTGATTGGCCATTTGGAGTACGTATGAAGTGGAAAGGTCATACCTCTAAGGTACTTGGAGAAGTGAGCGGTACCTGTTATTTAGTTTTTATAATTACCTGATTGGCCATTTGGAGTATAGGAGTTTCCTCCTGTCGGCAGTCTTATGAGTAGAGACAACACAGCCGCCCTATTGCCTATACATGGCTCTAGTGCAATGGGACTGGGCGAGTTCTGAAAAATAAAAACAAATACTTAAAATTTTGAACCGAACCAAGATTTTTTTTTTTTTTTTTTTTGAGTAGGATCAATAATAAATTGACATCATGGTGCCCAATGATAGCTCAATCAGCAAATTCTATGAGCATAATAAATGACCGTACTAGAACGCTTCATTAAAATCGGACAAGGCGTTCGAGAGTTATCGTGGAATGAACAAACTAACAAACGTTTAAGGAAAAATTGTGGGGTTAAAACTAGACATCACTTTGTTCAATAAACATTAATGGAAAAATTTGCAACTGATACGGGAAAAAAGTATCTTCGTAAGAAATACACTGGATTTTTTTAAATTTGTATCGGTATCTGTTTCCTTAAAAATCAACTGTTCTCCCAACGTCTAGATTCAGATTTAAAAAATAGTGAAATGGTGGGATGCAAACCAATACACAGTGGATATTATAGTTTTCGTGAAGGGTTTGGGATCTGCCTCGTTAGCTCAGTGGATAAGCGCTCGCCTGGTAAACAGGAGGGCGTGGGTTCAATCCCCAGCAGAGGCAGAATTTTTTTCTCATTAATTTGAGTATTTAATTTGAGAAAATGCCTCAGGCATTAACCTCGCCTAGTGGGTAACTTCCACTCAAAGAGTCTATATTTTCTTTCTTTTTTTGGTATGGCTTTGGTTAGGTCCACTCCTTGTTATTTTTCACATCTCTTACCGTTGGGGCTGAGTAATTGGCCCGCTAAAAAGTGTCTTTTTGGCGATAAATCACTTTCAGTTGTACTTTCAATTTTATCCTTTCCTTTTTTCGTACACTGGATACTAAAAGAAAATTTCAATTTTCTACGGTCGTTTTTTTTTTTTTTTTTTTTTTTGCTTAACAAGAGTAATTCAAATTTAGACTGATGAGGATTTTTTTTTTGCTTAGTCTCTTTAACATCTATTGGTCATTCGGGACGGGGTTTTTACCCTCCATTCGCTGGAAACTTACAAACCAACTACCCACATTAACCTCACCCAGCCTGGGTTGACGAGGGTGTGAACCTAAATGGTCACCTACTTAGTAAATCCTCGCTGAACGTTGCTTAAATTCAGTGATCTAACGGGAACTAGTGCAATATACGCTGGCCAAAAATAAGTTGATATGAAGATACAGTGAGATAAAAACTTTTGATGGATCTGATATTGAATGATATACGTTATAAGTCGGCCTGGAGGATAAAACACGCCATAATGAGGACGCGTAAAGAAAGAACAAAAAATCAATAGTTAACATTGACAACTTACTTTTTTTCTCTTCTTTGGAGGTAAAGGCGGTACATTGATTGATGCCCGCCTATTTCGCCTTTCTATTTCAACGACAACTTGGGCAAATGGTCGACTTGCCATTTGTTCCATTTCGACAAAAAGGCGCTGTCTTCGTCGATATAAATCGTATTTTTGTTTAATTTTCCACATTATAGCGGCGACTAGAAGAAGTAACAGGAAGCATCTGAAACAGGGAGATTGATGGTCATACTCGCGTCCAACTTACCCAGCGAAAGAGCCCCTCCGGGTTCATTGTCACCAAATTTTTTTTTTAATATTCAATTGATATTATTCGATACAAAGTACGTAGAATCCAAAAATCGTTCGCCGATTCCAAAGGTTTATTGGTGAAATCGGTGTATGGTGGAAACAAAAATAGGCAGCCTCCCTAGCCTAGTGGCTATCACACTGGCTTTGTCCTAGGGAGAATAGAGTTCGAATCGTAATTAGACAATTCAATAAGTGTTTTAATTTGGTTTTTCCTCATAAATTATTTTCATACAAGAAAAAAATCGGTTTAAATTAAATATTTATTGTTAATGCTGCTATTGGGTTAGTGGTAAGACGCTCTGACTGGTAAACAGTGGGGCGCGAGTTTAAACCCTGCCAATCCATGGAATTTCATCCTTATGAATTTGAGATATTCACCACTATTGGAGGACATGGGAGCGGCCGGGAATAACAACATTCTAGTCCAGCGTACGCAGAGTAGTATAATATGCTACTCAACCCTTCCACCAACATCACTTTCCGCAATGGACACGGAATGTCCTGTTGTTGTGATCGGGAGCGTGCCAAACTGGCCGCTCATTATTCTAATGTAACTTTTAGGCCCGATCCTACCACGTTTTTTCAAGGAGTTTCATTCTAACACTGTGTCAACCTGTGTTAATACAATACCCAGATCCGAGTGTTTCAAAACTCGGCTTTTGGTAGGACCGGACTTTAACCAGTTATTCCAATGTAATTCATTCTTCAATTCATATAAGAAACTTCTTTATTTATATTCCCAATCCTTTCAATTTCAAAATCATAAAAGTCCCCAGATGGTTGGTTGGTTTTACATACAAAGGCAACCCAAGCATTCAAAAATGTTTGACCAAAGTCCATCAATACAGCAATGCAAACCAAAAGAAGACCCACATCGTCTCGCAGCAATCATCCTCATTGTGATGATTTGCTGTGATGAAAGAATTTTTTACTAAAATCATTGATTTTAGTCTTCTTAAGTTTATAATTTCTGTTACAACAATATGAACACGGAAACACGGAATGTAAGTCTTCAACCCCACCCTTCCTTAATTATATTTGGGGTCGGCGCTACTTTCCTTTTTCTACCATGCCACAACCTTATGTTCGGTGCCTAATCTCTTTAGCTGTAACTCTTTCCTGGCACGGTAACCCTAGCTTGCTTCTAACAGTATCCATAGAAACTCGCTTTTTGCTGATGATCTCTCATCATTGGTTTGAGAGTTTTTTAAAGGCTGGATGCCCTTTCTAACATCAAACCTTCTGTAATTACACGGGCTTAGGACCGTCACCTAATGAAGCTGGCTTGCTCTACTCGCTGACTAAATTTCCAAACGCCAAACCTTCTGCATCCACCCGGGCTTAGTACCGTCACCTAATGAAGCTGGCTTGCTCTCCTTGTTGGCTACATTTCCTAACACCAAACCTTCTATATTTACACGGGCTTAGTACCGTCACCTAATGAAGCTGGCTTGCTCTCCTCGGTGGCTACATTGGACACGAGAATATTCTGAGCTAAGTTGACAGAGTTTGTTTTCTGGTCAGGATTTAAGAAAATACATCTTTATACTCACGAAGAAAAAGTGATAAAAAATTGTTGTAAATTCAACTTCGGATACTGCGAGAATGAGATTGATATCCAAAGCGGAGCTTTAAAATCATAAACATATACATAGAACGTTGTCATGGTGACATTGTCCACACCAAACTTGTGTTCAGATTTCAGAAATCGACTTTTAAATACAGTAGGAGTACAATTCTGAGCTATGACTAATGGCTTTTCTGGACTTGTTGCTGAAATCAGAAGCAAAAATATTCATTAGAAACTTAGAAAAGAAGGAGAAAAGGAAGTAGCAATCATTGGATGGTTGTTTATGATAAAAGGGTATAGCCCACCAGATGTGGGATAAAAACGGGTTGCATGAATTGCTGTTTATGAAAAAAGAAAAACCACAAATAGGTTACCAACTTCCTGCTTGGAAAAACTAAAGAAGAAGGGAACGCAAAGATGGGAAGAAGGAGCGCCTTAAATAATATTCACAGCACAGTATTTCACTATAATATTAAATGATTATTATATTTTATACTGTTAGAGGGAAGCTTGGCTCCCTCTGCTAAACCTAGACAAAGCTTGACCCCAACTATTAGTACAGCAGAGACACCCCGTCTCTGTCGAACTAACATAGGGAAGTACTGTACGACGTCATCTCGAACATGGTAATAAACATAAACAAGAGAAATCATACTGCCCGAGATGTAGGTTGGCAGCAGTATAAAGTTTTCATTTGCTAAGAGGGGATCAGATCAGATTTGGAGAAAGGAAGTGCAGGTTTATAGGTTTTACAGAGGGTGCCAAGTTTCCCCCCTAACAATATTAGGTTATTAATAAAATTAATTGTCCAAGAATTATGTATCGATATTTAAAATGGTTTTATTGGGTAATCAAATTGAACTTATTTCGTTGGATGGTAGAATCGAATTGAGGTGCGTCTGGCAGGTATATCAAAATCTAAATAGATGTCGCTACTGATTCATCTGTTTTGATTGTTATAATCATTTTACTGAGCACAGAACTATGAATTGTAAAGTCAGCATCCACAAAAGTTAAGGTTGATTGTTAGATTAGTGTGCTGACTCATCTGTTTTGATTGTTACATTCATTTGTCTGAACACAGATCAATGAATTGTAATCAGCATCAATGTGTCGTGATAGGGGAAAATGTTAGATTACTATGCTGACTCATCTGTTTTGATAGCAATATTCATTTGTCTGAACCTCTGAACACAGATCAATGAATTGTAATCAGCATCAATGTGTCGTGATGGGGAAGAATGTTAGATTACTATGCTGACTCACCTGTTTTGATTGTTATATTAATTTTGCTGAGCATAAAAAAATGAACTGTAAAGTTAGTATTCACGACATATTATGGTGGAATGTTAGAGTGCTGACTCACCTGTTTTGATTGTTATATTCATTTTGCTCAGCACAGAACAATGAATTGTAAAGTCAGCATCTACATCATGTTTAGGAGGAATGTTTCGAAAATTGATTTGTGTATAATATTGATCTTCTCGTTTGGACAAATTAAAAGTAAATTGGTAATCGATGGTCAAATCATAAAAGCAGGATTCGTGATTGAGGGGTGATCCTAGATAATGATTGGCCGTATCACATCGCTCACAATGGTCTCCAATGATTCCTTTGGTTGTACAAAAACATTTGCCAGTCTCAGAATTACATTTTTGACCATGATCGTTACACTCGCAAGCTGAAACACAAGAATTAATATACAGTTGTTGTTCATGTTTTGGTGTATTATTTTCAATAATGAACTTTTGGAATAGTCACGGAAAAAAAAAAATACCCCGCCTCAAAATTTGATATTATACGTTTCAAGGTATGTAAAAACCAAAAATCGAATTAAAAAAAAAATAATCCGTTTGTCCGCCGTCCGCCGTGATGGGCACTTTTGCCACTTAGCGTTGACCGATTTGGATGAAATTTGGTATATAGGTCTTATCTGAGCTCTAATTGTGCCCCGAAATTTTTAGTCGCAATCGAATAAACCCTTGGCGATTTTTGTCGCTTTATAGCGGTTTTCAGTATTGCTATCTAAAAGGAGAATGTAAGAGCTAGAGATTTGAATTTTTGTATGTATGTCATATTTGGGGTCTCAGCTAGCTACGAAACTTTTGGGTTCAATCAAATATAGCGCTGGCGGTTTTTACCGCTTTCAAGCGGTTTTCATTAATGTTTTGTTTTGTTCGGACTACCCGGGGCCAAATGGCGGCCCATTATTTGAATGAGGTCTATAGTTCACAGAACTAATATTTTAGTACCCAAGTACAAAGAATACACTGAATTTATTTGTAATCTGTGTTTAAAATTTTAAGATGTCTTCAAATACAATTATGACTTACTTCCACAGTGAAAAATTTGGCCACCCGGGGCCAATTGTCGGCTCATTATTTGAGCGAGGTCTACAGTTCAAAAAGGGTTCTAAGGTGGTTCTTTTGGATGTTCTGTTCAATGGATTACAGCCCCCGCCCTCAACTACGAAACATTCTACTCACCACAGTAGTCCTCCTGGTCTATTGGGTATCACACTGATATTGAACATGAGGAACCCGCCGAGGTGGGAAAATTTTCGACTTAGTGCTTATGATTTTGGGATGCACTCAGCCTCGTGAGGACAATTGATTATCTACTTCAGTGTGAGTAGCGACAAGTAGCGGCTTTACAGTGTAAGAAGATTTGTTGGTAGAAAATTTAAGAGATTAGAACATGAGGCTCTTAGTAATGCTGTGATACCAACATAATTATTGTGGAGGCTGTTTGGGCCTTACCACAAAGAAACTCTACATTCACAATTTTGGTTTATTATTTTCAATAATGAATCGTCATGAAAAAAAAAGAAAAAACTCAAAATTTGATATTATACGTTTCAAGGTACGTAGAATCCAAAAATCAAATAAAATAAAATCCGTTTGTCCACCGTCCGCCGTGATGGGCACTTTTGCCAATTAGCGGTGACCGATTGGGATGAAATTTGGTATATAGGTTTTTTTTTTGGTGCAATCAAATACACCCTTGGCGATTTTTTTCTCTTATTAGCGGTTTTCAGTATTGCTGTCTAAAAGGAGAATGGTAAGAGCTAGAGATTTAAAATTTTGTATGTATGCCATGTTTGGGGTCTCAGTTAGCTCCGAATCTTTTGGGTTTAATCAAATATACCGCTGGCGGTTTTCATTAATCCTGTCTAAAAAGAGAATGGTAAGAGCAAGAGACTTCAAATTTAGTAGGTATGCCAAATTTAGGGTCTAATTACGTCCCAGATTTGGAATCGTCACGAGACCCCCTCAATTTTTTGCACCCCCCCCCATAAAAAAAATAAAAAAAATTATTATTTTTTGCCAGAAAAATAATAAACCCATGTGTCACATTGGCAGAGTTTATTTATAATCTACTCACCATGACAAGATCCTCCGTTGAGCGGATTACCATAATACCCATTTTGACATTTCTCACAATGCGCTCCCGTGGTCAAATTGGAACACGGCAAACACTTGTTAGTGTTTTCCTCACAAACAGCATGACCATTACATTGGCACGTTGGACATTTGGTAAAGAACCACTGAGTTGATGATTTACATTGGTCAGTGTAAGGTCCGTGATTACCACCAGCCATGCATGTACCAAGTCCTGTACCAGATCCGTCATCACACCAACCACATTCTGGATCGTTCCGACACTCGCTACAACTTTTATAGAAACTGCACGCTGACTTTCCTAAAAGAAAGAAATAGAGTCAGCAACAGATCCAATTATCAAAAAGTTAACGTCCACACGATGACTGGTTGTACGCACCAGGACGACTTGGAGCGCATACCATCTAAGTTCCACCTAAGAAGGCGAGGCCATCAAAACTATTTCAATAGCCTGATGCCCGGAACTTCGTATGAGTCTTTTCCTGTGGCTGTAAAATTCTATTTTTTTTTTTAAATAAAATAGCTCGGATATCAAACCAAGATAGAATGGATTATACATTATTTTCTAAAACAGCCTCAGTAGTTCAGTTAATAAAGGTGGTAGATTCGTAACCTGAAGACTGCGGGATCGAATTCAAGCATGAACATGGGATACAGCAATAACACGGGGAACTACTCTGTGGCGAGGATATTACCTTAATAAGACAAACGAATTTTTTGTTTCTATATTTTTTCTGAAAGTTTTTGTAAAACAAATGATCGAGAAAAAATATCCCAATTTGACCTGTTTTCTAGTTCGCGATTGCTAACATTGAAATAACATTAATTTTATCTTTGCCTAAAAGTTTTCTTCAGCATGACGGGGCTCTTCTTCAAAAGTGCATGAAATGCTACACAACTTTTGTTGATGTTTAACTTGACGATGAGCATAGCTTTCAACACTAAAAATAGTAGATACACTACCCTACCTAATACTTAACATTACAAATATTCGTGGTTAAGAGGTAGTAGCGCTTCTAACTTTCAACCTTGTCAGCCGAATTGATTTCCGTCCGGAACTGATTTTTCTCAACCGGAAGCATTTATTTTTAAAAAGTTGGTTTCAACAAAAAGCGGGACATATTCATTGCATTGTTCAAAATGCGGGACATTTACCACAACGAACTAACGTTTCATTCCAAAGAACATACCTGGAAACGTTCTGCATCGCACTTGCTGTGTAGTCCATTCTCTACAAAGAACATACCTGGAAACGTTCTGCATCGCACTTGCTGTGTAGTCCATTCTCTACAAAGAACATACCTGGAAACGTTCTGCATCGCACTTGCTGTGTAGTCCATTCTCTACAAAGAACATACCTGGAAACGTTCTGCATCGCACTTGCTGTGTAGTCCATTCTCTACAAAGAACATACCTGGAAACGTTCTGCATCGCACTTGCTGTGTAGTCCATTCTCTACAAAGAACATACCTGGAAACGTTCTGCATCGCACTTGCTGTGTAGTCCATTCTCTACAAAGAACATACCTGGAAACGTTCTGCATCGCACTTGCTGTGTAGTCCATTCTCTACAAAGAACATACCTGGAAACGTTCTGCATCGCACTTGCTGTGTAGTCCATTCTCTACAAAGAACATACCTGGAAACGTTCTGCATCGCACTTGCTGTGTAGTCCATTCTCTACAAAGAACATACCTGGAAACGTTCTGCATCGCACTTGCTGTGTAGTCCATTCTCTACAAAGAACATACCTGGAAACGTTCTGCATCGCACTTGCTGTGTAGTCCATTCTCTACAAAGAACATACCTGGAAACGTTCTGCATCGCACTTGCTGTGTAGTCCATTCTCTACAAAGAACATACCTGGAAACGTTCTGCATCGCACTTGCTGTGTAGTCCATTCTCTACAAAGAACATACCTGGAAACGTTCTGCATCGCACTTGCTGTGTAGTCCATTCTCTACAAAGAACATACCTGGAAACGTTCTGCATCGCACTTGCTGTGTAGTCCATTCTCTACAAAGAACATACCTGGAAACGTTCTGCATCGCACTTGCTGTGTAGTCCATTCTCTACAAAGAACATACCTGGAAACGTTCTGCATCGCACTTGCTGTGTAGTCCATTCTCTACAAAGAACATACCTGGAAACGTTCTGCATCGCACTTGCTGTGTAGTCCATTCTCTACAAAGAACATACCTGGAAACGTTCTGCATCGCACTTGCTGTGTAGTCCATTCTCTACAAAGAACATACCTGGAAACGTTCTGCATCGCACTTGCTGTGTAGTCCATTCTCTACAAAGAACATACCTGGAAACGTTCTGCATCGCACTTGCTGTGTAGTCCATTCTCTACAAAGAACATACCTGGAAACGTTCTGCATCGCACTTGCTGTGTAGTCCATTCTCTACAAAGAACATACCTGGAAACGTTCTGCATCGCACTTGCTGTGTAGTCCATTCTCTACAAAGAACATACCTGGAAACGTTCTGCATCGCACTTGCTGTGTAGTCCATTCTCTACAAAGAACATACCTGGAAACGTTCTGCATCGCACTTGCTGTGTAGTCCATTCTCTACAAAGAACATACCTGGAAACGTTCTGCATCGCACTTGCTGTGTAGTCCATTCTCTACAAAGAACATACCTGGAAACGTTCTGCATCGCACTTGCTGTGTAGTCCATTCTCTACAAAGAACATACCTGGAAACGTTCTGCATCGCACTTGCTGTGTAGTCCATTCTCTACAAAGAACATACCTGGAAACGTTCTGCATCGCACTTGCTGTGTAGTCCATTCTCTACAAAGAACATACCTGGAAACGTTCTGCATCGCACTTGCTGTGTAGTCCATTCTCTACAAAGAACATACCTGGAAACGTTCTGCATCGCACTTGCTGTGTAGTCCATTCTCTACAAAGAACATACCTGGAAACGTTCTGCATCGCACTTGCTGTGTAGTCCATTCTCTACAAAGAACATACCTGGANTGCCAAGTTTCAAGTCTCTACGTTTAGCCATCGTGGAGCTACGTTGATTATCAGTCAGTCAGTACGTCAGTATACCAACTGGGCTTTGCGTTTTATAAGTATAGATAAATAGACAATAAGTCCGCATTTTGTTTTGGGTATCTTGGAAAATGGAGTATTTTCGAACCAAAATATGTTTTAAAATTCGCACGAGGGCAACCAGAAACAAATACTTGTTCCATATTAAAGATATAGGTAAATCAAACATAGGCAGACTTATTGTCTATTTATCTATACTTATGAAAATAAAAGATAGGTGCCATAATTAGAGAAATTTATCTAGTTTCTCTTCTATCAATAATATCCTGATGGGATGCGTTCAATAACAAGTGGCTCCTCGGGGTCACATAGATTCCGCCCCCGAAAAAAAAAATCATGTCTATAAAAACATGTTCCTCGATATTGGTGTCCTATGCAATTCTTCAATATCCCATTGCAAATAATTCGCCTAGTTTTAGACACTCTTGGAAATTCTAAATGGCTGCCATTTAGAATTTCCAAACACGCTAAACGTGTGTAATTTTTTAACGTGTGTAAAAAACCGAACACGCTAAACGTGTGTAATATTTTGCATAGTACTTCTAATTTTATTGTCTTTCTGAAAATGTATCACAAGATGGGGATCGTATTTAAAAAAACAAAAAAAGACTCCCTGGGGGGCCACATGGGACCCGCCCCTGAAAAATTGTTCACCCCATCAGGCGGTTTAATTTTGGATATAATACCATGCGAAATATCAAAACTCCAAATAAAGCCGTTCAAAAGATATTCAGGTGGTCTTGGACTTTTGGGACACGCAGTATACATTTGGATTACTACATGAACTTACCTCAGTGGCGGCTTCCGTACTGTTATGCGCACTCCTGAATACACCCGAGTAACTCCACTGACAGACTGTATTGAACAGACAAGACTGACAGGAATGAAGTTCACTACAGATGTACTTACCTTTTGATTACTACATGAACTCACCTCAGTGGCGGCTTCTGTACTGTTATGCGCACTCCTGCACACACCCGAGTAACTCCACTGACAGACTGGATTGGACAGACAAGACTGACAGGAATGAAGTTGACTACAGATGTACTGATATTGGTCGACAATTCGATTACCCTCCGAAGACGAATGAGAACAATGGTCCATTCGAGTCAAACTACGAGATCCGTCCTGGAAAGATAATAAGGGACGGGTTTATTAGTTTCCTATTTGGGAAGGAACTAAAATCTCAGTTAGCGTCTATGGCACGTTGAATACACCAGTTCCCGTTAGATCACTGAAGTTAAGCAACGTCCAGCGAGGTTGTACCATATGCGTGTCCACGTGGGTTCGCGCCCTCGTGATGCGGGTTTTTTTTCGGCCCAACCCAGACGGGGTGAGGTGAATGTGGGTAGCTGGTTTGCAAGTTTCCAGCGAATGAAGGGTAAAACCCCCGTCTTGAATGACCAATAGCTGTTAAAAAGACGTTAAGCCAAATTAAAAAAAAAAAAAAAAAAAAAAAAAAAAAAAAAAAAAAAAAAAAAAAAAAAAAAAAAAAAAAGTAATCAGAAGTTAAAGTTAAGCATAGGAAAGCTGCATATCAAATCCTGGACAAGAAACGAGAGATTTCTAGCAAGGCGGGATCTTTCCCATTCGCGGCTTGCAATTTGCAACATCCCTCCCGCCACCCCTTGTGTTTTGTTTTTAACTTTTTATGTGTAGACGTCTCCGTGGTAGAGTGCGCATCACACTCGGCTTGCACCAAGGAGGTTCCCGGGTCGATACCTTGACTGGTCGAAAATTTGAAAAAGTGTTTTTCGAATTTTCTTCTTGGTCTGGGGGTAACTCAGCTTGTGTTTGGGGGTAACTCAGCCTCCTGAGGACAATTGAGTAGCTATGTTAATAGCGCCAAGTGGTAGCATTATAAGATAAAAATTGTTAAAGTGGAGCTTAGGCTTAGTATTATTGGAGTGAATGTTGAAAATACCTTGTAATGCTATGATACCCACAAACATTGTGACATAATAACACAAAGAAATATACATTTACATTTAACTTTTTATGTTTACTTGTTAGCTTTTTTGACATATTTTTACCCAACTAGACAGGCTAGGAAACGTTTTTACGGCCATGCCTTGATGAGGAATCTTGCTTGAGCATGACACTTTTTAAAAGTGATTAAAAAGGTGAAAAATATTATCAGGGGATTAAAAGTGGTGGGTTTTTGAAAATAAAGGAATTTTTCTTGTCCAGGATTCCCTGTGATATGCCGCACTCTAAACATAGCAAAGATTTTCCTGATTTAAACGAAATATTACTATCATTTTAAACCAATTCTGAAAGTTCATCAACAAAATGCGAGTTTTCACGCAGCTTCTATTGATACTGTGAGAAGCAAGCAATGGTTACCGTCCCAGGAAAGGATACAGCCAAAGAAAGTAGGCACTGAACAAAAGGTTGTGGCATGGCAGAATTGAGGAAACACTGACCCTAAATAGAATTGGGAAAAGGCGAAGTCCTTTTTGTTTTGCTTATTTACACAAATTTCATAGATAGAGTCTTACCTTGCAGTAAGACTCTTGGTCTGCAGTCAACGCCAAGATGCAAGTATTGGTATCCGGACACCACCCACAATTGAAAGATGTACTGGCACAAGAATAACAATCAGTCAGAGCTAAACACATTTGGGTTTTTGTAAATACCGTAGATCGAGGTTTGTCCGGACATTTTCTGAAACACAAAACAAATTAGTAAGTAATGAGATAGGAGAGATTAGTGATCATAACACAAAAAACGACAAATATAAGGGGCTGCTGAGCATCCCAAGAGTCAAGTTAGAGAGAGAAAGAGGGATATCACAAGCTGGTGATAAGTTATTCTAAGACCGCACTGGAGTGTTTTTCATTCTGCAATTGTCTAGTCTTACGAGTAGTTGAATGTTCTTCCATAATTTTGAGACCCCTATCAATTCATCTCAATAAACCGAATTGCTTTTGAGGACCGTTGGCTGATCATTCCAGAATGACATGGAGAGCATACCACAATATTGGGCCCCCCGGGGGGGGCCCAATATTATTTTTTGAAAATGATTTTTATCTTTTTAGCGGTTTGTTTTAGAAACGTAAAATTTTGATATGTTATTGCTGGTGTTAAGGGCTTTTCGATTTTGAGGGGGGCCCTGCCCCTCCCGGAGGGCAGGGCCCCCCTGTTTATCGAAAATGATTTTTTATAATTTGATCAAGATATTTTTTCTATTAATTAATACAACACTAACGTGAACACCTGATCATCTTGATCCACTAGTCGGTAAACCTGAATCTAGAAATAGAAAACGAGAAAATGAGTGAACTTTCACATCACTTATAGTTCACAGGGAAACTTATACATATGTGTAACAATATTAGTATGGATACTCACAGGCCCTTGCTGTAACTGTGATGGGAAAATGATTTTTTATAATTTGATCAAGATATTTTTTCTATTAATTAATACAACACTAACGTATCAGGCCGTCCCGATAGAATTAGCCATGATGAGTCTATGAGGTTACTTACTTGTATTTCACCGACTCGTCACTGGTCAGTATTTTATAATCATAGGAATGTATCTCGAAGCACATCTCACTGCCCATATCCCAAATACATTTGATTCCGGGCCGCACACTCAAACACGAGGCCATGCTTTTGAAACTATTACACGACCCGGGCGTATATCTAGAAATAAAATCACACATAAAATTATAGAACGCTTATAGGAAAAGGGTTTCATATGTCTTAGAAAGTTTGGGGGTAAAAAAACGAGAAGGAAAAGGAAAAAAATGGTGAAAATATGGCTCGGGAACAAGAGAAAATGAATTTTTTATTTCATTATATTATTAAACTGGTTGTAGGTCTCCATTGAGACTGATTGTAATTATCACTGCGACTTTCATTTGTTATTAAACTGGTTGTAGGTTTCTATTGAGACTGATTGTAATTATCACTGCGACTTTTATTTATTATTAAACTGGTTGTAGGTCTCTATTGAGACTGATTGTAATTATCACTGCGATCTTTATTTATTATTAAACTGGGTGCAGGTCTCTATTGAGACTGATTGTAATTATCACTGCGACCTTTATTTATTATTAAACTGGTTGTAGGTCTCTATTGAGACTGATTGTAATTATCACTGCGACCTTTATTTATTATTAAACTGGTTGTAGATCTCTATTGAGACTGATTGCAATTATCACTGCGACCTTTATTTATTATTAAACTGGTTGTAGGTCTCTATTGCGACTGATTGTAATTATCACTGCGACCTTTATTTATTATTAAACTGGTTGCAGGTCTCTATTGAGACTGATTGTAATTATCACTGCGACCTTTATTTATTATTAAACTGGTTGCAGGATGCAGGTCTCTATTGAGACTGATTGCAATTATCACTGCGACCTTTATTTATGATTAACCTGATTGCAGGATGCAGGTCTCTATTGAGACTGATTGAAATTATCACTGCGATCTTTATTTATTATTAACCTGATTGCAGGATGCAGGTCTCTATTGAGACTGATTGTAATTATCACTGCGACCTTTATTTATTATTAACCTGATTGCAGGATACAGGTCTCTATTGAGACTGATTGCAATTAACACTGCGACCTTTATTTAGATCTATTGTGACCAGTATTTCGAAGAGGCGGGGATGAAATTAGATTCGAACCAAAAACCTACTTGTTACAAATCCACCACCTCGAACAACTTAGCTGAGGCTCTTAGGAAATGGCATAGTTGTTCATGATTTGAGGTTCGCCTTTTTTTTAGCGAAAAAAGTTCAAATTATCTGCACGATTACACAATAATTTATCTTCTATGGACGAGAAAGTAAAAACTCCTGCGAATTTAGATCATGTTTGTGTTTACTTCATTTTACTTGAAAAAAGCTTTTAAGTTTTGGCAACCATTTACCCATATGGAGCTTACATACCAAATTTCGTCAAAATGGGGCAGGCAATAACACCACTTACGGCAGACAGATAATTTTTTATTTTTTTAATTTTAAATTCTACGTAGGTACCCTGAAACGTAAAATATCAAATTTTGAAGGGGACATATCTCCTCCCCCCCCCAAGAAAAAACTCCAAAAATACATCCCTAAATAAGTTTTTGTCATTATACATCTAAATCTCGAAGACTAATATTTGACGTGGATCCCGAAGAGCCATGTCAATCACTACAATAGAATTACATCAGTAACATAAACATATTAGTATTGCTGAGTTGCTTTCTGTATTATGCTACGCTATCAGCAGGCGAGGTCGGCCCGAGAGAATGTTACCCTCAAGTAACTGCTCACAATCTCAAGTATGACCTATTTTTCACTATGGAAGATAGTAACTCATAATTGGATTGGAGGAAATTACGTTTATTCAATAAAATAAAATGATAATGGGGTGGAATCCTAGCTTCTCTCCCCAATCAGAATAAGGTCCAACTTACTGTATGATATCATTCAACATTTGTCCATTAAATCCAGCGTACACATACATCTTCTGATCAAATATCACGCTTGTATGTCCATATCTGGCCACATCTGCTTGTATACTGGACATACCCATAGTGAACCATTCGTCACAAAGTACATCATAGGCCAGAACATCTCGAGAATAACACTTGGCACCGTGTGATTGGATCGAGTCATTGTGAGTGTTGCCACCAAACACCAACATGATGCCACCCATAAATGTGGCAGTATGGAGGAACCGAGAGTGTGGAGAAGGCATAAGCAGAGTCCTGGAATAGAACAAAATGATGGGTCAAGTAAAAGGTGTAATCATACATATAGGGTTCTCATACATATATCACATTTAGAATTTTGGTTTATTTTCATCTAGCGAAGTAGGCACCACCTACTTCGCTTGGCATCTTAGAGGTAAGGTCGTTCACGTGCTGCTGTCGTGTCCCAAATCATTTGAAATAATTTGGTACCTATAGTAAGATAAGTAGCTCTAAAATGTTAACTTTAAAAAATTTAAATTTAAAAATGAATAAGAATCTTTCTAAAAAATGATATGTTATGCCGAAAATCATGTAAAAAATGTCCAAAATTTCTGCATGATTACAATACTTTCTTCAATAGGAAGAGAAAATAAAAAGGTTTGCTACTGATTATTTTAGATTTTTCAATATTCTGAACAAGAAATGTCACCCATAGTTTTTTACAGAGTAATCTTATTTAATAGGGCCAGTTTGGGTTGGGTGCCAGGACATTGCTGGCAATGAACGGGCCGACCATCTGGCAAGAATGGGGTCCGGGATGCCATTCATCGGACCGGAGTTCGTGATCTGTCTAAGCGCGACTGAGGTCAGAAAATTCATCGCAGGTGTGTTTTCGAAAGCCACCTAGAACGGTGGAAGGCCGTCACAGGTCTGAGACACTGTAAGGCCATGATGCCACAGGGACCATCCAGGAACCATTGATATCCTGGCCCTCAGTCACAAAAATATCAGATTAGCTTTAGTCCTGATTACTGGTCACTGTGGTCTAAGAAAACACCTTCACACCATGGGTTTCCATCAGGATCAGGTTATGTGTAGACTCTGTGGGAAGGATGAGGAGAATGCTTCTCACATCATTTTTGACTGTAATTCCTTACTTGCGTGTACATGGGGCAGCTACAAACCAGGCTTGACATCCATGAAAAATACCTAACCAAAAAAGGCTGATCAAGCTTGTTCAGATATTCGGCATTTACTAGGCAAATAGGCTACTTACGAAGCACAAAAAGTCCGATGGAGGCTTAGGTGTAGGGGCTCATATAGCTCTAAAGAGGAAGCTCACGAATATACAAATAGGACCAGTTCAGCAAGAAAACTAAAACAAATTTTTGACCCGAACTAAAGCGAATAAGATACACATTCTGCCACAAAAACGTCAATTTCACACCTAGGCCCTTATAGTAATTAGCGATTTCGACATTTTTAATTCGATTTTTGATTCTACGTACATAGGTACATTAATGTTATTTTTTTTAGCCAATATTTTTAAAATTGTCGACCCGACTAGGATTCCAATCTGGAAAATTCTCTGATGTAACCCGATTATGATGTCACCACGGCGACGTCACTGTCACGCATCGGTCTTCTCTACGGAACAAGAACACACTTACCAAGTCTTTTTGTCCGGATGATACTGATAAAATTTATTACTAAGTGACGCAGCAGACAGACTTTCACTGATAAATCCACCGAACACGTAAATGCAATGACTGATGGAGTCGTAAGCCGCACTATGACCGTAACCTCCTGAAATAAAAAAAGAGGCGAAACATGCTCATTAGTCAGTATTAACAATGATTGGGTCTACATCCTAAGATAGCCTGGAGTTTACCGAATCTAAAAGGAAACACTATACACTAAAAAGAAACTGCGTATCAAATTACAAATATGCATTTTAAACACGGTTTCCTTTTAGTATATAGTGTACGAAATAAGAAAGGAAATATTACAAGTTCAACTGGAAGCGAGTTATCGCCAAAAAGATACCTTTTAGCGGTACAATTACTCAGCCCAAACGGTAAGATATGTGAAAAATAACAAGAAGTGGACCTAACCAAAACATACAAAAAAAAAACTCTTGAGTGAAAGTTACCCACTGGGCGAGGTTAATGCCTAAGGCATTTTCTACCACCTATCCCTTTGAGCTCTGTTTTTATGAGGTCAAATACTCAAATTAATGAGGAAAAAATCCTGCCTCTACTGGGGATTCAACGCAGGCTCTCCTGTTTACCAGGCGAGCACTTAACCACTGAACTAACGAGGCAGATCCCAAAACCTTCAGGAAAAGTATAAAATCCACTGTATATTGGTTCGCATCACACCTATGGCGGACTTTCCGAAATTTGCAAAGGAAACAAACGGATTTTTTTTCTAAAGGAATTCTAAAGCCGCGGAAGACACACAGGAAGTTGCAAGTTAGTTATTATTGATAAAGAAAATATTTTTTCTTATTGACCTTTAAATAAGGTCAACATTTCTCCTTTCATTTTTTTTTTTTTTTAAACTAACCTTTAACAGGATAGCCAGTAGTCTTCACAATGGTCCACTCTCTTCTACCGAAGTAATACTCTTGAACCGTATTCATGTACCCATAGTCTGGACTGTGGCCAAAGATTACCACCATCCGAATCTGATTGTTTGATGTAACCAGAGTTGCCGTATGACCTGCAGATTTTATAGGACCTGAAAAAAGTCACATAATTTACTTTCGTACACTGATTAGCAATCTATCGACACTTATAAAACACAAAGCCAAATTGGTATACTGACTAACTGACTCATAATAATCAACGTATCTCACTGTTAGCCAAACCTAGAGACTTGAAATTTAGAACACAATTGAATTTTAGGATCTAGGCGCGAATTAAGTGAGTTATGTCAAAAATGGCGATTTTTAGCTGTACAATTATGCAGCCCAAAGCCATACCTTCAGTAATAATAAAAAACCCACTGTATCTTGTTTCATATCCCAGCTATGACAGATTTTGCGATATTTGGAAAAAAAAAAACGGATTTATTTATTATTATTTTGGCCAAAAGTTCTTCGGCCCCGGAAAAAGACGCATACGAAGCTTGCTGGCTTTTCCAGGCGGGAATAATATTGGTATGTATTTCAGGTCATTCGAATGCGTAGAACCGGTTATGGTGAGAATGGACGTAAGACACAACCAACATGTCTGTAGTCAGTAGTGATGATCTTCACTAAGCAAACGTCCCCAGTGGTCCCGCGACTTAGGGCCATATTCTAAAACTCCACTCAAGTGTGAATTGTCACTCCGACTACAAATTAGCGAAGTGGCCACTCACACTTGTAAAATTTCTGTTTTTTTTTAATTTGGCTTAACGTCTCTTTAACATCTATTGGTCATTCAAGACGGGGTTTTCACCCTCTATTCGCTAGAAACGTGCAAATCAGCTACCCACATTGACCTCACCCAGCCTGGGTTAGGCCGGAAAAAAGAGCCAACGATACGTGGTGTTCCCAAGCGGTCACCCATTCAAGTACTTACCACGCCCGACCTAGTTTAACTTCAGTGATCTGACGGGAACTGGTGTACTCAACGTGGTATGATTTATATTATAATTAAATTACATGTAATATTTTTGATCAGAACATTTTTTAAAATACAAATCAGACACTGAATTGGTAGTGACCACTCCAACTCGCACTCAAGTGGAGTTTTAGAATATGACCCTTAGACCCAGCCATCGTAAGGTCTTTCCATACTCACCACACATTGTATAATTCTGAGAATAACAGGGAGGTTCAGACTTGACCGTTATATTCTCCCAAGTTTTGGCACTCACATCAAATGCCCACAGTTCATTACATACTTCATGTACCATGACGCCATTATCCATACTCTCATGCTTTAATCCACCATACATGTAAATTTTATCTCCATAGATAACGGACGAGTGACCGTACCTGAAACACGAAACAACAACTCAATTCAATATTTGCATTTCAAATTGACTGCAGACAGAAATCAAAGGTGGGAAAAAAAGAAAATTTCCGAGAAAATTCAAATTTATGGAGACGAGAAGTTGAAATCGAATTAAAGGTAAGATTGTTTCATAGCATCACTGAGGAAGAAAAGATATGCTCACGTCGGAATATTGATATTCTTGTTCTGATACGTACCTAGGTATATCTCTTATCCCTTTTTATTGCTTCGACTAAAATATCGATAGCTGTTTGCTCTTCTCCTTCTTCTTTCCACACAGGGCCGCAGAGAGAAAATCCGGGCTCCTTTATTAAAGTGAACAAATTCTTAAGGGCCCCTCCAAAAGCCAGGGCCTGGGGAGATTACCCCCTCTCGATGGCGATTAATTTGAAAATGTCGATCCGACAAAAAATTAAAAATATTAGTTTTGTAGATTCAAATAATTTTCAATAGGATAACACAAGTAGTTATGTGAACTTTGGTCCCGGATGGCCAAATCTGGCCCAAAAACTAAAAAGTCCAGGCTCCTTTACTAAAGTGAACAAATTCTCAAGGGTCTCCCCAAAAGCCCGGGCCCGGGGAGATTACCCCCTCTCGATGGCGATTAATTTGAAAAAGTCGATCCGACGAAATATTAAAAATATTAGTTTTCTAAATTCAAATAATTTTCAATAGGGTAACATAAGTAGTTACGTGAACTTTGGTCCCGGATGGCCAAATCTGGCCCAAAAACTAAAAAGTCCAGGTTCCTTTACTAAAGTGAACAAATTCTCAAGGGCCTCTCCAAAAGCCCGGGCCCGGGGAGATTACCCCCTCTCGATGGCGATTAATTTGAAAAAGTCGATCCGACAAAAAATTAAAAATATTAGTTTTCTAGATTCAAATAATTTTCAATAGGGTAACATAAGTATAAGTAGTTATGTGAACTTTGGTCCCGGATGGCCAAATCTGGCCCAAAAACTAAAAAATCCAGGCTCCTTTACTAAAGTGAACAAATTCTCAAGGGCCTCTCCAAAAGCCCGGGCCCGGGGAGATAACCTTGTTTTTTTAAAAAAAAATATCTTTCTCAAGTTTTTCTCATATTGCTTGTTCTCAAGACAAATAGACAAGAACCCACATATTAATTCAAACATTTTTCTTTAAAAAAAAAAATAAGTTGAATCTTGGAAAAGAGAGAAATTTTCTGTTCTTCTAGAATTCAAATTGACCTCGAAAATGTTTAAATATTTTAAGTAAATTCCCCCTCTTTTTTCCTCAGAAGATGATTTTTTTTTTTCATTTTTGGAATGAGTTAAAAAAAACAGGCCTACTGTTTAACTCATTTAAGAAAATAAGTTACACACAATTATATTACAGAGTTGCTATCTATGTTATTTTGCCTATTAGGCCGACGATAAACTAATACCATTATTATTCTCACTTACCTTTTCGATGGCGATGATCTTGGATCAGACATATGCGGCGTTTCCCATACTCTCCCAGTAAAATCATATACATAGATCATAGAGGCATTTCTAAAGAATTCTCCCGACATAATATACATGGAATCTTTCCACACAGTGGCCGTATGAGATGCAGTACCTTCAGGAAGAAAATCTTTAATAATGGAAGGTTGTACAACTTCCCAATAACCTCGATCTGATACTTGACTGCAGTCGTCACCTGATAAAAAAAAACACAATCGTCATTAGAGTCTGAAGGTGTCGAAATGCCCACAAGGGGCGACTGGAAAGATCCCGGTTAATATGCAGAACTTTCAACGTGGTACCTAGGCTTATTATTTTACTATCGTCCACCTTTACTTGGTGGGCTACTACCTAGCTTTGAGGTACTTTCCCCGACCCAAACCAGACTGGGTGAGGTCAATATGGGTAGCTGTGGTGAGGTCAATATGGGTAGCAATATGGGTAGGTAAGTTTCCAAAGAATGGAGTGTAAAAGACAAGTCCCGAATGACCATCAATGTTAAATATACGTTAACCAAAAAAAAGCCCATGAGATCTCTAAAGTTAAGCAACGTTCAGCGAAGTTAAGTAATGCACGAAATGAAACTTTAAACAGGAAAGGAAAAACGAAAAATTGCAAATAAAAGTAGAAACATTGGGCACTTGACTGAGTTTGCAATGTTTGGCATAAATTAGTCGTGAAAGGGCAAATCGTGAAACGCATAAGTCCGCCATGTTTTTATATCAATACTAGCTGAGTACCCGAACTTTGTTTCGAGAAGAAGAGTAGTAACGGGTTGTTAAGCTGTGTACAACGTGTTGGGAGTAGTATTGGGTTAGGTTCCAAAAAAAAAAAAATG
>CM022884.1:14531995-14547623 GCA_012654025.1 Pachypsylla venusta
ACAATTGGGCTTCTAGCTACAGAGATACTCGTGCCGAGGAGGTTGTGTTGACCAGGATGAGGATTGGCCACACCAGGCTGACTCACAGTCATCTTTTTGACAAGTCCCCTCCACCTGTGTGTCGTTGTGGTGAGCGCCTTACTGTGAGCCACGTCCTCGTCTGCCCTCTTCACATCCACCATAGACGTTCTTTCCCGGCCAAATTGTCCTTGGCCGATGATGAGCAGGGCGTAGTCTCATTGCTAAAATACCTCAGTCATAAACTTATATCATAAGATTTAACATTTAATCCTTTTAGCGATCGGCGCGAATGACATAGTTTCTGCTATCGGTTAAAACGCCTTACCAAAAAAAAAAAAAAAAAAAAAAAAAAAAAAAAGAAGTGTTTCTATTGAAAAGTTGATCAAAGTGAGATCTTGTTTTGACCTCACAACTTTTCATGAAACACCGCCATAACTCTCCAACGCTTTGCCTCATTTCGATGAAAATTGCTATGCTCATTTATCAGGTTCTCACAGTTTGATTAGTTTTTAGTCCAAATGGTGGTCAGTTATAAGTATCTAAGTACTTCAATTATAATTGGGCAATTAGGGGCCCCGTGATGAAAATTTTAACTACGTGAGATCTACAGTGCACAGATTCACTAGTATAACTCAGTTGGTTCAATTAAACTGTGTCCGAAAAGTTGAATTATTTATTTTCAGAAAATGAAGATTTCTCTTTTAATACCCCTGGCTGTTGGCAGTAAATAAAACATAAATCTTTTAAGACAATATGAATACATTGTCTTACTAAACAGTAATTCTCGGTAAATATATTCTGGAGTATTAAAGGGGTATGGTCTTTTAGCAACATAAAATACACCTGATCCTTTTTAATAATACATACCTGACTTTGCAACTAAGAGACTGACAAGTCTCCTTGCCATCCATCAATACAAACACAAGATCCATTAACCATCAAGGAATATATTTACCCACCAAGCAGTAATTTTCAGTTAATATATTCAAGGGTATTGAAGGGGTTTGGTCCATTTGCGCCCCAAAAAACACCTTTTAATTTTTATTTTCATACATACCTGACTTTCCCACTACAAGACTGACAAAAGTCTCCTTGCCATCCATCAATACAAACGCAAGATCCATTAACCATCAAGGAATATATTTTCCCATCAAGCAGTAATTCTCAGTAAATATATTCAAGGGTATTCAAGGGGTTTGGTCCGTTTGCGCCCCCAAAAAACACCTTTTTATTTTCATACATACCTGACTTTCCCACTACAAGACTGACAAAAGTCTCCTTGCCATCCATCAATACAAACGCAAGATCCATTAGCCATCAAGGAATATATTTACCCACCAAGCAATAATTCTCAGTTAATATATTCAAGGGGTTTGGTCCATTTGCGCCCCAAAAAACTCCTTTTTATTTTTATTTTCATACATACCTGACTTTCCCACTACAAGACTGACAAAAGTCTCCTTGCCATCCATCAATACAAACGCAAGATCCATTATCAAGGAATATATTTACCCACCAAGCAGTAATTCTCAGTTAATATATTCAAGGGGTTTGGTCCATTTGCGCCCCAAAAAAAACCTTTTTATTTTTATTTTCATACATACCTGACTTTCCCACTACAAGACTGACAAAAGTCTCCTTGCCATCCATCAATACAAACGCAAGATCCATTAACTATTTCACCATTAATACAAACTAAACTATTATCATTATTTTTATTTAAAATATTATCACAATGAACAATAAAAACTAAAGAAGTATAAATAATTGTCACTAATGTAAAATTGTAGTTTAATTTTTTGCGAAATTTAGATTTAAATAAAAAATATAAATACTTTCCTGTCATTATTCATTAGGGTTTAAAAATATGTGTTTTTTAAGAATTGATCATATTTATTAAAGTCAAGTAATTCATTATTTAATTTGTTTGGCTAGTTGAACTTTTAAGGAACGAGTTAAATTATAATTTATAAAACTTTAAGCCCAGATTTTAAAACTTTCAGTCAGTATAAGAAATTTTTAGATTTCAGGTGATGAGATTGCCCCAAAAAACGACAACAAAACACAGAAATGTTTATTTAAAAATCAGCTGATTAATTAAAACAGAGAAGAATATAAAGTGAAAGTTGAGCTTGACTTTTTCTCGGTGACCTCTGTGTGTGTGTGTGTGTATGTGTTGCAATGTTGCCAAAGCACTTTGCGTCTACCGTATCCTCTGCATTGTTCTTGATGGGTCCTACACCGGGGAGATGTGTTGAGGCAACTTTTTCAAAAATATATATTTTTTAAAAAAACTTGTTTTTTTTTATTGGCCGTCATGGGTTCATGTTGGACAGTTATACATCCATAATAGTGGCATGGCCGTAAAAACATTTCCTAACCTCTCTAATTGGGCTAAAATTGGTTAAAATAATTTTTTGATTGCCTCAACACATCTCCCCGGTGTCAGATCCGTTCTTGATAGCTCACGAAAAGCTCAATTTACACTAGTCTGATAGCCTCCGACACGACACTTCTTCAACCAGAGTTGATTATTTTTTGTACCTTACCGACATGATGTTTATCCGTTTTATCGATGCCGGCGATACTTTTTATCATGTCGGGTCGGGTCGGAGGCTAGCGGACTAATGTAAATCGAGCTAAATGCGGCAGAAATATTTGGCTTTACGGCAGAAGCAAATGACATACGTGAGAAACATAGGCCAAAACGACATACCGCAGAAATAGATGGCTTCTAAATGGAGGACATTCAATTTTTTATTGAGACATTGCTGTAAGTACCTAAACAATTATTATGTTACCTAATATTATATTCGTACTACTTTTCCCAGAACCAGGGGGGAATAGGGAAATTGAAAATGACATAGTTATTTGAAGATATTTTTATCTCCCCCCCCTCACCACCAAAAAAAAAAAAAAAANAAAAAAAAAAAAAAAAAAATCACGATTAAATGGTGGGAAATACGAGAAAACTCACTTTTAAATGTTAAAAAAAACACTGCTGTAAGAACGTCAAAAAGATCTCCCTACAAAACACGATTCGATATCCCATTAATCGCCAATTTTTTTATGAAAATAAAAAAGGTGGAAGTACCTACAGTTCTTTATAAATTGTAATTGTAAACTAGAAATTTTTCACTCCTTGGCATTTTGACGCACATTTTACAAGAATGTAAATTCATGTCACTTCTGACTTCCATTATTATTATTATTGTGTAGGTACCTATCTAAATGTGTTCGCAAATATTCTAAAATGTGTACCAAGTGCGAAGGAGTGAAACATTTCTAGTTAAAGAGCTGTACATGTTTTTTTATTTTTTAAAAATGTTCCACTCCAGCCTAGTTTTATTTATTTATACTTTTCTTGTTTTATTCGCTTTAGGTATAATCCCAGAAATAATTGAAGAGAAAAGAATGCCAAGTCGTTTCGAAACCCCACCCTGAGCAGAAATCAGACCCCCAACCCCTCATGGACATAGGCAATAATTGTTCTTATGATTAAGTCTCAGAGGCTCATAATGTGAAGATTTAATTTACAATCAGCGACATTACCACTTTGATGACACTTATTCTCGTCAGATTACTGAAGTTAAGTAACGTCTTGAGCACTCGGAAGTTGTGTTGGTAGCTTTTCGGGGTGCTTCCGTCACCTAAAAATAAGTTGCTCCACAAAGCTACTCCAAAATCCAATGGACTCATAATCTGTTTGGAGGCTCCTTCGTAGTACCCCCAGCATTAGGAATTACTGACAAATAATTTACCAGTAGGTACGTGAGAATTGTTATGGAGAAAACAAAACCTTCTGAATTACTTACCGGTAGTTAGTTTATAAGTTGATTACCTAACTATACATGAAAACACACCTAACTTAGTTGTTAATGATGTGAGGATACGTGCAACCAATCATATAAGACCACTTTACACGTGAATATTAATATTCAAACAACTTATTGCGTTGAATACAGCTAGATCATTGAATTTAAGCAACGCGTAGCACTAACAAAATTGCAAGTATTATCTGCTAATTTGAGAGGTGGCCGAAAGGCGATCAAGGTTAATTAAAAACGAAAGAACAATCTACCAATAATTAATAGAAAAGAAACTTTGCCAAGCATATTAGATTTTTTTGTCAGCGTCACGTTGAATATACCACTAATGCAGGGGTTCCCGCCCCCTTTCTTGAAATGAAAGCCTCCCACGCCGCCCCTCCCCTTTACATTATAAATTATGAATGGGTATGTGTGTTGCTGAATGCTAACTCATTTAAAACGCTAATGTGTTGCTGAATGCTATCTCATTCAAAACGCTAATGTGTTGCTGAATGCTATCTCATTCAAAACGCTAATGTGTTGCTGAATGCTATCTCATTCAAAACGCTAATGTGTTGCTGAATGCNTACCCCTGGGGGTTTATTATTAAATAAGTACCGATTTACTTTATCGACCCCCCCCCTCCCGACATGAAAATCTCAGCTGCCCCCCCTAGGCCAGATGCTGGCTACGCCCTTGTTCCTGAATGCTATCTCATTTAAAACGCTAATGTGTTGCTGAATGCTATCTCATTTAAATTTTTTAAACATTAAAATTACCTTTGTAAAAAAAAATGTGTACATCTGAGCGCACGGCAGTGCGCCAGGCCAATTTCCAGAAACACCAGTGTATCTTTATACGAAGCAATTCACCAGGTTTTTTACACCGTCAGATATCCGGTTCTACAGGGGATAGGTCATTGAAATTCTGAACATACATTCCGTAGTATAGTACAATACTACAGGATAAACTTCAGAAGTTATTCTAACCCGGGTGGGAGATAGGTAATTTCAAAGTTTACACTTTTGGATGCTCACTGACTGACTGACATATTGACTGATTCACTCATCATCATAAGTTTCAGGCACTTCCCGTAAACTTAGAGCGCTGAAATTTTGCATGAAGTTAGAAAAGGGAAAAATCCGAAAATTTAAACTTTATAACTCTAAGTGCTCCAAAACGGTGTCGCTTTAGGGAAGACGATAAAACGTATTGTAATGTAGTTTCAACTGCTAAAACGCTGAAATCTTGCATGAAGGTAGAGAGACTTAAATTCAAATGAATCCGCAAATATCAAACGTGTTAACTCTCAGTGTTATAACTTCAGTGAAGAAGATGCACTATAAATATTTCTGTTTTTATTTGCTTTGTGGTGCATATTACCTACTTTATTAATACTTTGGTGTTAGACCTTATTGGACATTTGGGTCCGGTTTACACAGAAATTTCCTGGTTTCCGATATGTTGTGTAATTGAAAAGAAGAAATGAAGAAAAAACTGCAAAATAATCAGTTACATATAGTAATCTTTACAAAAAGTATTGATGTCTCACAAAAAATTATCATTGAAAAAAGGCCAAGTTCCACTCACTCAACCAAAATATTCCGCCTATGAAAGTAGTGATATCTATTGTGATACTAAATGATAATAATTCAACTGGTCTCGCGCCCTCCTTGACTTGCCTTCACGCCCCCCATGGGGCGCGCCCCCAGTTTGGAACCACTGCACTAATGTAACGTAATAATATTTATTTGAAACATAATACTTACAATTAATAAATACAATTTCCCTAAGCCAATATATATTTATAATTTAAGTTAAGCAACGTTCACTGAGGTTTTGCTAAGTGGGTGTCCATATAGGTTCACGCCCTCCTGATGCTGGCTATTTTCTGGCCCAACCCAAGCTGGGTGAGGGTAATTTGGGTAGCTGGTTTGAAGTTTCCAGCGAATGGAGGGTAAAACCCCTGTCTCTAATGACAAATAGACGTTAAGCTTAAGAACAATATATTGTACTTTTACTGATTGAAACCTCCCCTCAATATTTGATTTTTTACTTAACATCGCAGAATGTAAAAATCTTCGTTCCTCCACGACACACCGCACCGTCCGCCGTAAGTGGAACTTGTGTCGAGATTTTTATGAAATGTTGGGCTCATCTGAGGTCTAAATGCTCCACGAATCAGTTACATAGGGTTCCGAAACGGAAATCGTCATTCACGAAGGATTCACTGATGTATTTGATTTTTAGATTCTACCTACATACCTGCCAATCTTGAAACGGGTATATCACTTTTCAAGGAGTATTTCTCCCTCCCCGTTAAAAAACATTCAAAATTCTCATATTTGAAAAAAATAAACCAAAAAAAACGATCGTGTGGAATCATAGCTTCCTATATTTTTTCATGTTCGAAAAGAATAAGCCAATATTCATGTCACGTTTACTTCAAAGCAAAGTCCATGCCTTTAGGCCGTGATGGGCACTTTTGCCACTTAGCGTTGACCGATTTGCATGAAATTTGGTATATAGTTTCCATCTGTGCTCTAATTGTGCCCCGAAATGCTTTAAAGCAGTTTTCATTAATCCTGTCTAATAAGAGAATGGTAAGAGCCAGAGACTTCAAATTTAGTAGGTATCTATGTCAAATTTAGGTCAAATTTGGAATCGTCACGAGAACCCCCCTCAATTTTTTTGGCCCCCATTTTTGTGGAGGGGGCCAAAAAAGTTTTATTATTTTTTGCTAGAAAAATAACAAACCCATGTGTCACATTGGCAGAGTTTTTAGATATGCGTTGAAGCTTTAGTGATAAGACTCTCTGACTGGTAAACATTAGGACGTGGGCTGAAACTCAGCCAACCCATGGAATTTCATCCTCATGAATTTGAGATGATTACCACTATTGGAGGACATGAAAGGGGCCGGGATTATCAACATCTTGTCCAGCGTCCTCAATGTAGCATAATATGCGACTCAACCCTACCACCATCATTCCACGATGAATACGGAAAGTAAGTTTATCATGGTCGGGGACCAGACAGATACTATTAATTTTTTTCTGAGCAACTAACCTAACTTTAAATATGATTAGTTGAAAGTAGAAGGTTAATTTTCACGATTAAATGGTGGGAAATATGAGAAAACTCACTTTTAAATGTTTAATTCACAATTTTATTGCTGAAAATCGACGAAACTTTGGAGAAATCAAAGGTTATTCGGATTTTTTTTAAATATGCAGAGAATTAAGATGAAAAAAATAAAAAAATAATGATAATCACTACGATTGATACAGAGAATTTTTTTTATTATTATTTTTGTTTATTTAACAGGTTAGGTAACATGAAGAAAAAAAATTATAACTACGATTTAATTTATTTTAGTTTTTTTCCGAATGGTGCAAGAGTTTTTAGGGAGCGACTTTATGAGAAGTTTAATTGGCCGATCAAAACTTTTCCTAACCTCTCTGGGGGAACGTTCAACTTAACGCTTATATTGATAAAATAAACAAACTTGCACTGGATTTTTTTCATGTTGGTACAACTATGTCTGCTTCAATTCAATATATTCAAATAGTTCAATAAATACGGAAGGAAAAGGTTTTTTTCGAAATAAATTAAAATTAAAGTGAATTAATTAATCTCCCACCCTTTTTAAATTATATTAAACCACATTTTAAATGTGTAACTTGCTCCAAAAAAAATTAATAGTATCTGTCTGGTAGCATGGTCGATTTCGGTGATTCACCATTGAAAATAATAAATCAATATATTGGTGAACAATTGAATATTTTTATCTAAAAATAGTTGCGTTGGAAAGTAAGATATTTCAGAATGTCTGCTGATAACAGAACTACTGGTTCCCTATCGTGTATAGGTATCTTTGTATGATAAGTCCGAACAAGATATTTGAAGATAGAACCGGCAAGGTACTCATCAAATCAAGAGAAGGAGAACATATATATTATTCTGTGCCAAGCAGATTCAAACATTAATTGAAATTTTAATTCCTTCACGAAATTTAAAAAAAACAGTCAAAATGAAAATCTACTGTGCGATTTTTGTGTGTTTTTATTTTTCGTCTATTCACGGAGCCGTTTTAAGAGGAGGAGTGGAATTACGTACGTAATTAATATTTTATTTTAATTAATTTTGTTTAAAATGTTTAAATAAATAAGTGTTGTTTCTTTGTGTTATTATGTCACTACTTGGGTGCTCACTGCAGCAAATATCTATCATTACATCTAATTACTTTGAATTTTTTAAATTATTTAACTAAATGCAGAAAACCTTAGTATTCAATTTCAGCTTTCTCGCTCATCTCGATGTGGTACTTCTTAATTCCGATTTTTCGGAGGTGAAAACCGGCCATATATCGGGGAAAAACCGAAAAAATACAAATTTTATATTTTTTGGGGGTTTTATATATTATTTGAGGGGGGGGGGTCCATTCTCGGTCATTTTTCGTTATTTTCTTTAGTTTGACTAGGAAAAAATGCAAAATAAACCGCTTAAAAGCGACATTTTTGGCAGTAACTTGCTTGCACTTGAACTTTTGATTTTTGCCTTTCTTATTACGCACGTACATACTAAAAGGAATCTGTGTGCCAAATTTAGTTTCTAGGATTAGCCATCGTGGAGCTACGTTGATTATGGGCTTTGCGTTTTATAAGTATAGTTAGATTATAGATATACATTCAATCTTCCAGTCGCCAACGATCATACCACTTCAAGTACACCAGTTCCCGTCAGATCACTGAAGTTAAGCAACGTCGGGCGTGGTCAGTACTTGGATGGGTACCGCTTGGGAACACCAAGTATCGTTGGCTCATTTTTCCGGCCCAACCCAGACTGGGTGAGGTCAATGTGGGTAGCTGGTTTGCAAGTTTCCAGCGAATGGAGGGTAAAACCCCCGTCTTGAATGCCGTTAAGCCAAATTAAAAAAAAAAATCTTCTAGTCCTTTCAAAAAGGAAAGAACTAATCCGCGGGCCTGCAAAGCGACTAACCTCCCATTCCACCTTTCATTTTTTATCAACTCCTTTTACTCCTCCTCACTCGTCTCCTCCATTTCATGTTTCAAAACACCTCCATTGGGATTTGCAATCCAATTCCAAGTTGTTCATTACAATACAGATGCCATACTCAATCGTAATTTAGATTCCAATTAGAATCAAATGAATAGCATTTCTTCATTTAATCACATTTTCAATTTTTTTATATAAAAAGAGGAAAAACACACATGTGACTTGCTTTGTACGAACAAAAAAGCTTTTATTTATTAGTTTTAAATAGGGTCATTGAAGATTTGAATGGTACGTTAAATCAGATCTGAGATTGTTGGAGAGTCGGATTGGTTTTAAGATCCATACAAAAAGATATTTGCTCGGAAGCAACATTCTCAAACAAGGTCGTACCAAGGGGGGGGGGCATGGGGTCAAGACCCCCTCCCGAAATTTCATTTTTTTTATGCATGACTTATGTAATATTGTAAGGTGTAACTCATCATCACATCCAACAACGGCAACAAGAAGAAGAAGAACAAAAACAACAACAATAAAAAAAAACATCAACAACAAGAACAACAACTACTACAGAACAACAAACATCAACAACAACAAAAACAACAACAATAAAAAAAACAGCAAGAACAACAACTACTACAGAACAACAAACATCAACAACAACAAAAACAACAACAATAAAAAAAACATCAACAACAAGAACAACAACTACTACAGAACAACAAACATCAACAACAACAAAAACAACAACAATAAAAAAAACATCAACAACAAGAACAACAACTGCTACAGAACAACAAACATCAACAACAATAAAAAAAAACATCAACAACAAGAACAACAACTGCTACAGAACAACAAACATCAACAACAAGAACAACAACTACTACAGAACAACAAACATCAACAACAACAAAAACATTTACAGACTTGGGACCCCCCAAGTCTGTAAATCAAACTGGAATAGGTTACAAACCCTACAAAATTCAGCTCTACGTACGGCTACTGGATGGCATTTAATATCACATCGAGACCATCTTCACTACGAAACACAAATTATACCTATCAAACCACACAACGACTTACTATCCTTACAATATTTAACAGGATGCCTCTTATCTAATCACACATGCAAAACAATTACCACTAGATGCCAACCACCCAGAACGATAAGGAAGACTTTGAGCAATACCTACTTACCTTTACTGCATGAAATCCATCTCCGTGGTGATATGCCCTCAAATTACAACTATAAAACATTACTACAAAGAATACACACAAACATAGTAAACAGTGTCACCGAAAATTATGAGCCAATAGGGTCCTTGGTACAAATGTGCTACCCGAAGTGGACGAAAATGAAAAAATATTACCCAGATCAACAAGAGCAACATTGGCCCAACTTCGGTCCGGGTGGTGTAAAACTCTCCATAATTACAAAGCTAGAATAGATCCTACTATATCTCATCTATGTCCACTTTGTCAAGCAGACACCCATGACGTACACCACCTGTTTAATTGTCCAGCCAAGCCAACTAGTCTGGACCCTACATCCCTCTGGACAAATCCCCGTGAAGCAGCAGATTTTCTTGACCTTTAAACCTTGACAGTGTGATGTATGACGTAGGCGCAAACGTTAGCAACAACAACAACAACAACATTTTCAGGTGTTAATCCTGACTTAGCTGTCAATCCTTCGCCCCACCCCCCATCCCGAAATAAATCTTGGACACGACCTTGTTCTCAAATGTTCTATGATTATCCCCCCTAGGTTAAGTATAAAATAGGTTGGATATTTGGTATGGATTTCAAAGAGTTGGGTGGAAGAGAATTCCTCAGGAATTAACCCCGCCCTTTGAATTAACTTTATTTTATATTATTTACCTTCTTCTTCTTTTCTATCTCTATTTTCACCATTTCTGAATCATTATTATAAAAGTTCATTCAATAAAGAATTATATAATACATTTTGAGGGGGGGGGGGTCATTCTCGGTCATTTTTCGTTATCTCCTTTAGTTTGCTCAGAAAAGAATTGCAAAGAAACCCGCTAAAAGCGTCATTTTTTGGCGGTAACTTGCTTCCACTTGAATTTTCGATTTTGGTTTATTATTTTCAATAATGAACCTTTGGAATCGTCACGAAAAATAAATACTCCCCCCCCCAATCAAAATTTGATATTATACGTTTCAAGTTACGTAGAATCTAAAAATCGAATAAAAAATCCGTTAGTCCGCCGTGATGGGCACTTTTGCCACTTAGCGTTGACCGATTTGGATGAAATTTGGTATATATAGGTCCCATCTGGGCTCTAATTGTGCCCCGAAACTTTTGGGTGCAATCGTATACACCCTTGGTGAAATCAAATACACCCTTTTTTGATCATGAAGGGAGCATAGCTTTTGTGTAACAATATTTCGTTCCCAAGTCTTTTGTTTTACCCTAAACTATTTCATCTTGTCGTGATAATGGTCCTCATTCAATAAGTATCTTCAATTTAAACAACAGATGGAGGGGAGGGGAGGCCGACCTTTGGAATGAGTCATTTTATTGTAATTGTCTGACGAGAGTATCTCTTTTTCGTCCAAATTACACTTAATTTTAAAATGAACCTTCTATTAGCTACTTGTTTAAGAGTGGACAAACTGAAGCATGCGTGGGTCGTTTGGTAAAAACAAAGAAAATTTGTACATTCCATTATTTTAATTAGAGAATTCTGTGTTTGAAAAACACTGAAATAACCTTACAAGTATATATTGTTAACTGCGGAGCAATACATTTGTATTGTTAATAGTATCTATAGCCAGCGTCTATGGCACGTTGAATACACCAGTTTCCGTTCGATCAGTGAAGTTAAGCAACGTCCAGCGAGGTTGTTCATGTGGGTGTCCACGTGGGTTCGCGCCTCTTGATGCTGGCTATTTTTCCCGCCCATCCCAGGCTGGGTGAGGTCAATGTGGGTATCTGGTTTGCAAGTTCCCAGCGAATGGAGGGTAAAACCCTCATCTTGAATGACCAATAGATGTTAAAGTGACGTTAAGCCAAAAAAAAAAAAAAATAATAATAATAAAAAAATAGTATTTATCTATTTAAACAAATAAATACATTTTAAACAATGAATGTAGCCACCGATAGGAGAAAGCCAGCTTCATTAGATGACTTAAGCCAACGATCATACTATGTTGAATACACCAGTTCCCATTAGATCGCTGAAGTTAAGCAACGTCGGGCGTGGTCAGTACTTGGATGAGTGACCGCTTGGGAACACCACGTATCGTTGGCTCTTTTTTCCGGCCCAACCCAGGCTGGGTGAGATCAATGTGGGTAGCTGGTTTGAAAGTTTCCAGCGAATGGAGGGTAAAACCCCCATCTTGAATGACCAATAGATGTTAAAGTGACGTTGAGCCAAATTAAAATAAATGCAGACCGTTTGGTGTTAGGAAGGCCATACAGCTTCTGCTACAAACCAAAGATCAGCAAATAGCAGTTACTGCGCCTTGATACTATGAGACGAAAGAGAGGGTTATCGTGCAAGAAAATAGTAAAACTAAAATCACCTGCCTCGGTAGCTCAGTGGTTAAGCGTTCGTCTCGGAAAGAGGAGGGCGTGGGTTTAATCCCCAACAGAGGCTGGATTTTTTCCTTATTAATTTGAGTATTTGACCACATAAAAAATAGAGCTCTAAGGGTGGTAGAAAATGCCTCAGATTGCCTCAGGCATTAAACTCGGCCAGTGGTAACCTTCCACTCAAGAGTCTATTTTTTTTTTTTTAAAAGAAGTTTGTTTTTGGTAGAATTGAGGAAGGTAAAGTTGACCCTAAATGGAACTGGGAAAAAGTGAAGTAAAAGAAGAAGACGAAGATATTTTAAACAATCAGATAAAAGGAATGCCAGAGAAAATATTTTGTCCTTTAACATTAAAATATTTTGCAATACATGTTTCTAATTAGTAGTTCTGTGAACTGTAGACCTCACTCTCTTAAAATGGCAACCATTTAGAGTTGGGTGGCCAGGGCCGTACCCAAAATTTTTTTCGGGGGAAGNGGGGGGGGGGGATCAGGACTAACACCTGAAAATGATTATCATGGAAGGCGATGTTATTTTTATTGTTGCTGCTGTTCTTATTGTTGTTTTTGATTTTGTTGTTGTTTTTGTTGTTGTTGTAGATATTGTTGCTCCTGTTGTTGTTGTTTCTGCTGTTGTTGTTGTTATTTTTATTGTTGCTGTTCTTCTTATTTTTGTTTTTGATTTTGTTGTTGTTGTTGTTATTTTTATTGTTGCTGTTCTTCTTATTGTTGTTTTTGATTTTGTTGTTGTTTTTGTTGTTGATATTGTTGCTCCTGTTGTTGTTGTTGCTGCTGTTGTTGTTGTTATTTTTATTGTTGCTGTTCTTCTTATTGTTGTTTTTGATTTTGTTGTTGTTGTTGATATTGTTGCTTCTGTTGTTGTTGTTGCTACTGTTGTTGTTGTTGTTGTTTTTGTTGTTGCTGTTCTTCTTATTGTTGTTTTTGATTTTGTTGTTGTTGTTGATATTGTTGCTCCTGTTGTTGTTGTTGCTGCTGTTGTTGTTGTTGTTTTTGTTGTTGCTGTTGTTGTTGTTATTTTTGTTGTTGTTGTTGTTGTTGCTGCTGCTGTTTTTGTTGTTGATATTGTTGCTCCTGTTGTTGTTGTTTTGTTGTTGCTGCTGTTGTTGTTTTTGTTGTTGCTGCTGTTGTTGTTGTTGTTGCTGTTGTTGTTGTTGTTTTTGTTGTTTTTGTTGTTGTAGTTGCAGTTCTTTTTATTATAGGTCACATGCAAAGTAGAGTATTTTCATTAAAAAAAATTGAAATATCGGCGGGGGAGTCTGGACCCCCCGAATCCCCCCGGGTATGGCCTTGTGGGTGGCCCAATAGGGCCCAAAACCAAAAAAGATAATTTTATGAATGTAATGAATCTCCATGACAAATTTAATCAGAGACGTTCGAGACTATACTAAAAGACAAATGAAAAAGCGTAACATAACCTTTCTGATTAAAAGAGAACTATAAATCTGAGTTTAATTTACTATTTTCAAAAGGAAATATCATTTGAAATTGCAGGATTAAGGATCCTGCCAGTAGCATTTATTATTTAAGGTCCCGACAGGGCCGCTCAGAGGGGGGGACAAAGGGGACAAAATGTGCCGGGCCCGGGCTCCTCAAGGGGCCCTGGCACAACGGATTTTTTTTCACTGATAATAAAAAAACAAATTAAAACAAATACAACAAAAAGTCAGATTTATTCTCTCTTAGCCAGCGTCTATGGCACGTGGAATACACGCGTTAAATATACCAGTTAATAATTGATTGATTCGAGTATCAAATATTCATTAATGATGATATAATTTTATTATTTTAATATAACATTAGAAAAATGAGTTCTAAATCGGAGAAATCGGGTGCCCAGAAGAGAAAAGATAAAGAAGAAAGAAAAAGAGAGAAAAAAGAGGGGCAACTTTCCCTTGATTCTTTTTCAAGACCTTTGCCCAGCAGCCCCAGCACTTAATGAAATGCTGCCGAACAGGTGGAAGGTGGGCAATCACAACAAAAAAAAAATTGGGGGGCTCGGAGCAGGTCTATGTCCCCGGGCCCGGTAAAGCTTTGAACGGCCCTGGGTCCCGATATTAGGTGTGGATACCAAAATATTTCCGCGAACTGCGCAGGGTCTTCAGTTCAAGATATTTATCAATTTGTTTGATACGCAATAGATTTTAATTCTCTTGCGTCCACTGCAATATGCGGTGATAATTATGTGTGTTTAGAATAAACTAAGATTTTTCTGATAACCGCTTGGGAACACCATGATCGTTGGCTCATTTTTCCGGCCCAACCCAGGCTGGGTGAGGTCAATGTGGGTATCTGGTTTGCAAGTTTCCAGCGAATGGGAGGGCGAAACTCCCGTCTTGAATGACTACTAGATGTTAAAGAGACGTTAAGCCAAAAAAAAAAAAAAAAAAGACATAAAAATTTAATATGGCTATTTCTTGAAATTTCATTTAGGGCCATGCCTCGTTTTTTTTAAAGATATGCGAGATTCAGTGATTACTGCCGCTCGAGGGATCCTTACCATCTTAATGCCCATTTACACTGCCCGAGCATTTGTCGCGAACAGAGGTGACGAACGAGCATTCGTTCGAGGCTCAGGCAGTGTAAACAGTTGCCGGGAGCGAATGCTCGTACGTGCTCGAGCCTGATCCACGCGATGTCGATTTAACTGATCGTCAGAAATGTTCGAGCAGTGTGAACAGAATGCTCGTTTGTGTTCGTGCTCGTCGAAAACTGGCGAGCAACGATCACGAATGCTCGTGTATGTTCAGGCAGTGTAAATGAGCTTTGAGAGTTTTTCCGGCTTCACCGGCATACTGTTATAGAGGGACATGGCTTGTATAGTGGACTTGAACATATAAGTCTCCCCACTATTGGGGACCTTGAATAAGATACCTCCGAAAGACCTGATCCTTGGATCTGGTATCCTCAAGAAAACACGTTCAACCACATATTGATGATTGACCGAACCCTCACAAATTTTCTTCAAAAATTTGATCTGTGCATCTTTCCTTCTCATCTCCAAGGAGTCAAGTTGGAGGTGGTCAATCAATAACCCATACTTAATGTAGTGTGGGTAGAGGGGATAAAAGTTATTTTCTTTGTTGAAAAGGTTCCTAACAAAGCGAGCCTGCAGTCTCTCTATGGATTTTATGGCAACCTTGGTTTGCGGGGTCCATACGATTGATCCGTATTCAAGAACTGATCGCACGAGGGCTTGGA
>CM022884.1:14558672-14569915 GCA_012654025.1 Pachypsylla venusta
TAAAAAAAAAAAAAAAACGAGTCTTGAAAAATTTGGCACATCTACATATATAAAAGAGAAACACACTCACTTAACACTCATCGCGATTTCTCCGCACTGGTATATTATAAATCTACTATATAAAATTCTCGTGTCACGGTGTTTGTTACCATACTCCTCCAAGACGGCTTAGCCGATTTTAATGAAATTTTGTATGTACATTCGGTAGATCTACGAATAGGTTTTTATCTATAATTTAATAGAATTGAACACTTGGGTAGGACGTGTCGGGAGTGGTATTGGATTGGGTTAAAAAAAAAAATGCGTGTTGAAGTCTGCGCAATGTTAGGCTGGGTCTGTGACCCAGCCTAAACTTTGTTAGTAATTTTTACAGACTCCCAACACTTTCTACACAGCTTAACAACCTGTTATGTACATGGTTTCTCTCATCTTCTCGAAACGAAGTTCGGATACTCATCTAGTACTTCTATATAAAGACAAAAACATTCTTGTGTGCTTTTCTTGTTCACGCTTACTGAATAAACTACCTTATCAATCGGTACAGAACCCTTTTAAAATGATCGTGAGCATTATGGAATAAGTACACATTAACTTCAATATAATGCACATTTCCTCAATGCACTTCTGCATACATAGCTGTGACTACCCTTATGCTATTTGTTATGCTAACTATTCTGTTCTCATTTCTAGGACTTAAACAATTGAATTTGACCGGATTAGACCCCGTTCATGTACCAGAACTTTTATTAAATTATGAAAATGGTGATATTGATGGAAAAATGTTTATTCGTGATTCATACACACATGGCTTATCAGGAATCAAAGTTTTGGACGTTCGGTAAGTATAGCTTAAAGGGATTTTTACGCATATAAGAAGTATAAACTTTTGAAAAAAAGAAAATTCTTAGTAATATTCTTGACCGCGAGAAATTTTTCCGTCCCTCGAATATGGCNTTTTTTTTTTTTTTTTTTTTTTTTTTTTTTTTTTTTTTCCTTTTTCGTTTTCTGTCTTTTTCAATGAAAAAAAACGAGTAAATTTTTTCTACAACATTTTGAGGGGGTTATTTAAAAACGACCAATGATTTCAAAATTCATTATTTAAAATAATAAACCAAAGATCTATCCGCTTTTCTGTTGTGAAAAAGGATAAAAAAACTAAATACTAATAATTATGAACTTAGCTCGAATGCGATGCTATGATTCTATATTTGAATTACGAGTTTTGAGACAGCTTCGTTGGCACGTTGATATTCGCTTATGATAGCAATTATACATAGTACCTATACGTACGTCTTCTAGCATAATAAGCTATTTTTATATAAAGTATATCATAGTGATATTAGAATGATTGTAAATTTACCTTGAAATGCTATGAATCCCATCAAAAATTGTGACATAATAACACAAAGCAATATACATTTACAATTTTATGTAGCAATATACATTTACAATTTAAAATTTAGCAACGGTATTTAAAGCAAAAGAGCACCCCTAGAAATTTTTTTCTCGTAAAAAGCGTTTCAGACATGGAGAAAGAAATTGTGGTTTACATTGACAATTTCGTGAGTTCAGCATAGATCTTGTGCCGATTCAGCCGATTTTGCTGAAATATCATTTTGCGTTTCTATGGATCCTAGAATCCCCAAATTTCGAATCACGGAAGTTGAGAAACCAGAGTCCGATAAACGTTTGTAAATGGTAGATGATGATGATGTATTGAAAAGAAATAGCCCTCCTGTCCATCATCTTCAGGCCGTAGAATCCCCATCAGGAGCAAGGGCCTCTCCTAATTTATTCTATCTGAGGCGGCATGTGTCTCAAATGTTCCCAACCTAACTCCACTTTTTCTTCAGCAGTTCTTTTCCAACTTTTGTTCATGTTTTACTCCAAATATCTATGGTTTTGACCCGGTCTTTCTTTGTGGTAAAGTTTAAAGATCAGCTTTGAATAATGAATTTATTTTCAGATCCAAATTAAAGAACCCAGAAAGATTTGATATGGAAGTTGACTATTATTTACCAAAAGTTAGTACATCCGGTAAATATAAAATGGACGGTCTTATTGGTGAATTTCCAATTCATGGAAAAGGTGCTTACCAAGTTAATATGACAGATGTTAGTGGAACATGGAAAATTAAAGGTCACAAAGTTACAGATGACCTTAATGAAACTTACATGAAGATAACTGACTTTGGAATGAGACCAAATGTAGGACATATGGATATTAAAATGAGCAATCTAGTCAATGGAAACCCAGAATTGAGTAAGTTTGATGGATGATGAAAATGGAAATCAATTAGGTACCATCATTGAGTCAAGTTAGGCCATCAGCTGTCACAGGATTCTGTCAAAAGGACGGTAGCCATTTGAAATTAATATTCTCAGAGTTGAAGTAAAATGTCGACTCACGAAAAATCTTACTATCTAAAAACGCTTTTCAACGGGAGAACACGGCCCCAAAGATACATTTTTTGGTTTCGTGCAGCCATTTTTTTTTTTTTGAATTTGGCTTAACGTCTTTTTAACATTTATTTTTATCATTCAAGACGGGGGTTTCATTCTCCATTCGCTAGAAACTTGCAAACCAGCTAACCACATTGACCTCACACAGCCTAGGTTGGTCCGGAAAAATAGCCAGCATCACGAGGGCGCGAACTCACTTGGTCACCCACATTCAACGTGTCATATAGGCTGGCAGCAGCCATTTCTGAAAGACAATTTAAATGAAATTTGTACCCACTGTTATTGGATATGACACGTTAATTCTGGCAGGATTTTTTTTCTAAAATTATTAGGAGCAATCTGGCGGGGAAGGGACGTCCATGTGTTAAAACCAACAATACTTTACGTGGGCTCATAAATACTGTGTAGTATATCTAAATTTCCATTTTTTTTTTTTTTTTTTTTTTTTTTTTTTTTTTTATTTTTTAGGTGCCATCGCTTTAACATTTATCAACCAATTTTGGAAAGTAGTATATGATGCTGTGCTACCATTTGCCGAAGAAGGATTTGAAAAAGTAGCCAAACCAGTTTTAAACCAAGTATTCCTTTCTGTTCCATACAATCAATTGTTCCCACTTATGCCAACAAGTGCTTAAAAAATAAAGTTACCATTATCATCTGGATTAAGATCAAGCTCTGTCTGCTTTGATGAGGGCCTTAAAGGTTAAAGGAATGACCTTTTTTTGTGGTTATCCAACATTGCTAATGTGTATTCGTATTTTGATATAATTTGACTCCCATAAATTTTTCATACGACAAGTCAGACAGTTTTGTAGCAATTTGGAAGTACGGGTCAAATTTTTCCATGTTTAACAATCTAGGGTTAAAAGTAATTTTCTATTTCATTTTTAAATAGGATAGGCAAAAATAAGTATAGTCTGCAGATTATTTTTTGACTCATCAAAATTTTGACGATTATTTATGTATGTTTTTTTCTGTTTTACGATAACTCTTGAACTTCATTGGATCAAACGTAAGATCTTCGCCGGATCAATGAATGTAATATGTGATACCAAAATGATCCGTTTTGAAAAATAACAATTAGATTTTTTTTTATATGTTTATCTGTTTGACGATAAGTCTTCAACCACATTTTGTTCGGTCATTAATGCAATGAGTGTGATCAAAAATATCCGTTTTGAAAGGGCCATGATTTTTTTTTATATTTTTATTTTTCAAAGAGACTAAACAGGGGATAGAAGATTAGATACTATTTTCATTTTGCGGAACTATTCTTCAAATTTAGCTGTTGAATAATTAACATTTGCAGGATACACCATGCGTGTTCTTGTATCTTACGTTTAAAAAAATATAAATTGAAATCAGTATTCCTTGAGATTGATATTTTGTACACCGGCATCCTCTCCATTCGTTTCATCACCTTTTCGATAAATGTTTCATCAACTTTTCGATTAATGAAAGCTGAACTTTCAGAAGTTTTAAATCTAAGAGGTAGGTCATTTCATTTTTATATTTTTGAGATATTTATTATATTTTTATGATGTGGTGGTTATAAAAAAAAAATCATTATTATTTTGTTTTCATTTAATGTCATCAAGGCTTTCAGCACGTGCTATGATCTATTTAGTAGGGAGAATTTATGTTTACTTAAAGAAAACCTAAAATTAAAAAATAACTAAAAGTGAGAAGTAGAAACACCGTGATTAGTAATGGACGACTTGAACTAGACTTTTTTTTTTTTTTTGGATATACCTACGTTCATACCAATACTTATGTATATATTTTCAATAGGCGCCCTCTTCTAAAGATTCTATTTCCAATCTTGTGCCGAAGAGGGGGGATGGATTTGGATTCGAACCAACAGGCTCCAGGTAACGAATCCACCGCCTCAACCAACTGAGCTACTGAGGCTGATTTTAAATTTTGAAATTTGAAACGGCGCGGCGGAGAATATTACCTTGTCTTCTTAGTATATATCATGTTGAAGAGAATCCTCTTTGACGCGACTCAGGGCAGTAATTTAAGGGAAAGGGCTGAATTTCAAATATGTGTTTGACAATAGCATCACAACCATAACCGCTGGTGGATGCCCCATTCAATGTATGGGATAGAAATGGAGGATTCACGAGTATATTTTTGGGAGGTCTAGGGGAAAACTAATCATTTTTATTTTTTAAAAAACATCTTTTTCTTTGTTAAATTGGGATACTAGGTATGCCAAGTAAAACCATAATGAGGTAGATAATACTATATCTTCAGTAAAGCGAGGATATAGTATTAAATCTATCTACTTCAGCGAGGATATAGTATTAAATCTATCTACTTCAGCGAGGATATAGTATTAAATCTATCTACTTCATTATTTTTTTTTATGTGTCAATTTTCATTTTTATCGCTCTGAAGTGTTCTCCAGTAATGTGCCCGACAATTTCCTCTATAATATATCTGGCCTATGTTCAAATTGTTAAACACACAATACATTACATGCTTGGATTCAATTCATAATCAACTACACGTTAATATTACTAGTGTTATACTTGTAATTTGTATGCCGAAAGTATAGGAATCAGGGAATCACAAGTACAAAACTGGTAATAAACATACATTTTATTAATCTTCTTAAAACGGTATACTATGTCAAGTAGCATAATAACAAATGAATAATAAAACTGACTATGTTTTCACTTGACTAAATGTTTTTATTTGCACATTTTACAAATTATCTTCTGTACGTATATAGGTGCGCTATGTGTAACTAATTTGTAAAATTTTGCAATTAAAAATATTTAGTCTAACCAACGATCATACCACGTTGAATTAACCAGTTCCCATCAGATCACTGAAGTTAAGCAACGTCGGGCGTGGTCAGTACTTTGATGGGTGACCGCTTGGGAACACCACGTACCGTTGGCTCTTTTTTCCGGCCCAACCCAGGCTGGGTGAGGTCAATGTGAGTAGCTGGTTTGCAAGTTNCTCAAATGGAGAAAGATTCAAAATAAAACTCATCAGTAGAACTAGATTTTATAAACAAAATCATAAATCTTCAATTTTCTAGAATTTAATTACAGTATGTAGGTATCAAACTATAAACGATGAAACCTCTTCTCTCTTCAAAATTTAATTTATTTTCAATATCAATTTATTGATAAGATAAAAGTTATTTTCTGAGAGGCGTCCACCTCTAAATTATTTTTAATTTCAGGGACTCAGTCTGCTTCGCCAGGGGCCTTGGAGGCACAATCGATGCCTACCGTGTGATTAATATCTTGTAAATTTTATTTTACCTGATTCTGGTTTCGAATTCGTGGATCCGGATTTGAAAATTAGCGAAATAGGTATGTGGATCCTAGCTTATGTTTTTATGAGTGGAGTGATGGCTGGGGCATACTTATCGATTTTTCAAAATCTTATACCGATTTAGTGATACACATCATGTTAATACACTCACACATTAAGTAGGTAAGTACCTACATTTATATATTTTTTTTTCTTCTTAAGATATTTTTTTTACATAAAAAATCTTACTAGCCTTGTACTTTTATTTTAGATTTCATTTCAAATTTTCTGTCTGATTCACCAGGTACCTGAGGGTTCTATTCAGGGGCGTTTTTAATGGGGGTGATCGCCTCCCCTCTAGCTGAATCATTTACCTGATATAACTACCTATAAATGTAAAACATTAATGGCTCACTGTGCTTGCACTATCCTCATCAATAAATTTGTATCAGCCACCGGTTTTACTGGTAATAGCCAACTGATGGAAACAAATATTTTTTTACCTGCTCATTATTATTATTATTTGATTTGGCTTAACGTCTATTTTTCTTTCGGGACTGGGGTTTTAATCTCCATTCGCTGGAATCTTGCATACCAGCTAACCAGCTCACCCATCCATTTTACGATAATTTTCAGGACTGAAGTCGCGCTCATCTCGTTAAGCTGCCACATAATATAAATAAAACTGCGTCCCAAAACTCATGATGAAAAATTGATACTTAATATTACGGGAAATGATTTATTGAATAATATGGGTATGTGCCCCTTATGGGTATAAATAGGTAATAATGAAAATTAATACAAAGCAATAAAGAATTTTGATTTATAATAGAGCGGGGCTCAATACAGATTATGGACTTTTATCATCGCTGGTGTTATCAAAAATTTACAAACGTTTCAAAAATTACAAAACGAGTGCAGGACAACGACAGTGATCCGTCCAATCTTTTAATTGAATCTTTTACTCAAGGATATTACTTTTTGTACTGCGGAACACCTTTATATCGAATTTCAACTTTCTCGCTGGTTCAGAAATGGTACTTCTCAATTCCAATTTTTTGTGGTGGAATCGACCCTACATCGGGCGGAAACCGGAAAATATATTGTTTTGGCGGGGTCCACGCTCGGCCATTTTTCGTTATCTCCTTTACATTGCCCAAAAATTGCAAAAAAAACCGCTAAAAAGCGTAATTTTTGGCGGTAAAACACAAAAATGTACAAGTCGGAAATTCCCACGGGGGGGGTTCATATTGTTGGCCCATGGTCTATAAACATCAGGGTACTTTTGGTAAACACATATTAATATTATTTATTGCACTAGGTACTTACGAGATATATTATAAAAAAATATAATATTATAAAAAATAAACGCGGAAAATAAAACGATTGTTTTATTTTTCGCGACGAAATTTAAACATAAATATTCATAAAAACAATATTTTGTATTTTAATTTCAAATACGATGATAAATTCTTGTAAACTTTGCTTTAAATGGAATTCTGAAAATGAAACGAAACTACCGTAGACATAGTTTCTAAAATATTCCGCTAGGTTCGTTATTTTTTGTTTACCTAAAAAATTGAAGCCATCTTTAATTTTAATTTTAGTTCCGATTTTTGATTGTCGTGTCAACATGGTAAGTTATAATTGTCTTAAAAAATATATATTTTCACTAATTCATCATGCCATTTAATTTCATTCCATTTAGCCATTCGAAAGGATATCGTCCCTTTACTTGATTTTCTCTCAGTAGTACTTTTGAGTAGTCATCTGAAACTTATGTCGAGTTTCAGATGGACTACCCAAAAGTCCAGCGCACATGTTTGCCCACTATCATTCAATATTAACTAGGTATTTTATCAAATTTAAACGAAAGTATTCCTTGAATAAGTTTGTTCAATAACCAGTAGACCTGGTTATAGAAGAATCTTTCATTTAGTCCCTTAATTATGTTCATTTTGTCTGATCTATTAATATCGAGCTCTACAATCTTAGTACTCTAGAACGTCAACTAATTATTCGAGTCGTGAGAAAGTTTTTAGACCAAGTAGTAATTTCTCTTAAACCGTGGGCGTTTGAGAGAACCTGATCCCCTGAATTATCTCTTTGGTATGCCCTTTTCAGATTTTTCTTTACTAGATTTCAAATTCTTGATCACAGTGATTCTATCAAGACTTTTGTCCCTGTACCCATCTGAATCTTCAGTTGAATGCGAGACTTTTATCTATTCATTATAATGTTCCTCCAGAGTGGCCCTTTAATGGTTTCAGGAAACTCTGTCAGGTTATTTCACTTGAACTTTCGGAATGTGTGAGCCCAAATTTGATAAGTGGATCATTTGGTTCACTATTACCTGAGTATCTCATGTATTTATCACTTATAGTTCCCATTATCCTTCCTCAAGTTGAATGGATTCTAGAATACATCGATATGAAATCCAAATTCTAAGATTTTGTAAATCCTGAATATCCGAGCTTGTTTGGATTCGAATCCGCTTATCGTGGCTACATTTTTGTAATGTCACTAAATCTTAGAAGCACAATTTTAATTATTTTCCATTGTTTGTTCCATTCCCAGGCAGCCCACAAAACATTCAGAATCAAAATGAAGTTGGCCAAGAAATTGAAGCAAAATAGGCCAATTCCTCAATGGATTAGAATGAGGACAGGAAACACAATCAGGTAGAAAGTGAAATTAGGCACTGGGAATGCGATGAGAAGGAATTTGGTATCATTAACTTGGTTTATTATTTCTAATTATGAACATTTAGTAAGGATCACGATTTTTTTTTTACCTCGGCCCCCTTTAAAATTAGATATTTTACATTTCTAGGTGCGTAGAATTCAAGTATAGGACTAAATCCGACTTGTTGTTTAGCCGTTACCGATTTTTGTGAAAATTTCTTATCGAATGTTAGCGTCAATGTCGGCCACATTGCATTCAATGGATTATTTACGGATTTAGGTTGGCAAATTTGTATTTTAAAAGAATATATTGAACACATATTTTTACATCCTCAAATGGTATTGGAAAGAAAGTCCCTTAAATCAAGCTACTCTTGATTAATTGAAATGATATTTTCGAGGAACTAGTTACTTCCGTGTCCATCACAAAGTAATGGTGGTAGAAGGGTTAAGTAGCTTATTATGCAACGCAGCCTTAACGTCAATGATATCAGTGTTTCCTCTGTTAATTTCTCATTGTACATTTGGGTGACAAAAACACAGCCTTAGGGAATCGAACCAGATGATTATAGTACTGCTCAAGATTGCCTCCCACATGCCCTCTGATAGTGGTAAATTTATCTTAAGCTGATGAAGATGAAATTCCATGGGTTGGCTGGGTCTGAACCAGTCAGACTGTCTTACCACTTACCACCAACCCATTTAATCTTTTTTTAAAAAAAATCTAAAAACAATTTATTTGTCCGTTTCAGATACAACGCTAAGAGACGTCACTGGAGAAGAACCAAGCTCAAGTTGTAAATTTCTAGACACTTCTTGATAATAATTTTGTATTATAAGTTATTTTAAAACGAACAAGACATACTAAGTGAATATTTACGCTACAGAAATATGGCATACAAAATGAAGAGTACGACACAAGAATATAATACAAGAAACACATAACAAGAATATAATACGAGTATGTACGTACTAGTCTGTTGTCTGTTTGATCTAAATCAAAATATAAGAAATTTAAACCAATATTGTCATTAATTATAAATCCTGGTGAGATTGTTATTTTTAATAAAATGAACAAGTTGTGTGTTTTGTTTAAGCGTTTATTATTGGTATTATTTCTTTTCATTGTCATTGTAAAGCCTTTTTATTTAACAATCTAATGGAGGGGAGCTTTGTTAACATATTTGAAGCTTTTTAATGTCAATTCCCACTGACAAAATTTAAAATTTCCCTATTCCCCAAAATTTAATTTTTTGGTTAATTTTTCCAATAATGAACCATTGGAATCGTCACAAAAAATAACCCCTCTTAAAATTTGATATTTTATGGTTCATGTTCTTAGAATCCATAAATCGAATTAAAAAAACTCCGCCAACGTGGCACATAGCTTTACTATTTTACTGGCTTATAAAAAACACTCCCCCAAAAATTTTACATTCTCTTAGGTCAATTTTGCCACTTTTCTTTGAGCATATATATTTATATATATGAACATATATTTATTCTTGAGATAAAAAAAGATGATTTTACTCTACAAAGCCATGTCGGAAAATGATTCCCCTCCAATAACTTTGGTTCCACATTTCGTAAAAAAATATTTCTTAAACTCGCTTAACATGTGGCACTTATTTGCAACAATTTTGGACATGATCTGGTTTTCAGGTTCGGAGATATGTGGGGGTAGCTCATCTATTTACACTGACAGCTTTTCGGTGGTTGCTGGGATTTGAAAATTAATAATTTTTTTAGTAAATATATATTTTTTACTACAAAAAAAGTCAGAATTTTCAGTTCGAAAAAAATAAGAGGAAGCCCGGAAAACGGGTGTAAAAAAACGCGATTGCTATTTAACGCGCCCGGAAAAAATATGAAGACGCAACATTGAACTGATTTAACAATTTAATTACTCAATACTCACATTGCAATATTTGGCATTTCAACACTAAATATTCGTAGTGACTGCTGTGTGGAGTGGCTTTGTAGCTTGGAGGGGAAGCCTTTTCGGACATAACTTTATAGAGTGAATAATCTTTATTTTAGTCTCAAGAATGTGGTCAAGGGATTGACATCAAATTATGTTGCATCCTGTATATATGACTTACCAATGGTGCTTTCGGCGAACAATTAGAACCCATATGACGTACATAGCAAATTTAAAGTCGATTACTTACCATTCTCTTTTTAGACAGGATTAATGAAAACCACTATAAATTGGGAAAAATTTACAACGGTGTATTCGATTGAACTCAAGAGTTTCCGCACTCTTAGACACCGAACAAATTTCACCCAAAGTGGCAAAGTGCCCGTTACGGCAGACGAAGCGACCGAGAAACGGATTTTTTTCATTTGATTTTTGTATTCTACGTACCTCGAAGCGTACAAATATTTTTTTTTTCCCCAACTGAATTCGGCAGAAGTCGACATAATATATCAGGGGTTCCCATACTTTTTGGTACCGCGCCCCCTTTTCTTGAAATGAAAGCCTCCCACGCCCCCCTCCCCATTACATTATAAATTATGAATGGGTATGGGTGTTGCTGAATGCTGTGTCATTCAAATTACTGAATACTATCTCATTCAAAATGCTAATATGTTGCTGAATGCTATCTCATTCAAAATGCTAATGTGTTGCTGAATGCTATCTCATTCAAAACGCCATCGTGTTGCTGAATGCTATCTCATTCAAAACGCTAATGTGTTGCTGAATGCTATCTCATTCAAATTTTCTAAACTTTACAAAATTTTTGTAATGTATTGAGTACATTATATTTTAACTAAATGATAATAATTCAACTGGTCTTCGCCCCCCCCCCCCCTCTCA
>CM022884.1:14576902-14593258 GCA_012654025.1 Pachypsylla venusta
GGCACAGAACAGAAGGTTGTGGCATGGTAGAATGTGGCATGGTAGGATTACCATGTCAGGAGGTGGGCACAGAACAGAAGGTTGTGGCATGGTAGAATTAAGGAATGCAACGCTAACCCGAAATAGAATTGGGAAAAGGTGAAAAAAGAAAAGGAGTGCTCTCTTTTTGAGTATAGGTTCTTATCAGGGGCGTAGCGAGGGTGGAAACTGTGGAGGGGTAATGTGTATGAAAATGCTTCATACCAAAATACTGGATACGGCCGTGGTTGAAGTATAATTTAACTTAAATTGTACTGATTACAACAGATTGATGACATAAATACATAAGTGAACAAAAGACAGGATAACAATATGCAGAAATATGATTTCATGAATCTACCTCGAACCGACAGATTTTTCAAGGGCAGGTTCGAATTCTGCAGTGTTTTAAGAGCGACATTTTTTCAACGATTTCATGGACGTTAATTTCGTCAACCTTATCTTTCGAAGAATATAGCATCATCAATGCATTCAAACGATCATCTTCCATTGTTGTTCGCAAATGATTTAAAACCAATTTTAATTTACTAAATGACCGTTCACAAGATGCTGACGTTATAGGAACTGATGATAAAATCTTAAAAATCTTGTAAGAACAATAATGCACTCTATTTGAAATCCGAATTTACGTCTTATTTTCCAATATTAATGTCAGAAAATTTTCAAAATATCCAAGTTTATCTCCCCCAACTTTTTTATACCCCCCAGTCGCTACGCCCCAGGTCTTTATTGAGCTTAGAATTACTGTTACTTATTTACAAAGATTGAGCTTAGCATTACTGTTACTCATTCACAAGGGTTGAGCTTAGCATTACTGTTTCCCTTTTAGAAGGGTTGTTACTCATTTACAAGGATTGAGCTTAGCATTACTGTTACTCATTTAGAAGGATTGAGCTTAGCATTACTGTTACTCATTTACAAGGGTTGAGCTTAGCATTACTGTTACTCATTTACAAGGGTTGAGCTTAGCATTACTGTTACTTATTTACAACATTTACAAGGGTTGAGCTTAGCATTACTGTTACTCATTTACGAGGGTTGAGCTTAGCATTACTGTTACTCATTTACAAGGGTTGAGCTTAGCATTACTGTTACTCATTTACGAGGGGTTCCGTACAAGAAAAATAGAAAAAAATATTAAAACCCACATTTTTATACCTAGTTCTTCAAGACAATGTATAGATATCAGTTATGTCCATGAGCAAAGCAGGGGCGGATACAGGTCTTCAGTTGAGGGGGGGATCAATCGTTGGGCTCAAATCTTACGTGATATATAGTATTTATTAAAAATGATTTTTTTAGGAAATAAGTCCATGCAAGATGTTCAAGGAAAATAGCTCGACTATTAACTAACAGACTTCGCAATCAGCCATATTCATTAATGAAATTGAATCTGTAATTTTTTAGTATGAATATTTCACACACAAAATTGAAGCATGAATGCGTTTTCTTTTAAACTCAAATTTCTAAAGTTCGTTTTCTAGGGGCGTGGGGCTAAGCTGAAGGAGGGGGGGGCGATCGACCCTACCGCCCTCCCCCTGGCGCAGAGTCGCGAGATACAAATTTGATCCGCCCAGATTCGAAGAACTTAAAAAAACATTTTTTTTTCGTCCTTCGAATTCATTTCATAAAGGTCATTCACTTTTAACTTGCGATCAGAGTCATTCATTTTAAGGACTCCGATGATAATATTCAGATATTAAGTCCTGATCGTCCCACTCTCTCAGCTGAACTGAAGACCTGTATCCGCAACCAATCTGAACAGATACTGTCAGATTGGTCTCGGTACTGTCACTCACATTTATTAATCAGAATGTTATCGCGTGAAAGGTTAAGAGCATTCGAATAAAAATTCTTAAAAAACACAAAATCTCAATGTACCTACTTACGAAAATACCCATAGCTACTTTCAGTTTTTTTTTTTTTTTTTTTTAATTTGGCTTAACGTCTCTAACATCTATTGGTCATAAAAGATGGGGGTTTTACCCTTCATTCGCTAGAAACTTGCAAACCAGCTACCCACATTGACCTCACCCAGCCTGGGTTGGGCCGGAAAAAAGAGCCAACGTGGTGTTCCAGGGCGGTCACCCATCCAAGTACTGACCACGCCCAACGTTGCTTAACTTCAGTGATCTGACGGGAACTGGTGTATTCAACGTGTTATGATCGTTGGCAAACTATTTTGAGGTTAGATAAAATTCAGTTTGTAGCAAGAAGAAAATGTAATAAACCCATGAGCTAATTTAGCAGAGATTTTTAATTAATTAATTAATTAAAAAAATCATCCGCGAAATATCTAAATGCAAAATATATTTACGCTCAAATTACTCTTCATTTTTATAAAAGCTTCCAATGTTTAAATTTTACCTCCAAGTGGGTACATTTTTGTGTTTAAATCATTCCTATACATATTTTTTCGTTCATGAAATCTGTTTTTAATTTTATATACCTCTTCAGTCCTCTGTCATATATATGTATCTTATGTAAATTATAATGTAAATATATAAATGGAGTAAACAAAAGCTAAACAGAGGAAAAAAATATTTTTTTTTCTAATATTTTTTCAAAAGGCAAAAACATTTCCCGAGCATAAATCAATACTTAACACACATTATCAAGTTTGAAATTTTCACGTTATGAAGAGCTAGTGTAGAATTTTCATTTTTAGATAAAGGTCAGATAAGATGCAAGGAAATGAAGTTTGTTGTGAAATGTTTATTGACAAAACGAAGTGAGGTCTATTTTTAAAAATATCATCAAAAGTTAACAGCCATGAGGCTGGTTTACAACAACTCGCCATGAGTTGTTGATACTTGACAATCCTCGCGAATAACGCAGTAGCTTCTCCTTGCTTTCTGCATGGGTAATGTAAAAGATATCGTTTCCGGCCCTTCCTTTAGTTGCCTTTTAGGACTGGCCTGGCTTTAGTTGTCTTGGAAGTATTTCTCTTAAGTATATAATGCAGCAGCTTCTCCTTGCTTTCTGCATGGCTTTGGGTGCCTTGGAAATATTCTTTTTAAGTCCCTCTATCCATAATGAATCTATGGAATCGTCACAAAAAAAAAAAAAAAAAAAAAAAAAAAAAAAAAATACCCCCCCTCAAACTTTTTCATGTGTTCTGATACTTTTGATCAAAGATTAATCTCTTGAAAAAAAAAATCATGTTTTGTATTGTGTTAATTTGAAAAAAGGTCAAAAGTATTTTTTCGAACACAGCTTTTTCGAATGCGCCATATTCATTTACATAGAACAAAAAAAAAAAAAAAAAAAACCGAATATTGATGAAGTTTCACGACTCTAGATAAATAAATCAGTCATGTTTATGCTCTGATATTTTGACCAGTCCCCGGGTTCGGGAACCACGCTGGTTCGCGTCCCCATCACAGGCTATTCTTGGTCCAGCCTACAGGTCGGTTGAGGCCAATGTGCCTACAGCTATAGGTTGGGTGAGGTGAAAAGCGAATGGAGGGTGAAAACCCCGTCTTTAAGTAATCAGCTGATGTTAAAAGGATGTTAACTAGTGGATCAAGATGATCAGGTGTTCACGTTAGTGTTGTAGTCATTTATAGAAAAAACATCTTGATCAAAATAATAAAAAATCATTTTTAAAAAACAGGTGGTGAGCAGGGCCTCCTTAAAATCGAAAAGCCCTTAACACCAGCCATAATACATCAAAATTTTGCATTTCTAAAATAAACCGCTAAAAAGATAAAAATCATTTTCAAAAAACACAATATTGGGCCCCCTGAAGCCCAGTGCCCCCAAAAACTATACAGCAAATTTCCTTCATGTTCTAAAACTGTATACCAAATTGTGACTTGTATTGCGTAACAAACATACATACATATTGGGGCCAAAATTGGAGTTCACTAACGTTCACAATGAAGCAAAAAATTCTCGAAACACGAATTTTCCAAATAGACCCTTTTTTAAGATGAGCCCTCAAATTCAACAATCTTATAATGTGACCTTATCTTTTATAACCAAAAATATTGAATAGAAAGAGAGAGAAGGAGAAATTTTCTCTCACTCTCAAAAGAAGTCTTGCGTTGTTTCGATCTCTTTCTCTCGCTTTTTCTCTTCATTCTACCATCCTTTTCAAATACGTTTCGTATATTTTTTTTTTGTCTGAAATTTTTCTCAATAAATATCGTGTCACGGTATCGTAATTCTATTAGATAATAAATTGACGTCCACGAGAATTGATCATTGTCATCAGAGCGAGTTTTATTTTCAAATTTCGACTTCTTCAAAAATCATCTATTTCTATCTTCTTTCTTTTTTTCCTTCCGATTTTTCGACTTTAAGAAAATATCTTCTTTAATAAATAAAAATAGTCTTTTATTTTATTTAAAATAAACAGTTATTTTTCAAGCAATTATTTCGCGCCCCCGAGTATTTTTTTTTCGGTTATAATATTTTAAGTGTTTTTTTTTAATCAAGAAGAATTCAAGAGGTAAGTTTGTTTTTGAAAATATTTGTACATTTTAATTTTATTGTAAACTTTTAAACGTTCTTAAGTTGTATATTATTTTATTATTATTAGACTAATTACAAATCTCTATTGAGGCTGATTGTAACTATCCCTACAGCGATCTTTATTTAGATCTATATTGTGAGAAGTATTTCGAGAGGCGGGGATGAAACTAAATTCGAACCAACAGCCTACTGGTTTTCAAAACTTCACTGCCTCAACTAACAACTGAGCTTCTGAGGCTGTTAGGTAAAAATTACATGTCATAGTAATTTTAGTGTGCATCCTAGCATGTTGGTGGATAGGATGTTGTGAGGCCCCACCAAGGGCCTCAAGCTAAATCATGAAAAATAAACAAGAAGTGTTGATTCCTGATATATATCTATTGGGGATTCATAGTTAATTTTGATACAAAATAGATACCTAAAGACAGTCCTGATGACAGGATAGAGGGCGGGGTTATAGGATTTTCTCGAGAATACTCGTATATACAAAGGCCTGTAAGTTTGTTTCTTCGGGTCCGCTATGTCCTGTCTACGGACCTAATTTAATCTGAGTTCCTAGTAAAACATCGTTTCACTCTCGAAGACCCCCCTTTTTTTAAAAAAAAAAATATGTATCTAAATGTATATTTATAAATTTTTTTTTTTTTTTTCAATTTGGCTTAACGTCTCTTTAACATCTATTGGTCATTCAAGACGGGGGTTTCACCCTCCATTCGCTGGAAACTTGCACCCACATTGTCCTCACCCAGCCTGGGTTGGACCGGAAAAATAGCCAGCATCACGAGGGCGCGAACCCACGTGGACACCCACATGGCACAATCTCGCTAGACGTTGCTTAACTTCAGTGATCTATCAGTTCCCGACTGGTGTATTCAACGTGTCATAGACGCTTGCCAAAGCCCCTTTTAAATCTATTTATGATGCGCATTGATGTTACAACACGAATCATTTTGGTACACGGGATCAGTTTCTTTTAACTAATTAATATTTCATCGAATGGATTTTGGAACGGTGTTTTTACCCTTCATTTGCTGGAAACTTACAAACACACATTGACATCGCCAAGCCTAGGTTTAACCAAGGATAGGCAAATTGAAGAGGGTGCGAGCCTTCATGGTCACGCCCAATTAGTAAAAGCTCGTTGGACCCTGCTTAACATCAGTGATCAACGGGAATTGGTGTATTCACCATTAATGGTGTAACTGATCATTGAAATATACTGAAATTTTAGTAGCCCTCTCAGTCTAGTGGATATCACACTGGCATTGCACTTGGGGGGACCCGGGTTTAAAATGTCGGAAAAGTTCGTGCTTGTGATTTGGAGGTGCACCCAGCCTCGTGAAGACAATTAAGTAGCGAAACCAGTGGCGGTATTACAAGAGTTAAAAGAGAGAGAGAGAGAAAGAGAAAGAGAGAGAGAGAGAAAAAGAGAGAGAAAGAAAGAGAGAGAGAAAGGGGTAGAGAGAGAAAGAGAGAGAGAAAGAAAGAGAGAGAGAGAGAGAGAGAGAAAGAGAAAGAAAGAAAGAAAGAAAGAAAGAGAGAGAGATAGAGAAAGAGCAATTAATAATGCTGTGATCTGTGATACCCACAAAAATTGTGAAAAGGCCGTTGTGCTTTACCACAAAGAAGTTCTACATTTGAATTTTTACTGAAATTTTATGTGTCATCTTCAAACAGTTTATACAAGTAATGGACAAGAAATTGCTGATTTCAAAACAAGTACCCGAGTTCACTAACTACTAACTTATCAAGCGTCTCCCGTCCCTGCTATACTTGAGTGTGTGGTTTTAAGGAACTACTTATATCTTAGAAATATATTTAAAAAAAAAAAAAGTTATGCCCCGGAACCGCTTTCGCACTACTTCAGGGCAGACCTTTTTACGGGCATGCCATTCCGGAAACGAGAAAATTCGATCAGAAAATTTTGCTCCGAGCGGGATTCGAATTCGAACCCACAACTTCTGGACCAAGAGTCAATGCTCTTAACAACTCGGCCACGGAAATTGGCAACTAGATATATGTAACGAAAGCGGTAATTCAAAGCTCTAGTACCTATATATTCCTGCAATAATATACCTAGGCCATACTTGATGTTACTTGAGAGTGATATCCTCGCCGACCGTTCTCAACTGAGCTAATGGTGTATATGTAAAATAAAAAAAAACAACACAGAAACTCTTTTTCTTTTTTAATTTGGCTTAACGTCTCTTTAACATATATTGGACATTCAAACTTGATCAATAGATGTTAAAGAGACTTGAAAACCAGCTACCCACATTGACCAGCCTGGGTTGGGCCGGAAAAAAGAGCCAACGATACGTGGTGTTCTCAAGCGGTCACCCATCCAAGTACTAACCACGCCTGACATTGCTTAACTTCAGTAATCTGACGGGAACTGGTGTATTCAATGTGGTATGATCGTTGGCTAGCAGGAACTCTAAATTGAGTAATGATATGTGAATCTTTTTCTTGTATTGTAATTATCATGTTGTTGTTATTAACAACATTCAACTTTAACTCAGTAGTTAAAAAAACTAGGGAGTTAAATTTAATCACGAAACGAAGTAAATACAAAAGGCATTTTCTACCAAATGATCTTTAAAGTTATACAGGGTGAACCAGACTAACATTTCGCACTGAAATTAGGCTTGAAAAATTAGAACCCAGAAATGGACATGCATAGGATAAAACATACCTCTACTTTAAACTGCCAAAAGCGTCCACTTATTCACATTTTGGGCGGAGATAAGACCAGAGTCTGTCAGAAAACGTCTTAATCCCTGTCTCTACTAGAATAGAATAGAAAATATAATTATTTTGAAAATTTTTGTTACAACAATTTTAGAGTTAGCAACTTTAGTTTAAAAATAACAATAATAATACAAAAAGAAAACATCTACTATATTTAGGTACATCAGTAACAAACAAAAATAAAAATAAAATAATCTCATACTACTTCTACTAATAAATTACGTATTAATTGAATCGGGCTTATCCACGTTTTTTGGTAGCTATTAATTCTCACCCTGTTTTTATAAATCGTGTACACGGCTCTTGTTTCATTTTCAACATTCCACAAGGTTACGGTAGTCGAAAGTTACATTTGTTTATTATGGAAGTGCGTGCTATTCGATGGTGCGCGTGCGCTGTACACAACTGAACATGTGCCGCGCATCTTTTGTTAGCGTTCTATTTCTTATCAAGAAATCCCGGCTTCCATTTTGAAAAAGAGTAAGCAAAATTTGTGACCGGGTGTCGTGTGTGTATTTCTTTTTGATTAAAACTTTTATCTTTTTAAATAATATGTTTAAATAATATTTTTTTAATTATATATATAAATAATCAAGTTTTATTCTACGATAAAAGGTTTTATCTTATAAATAAAAATGAAACTAAGTACAACGTATATCTAATTAATGATCTTCGCTATGCGCTATACGCATTGAGCCCACAATTCTGGTGTGTAAGTTTTTCTTGATTGAGCCCACAATTCTGGTGTGTAAGTTTTTCCGTTTTAAATCCTTATTGCTAATAATTAATTATTTAAATTGTTTGATAAAATTAATATTAAAATAGTAGGTATCTATTTCTATTTAATGAAAGAAGTGATGATGATTTTTTTTTTACATTATGGAAAAGTTAGTAGGGGGGTGTGCCTATATTTAACGGCGTAGCAATTTTTCTCCATTAAATATAGGCACTCCATGTATTGTATGTAGTTGAATGCTTTGAGGGCCATATTATAAAACTCCACTTGAGTGCGAATTAGAGTGGTCACTACCACTTGAGTGTCTGATTTTTAAGTATTTTAAAAAATGTTCTGACCAAAAAAATTACATTTAATTTTATTATAGCTTGGCGGTACCCGCCAAGCCGTCTGGTACCCGCCAAGCCTATAGCTTGGCGGGTACCAGACAGATACTATTAATTTTTTTTGGAGCAGGTTACAAACTTAAAATGTGGTTTAATATAATTTGAAAAGTCTTTCTAAACGTTTTAGGGGTGGGAGATTAATTAAAACACTTTAATTTTAATTTATTTTGAAAAAAAAAAAAAACCTTTTTCTTCCGTATTTATTGAACTATTTGAATATATTGAACTGAAGCAGACATAGTTGTACCAATATGAAAAAAGTCCAGTGCAAGTTTGTTTATTTTATTAATATAAGCGTTAAGGTGAACCCCCCCCCCCCCAGAGAGGTTAGGAAACGTTTTGATCGGCCATGCCTCGATTAAACTTGTTCTTCTCATAAAGTCGCTCCCTAAAAACTCTTGCACCATTCGGAAAAAAACTAAAATAAATTCAATCGTAGTGATTTTTTTTTCATCTTAATTCTCTGCATATTTAAAAAAAACCGAATAAACTTTGATTTCTCCAAAGTTTCGTCGATTTTCAAGCAATAAAATTTTGAATTAAACATATAAAAGTGAGTTTTCTCGTATTTCCCACCATTTAATCGTGAAATTTACCTTCTACTTTCAATTAATCATATTTTAAGTTAGGTTAGTTGCTCAGAAAAAAATTAATAGTATCTGTCTGGTCCCGCTTGGCGCCTTAGAGGCATGGCTGTTCCCGTGCTAATTGCTATCACTCTCGCTCCAATATATTTCTATGGGGATTGTTTACTTTGAGCGATTTCTACCCCTTAAAATTAAAATTTTGCAAAACCTTTCTTAGTGCACACTTACATGGTGCAACGAAGGTCCCTGCCAAATTTCAAGTCTGTAGCATTAATAGTTTCGGCTCCACGTTGATCAGTCACTCAGGACATTGCCTTTTATATATAAAGATAGTTGAGAACGTTAGTGAACTCCACTTTTGACCCCGGTAATTTGTAGTTGGAGTGACAATTCACACTCGAGTGGAGTTTTAGAATATGACCCTAAGACTCGTTTTTCTGAGAGTTAAAAAAATTTGGCATATTGAAACCTATACTCTATCAGAGCTCATTGTAAAATTTATACTCACACAGAACTTTCTAATGCACTGTTAGGAAAACTCATTTAAAGCTCAGAAAGCTAGGAAAGTATTACTTTTTACTCGACCCATCTATAGAAAATGGGTTTAATTTTGTTAGCCTTAGGTACCTATTCGTTGTAATTTGTAAAGTTTTTCGGATAAATTTTACTTTACTGTGTGCTTACGAGTAAAAGTTTTCTTTTTCTTTTTACAAATGAGAATATCTAACAAACTTTTTTCATGTGTAATAACACATTTTTTTCATGGATAAAAATTCAAATAATATTAACTATATTAACACGTTGGCCTTTGCTCATGCGTAAAAAAAAAAATTCCTTTTACCTTTTAACCTAACATATGATTAAATTACAAAGTTCAAATGAAATTTAGTAAAGTGCATTTTATTCCGATTTTCAGAAACTTGTTTTAGTATGTTGTTAGGCTGATTGTACCCAGCTTAATCCTTTATTTTTGAAACCTAACCCAATACTACTCCCAACACGTCCCACCCAACAAACATGGCGGTTATATCAACGAGGCATGTATAAACGCAACCTAACCATATTACTCATGAATCAGTGATCATGGCCGCCGCAAATTTGTTTGGATATTAATTAAATTCATTTGAAATGAAATAATTTAAAGTTGAATTTTAGACCCAGTTGTTTTATTTACATTCTTAGAAATTTTTTTTTTTTTTTGTATATAAGATAAATTATTTATTTGATAACGTTATAAATTTCATTCAAATTGTCTTCTTCTTTTCTCAGTGTGCTCAATACTGATACAGCGTTGCCTCTCTGTATTGCCATGCCTATTCTTTGTCTGAAATACTCCCCCGCACGTCTATGCCTGGTCTCATGGACCAGAGACTTGGATATTATGTTGAACATATCCAAGGCTGCTGGTCCGAAAGAGCCGAAGGTTTCGACGGCGAAGGGAATAAAAATAAAAATATTTCCTTCTCCTATCTCCTTATATTTGCTTCTTTTTCTTTCCTCTGCCTGTTTGGCCGCTTCTCCCGGACCTTTTAGGGAAAGATGGATGTTCGTTTTTGCCAGATTGGCCACATATGTTACGTCCCACACCAATGATTTACCGTTTTTCCAAGGGATCATTGTCATGCCATCTGATCTTTTCCCATACTGTCTAAATAGGCCGGATGGTTCAAGAACAGATGGAACATGGCAAGATCCCAAGGCTCGCTTCAGGGTGTTATTGAGGTCACCGTGTCTGGAGTATCGTCCACCACTTTTTGGGCAACGTAAACCATGTTGACCTGTTTTATCGACATGAGCTCCACAACGACATGTGTGGGGTACACATATCGGTGCTCCCAATCTTAAGCCGATTGCTACACGAAGGGATATATCGTCTACAATACATCCCACATTGGCTATGGGAATGGCATGTAGCCATGCGCCTGCTTCCTTTGTTCTTAATGATAAAATTCTAATTTTGTCGCGTAATGGTATATCCGTTAGTAATGTCTCGTATTTTTTTTCAATTAATGGTGTGTCCCAGTCACATTGTAAGTTGGAAACTGGGATATTTTCTGCGCCACTGATATGGCACCATATTTGAATGGGATCCTTACATGTTTCTGGCAGACAAAATGACGATCTGATCTGTGACATACAAGCAGAAACAGAATGTGTAGAAGCCAGAAAGGCGGGTAATGCTACATCACTTGCTGCCCGTATGCCCAAGTCACCCATGTTGACTGGCAGACACGCCTGTTGTCACGAGAGTCCATCTAATTTTACATTAGTTATCAATTCCAAGAAACATATTAAAACATGTTCGGATTAAAATTGGTAATCTAACATAACGAATCTATAATCTTTTAACTTGATTAAATTTTCATTTAGTTTTTGAATAATCCGATATGTACATAGTTCTATTTTGTGTGTAACTGTGTTTTTTTTTTTGTAAAGTATGAACCATAATGACTAGAGCAGAAAGTTAGGAAACTCTAGCAGTTACATGTGGACAGCTTCTATCGCGTAACAAACATACATACATACACATATACATACAAACATACACATATACAAGTGCATTTCGGGATGTATACCGGGGTCAAAATTGGAGTTCACTAACGTTCTAACTATTTTTATATATAAAAGGCAATGTCCTGAGTGACTGATCAACGTAGAGCCGAAACTATTAATGCTACAGACTTGAAATTTGGCAGGGACCTTCGTTGCACCATGTAAGTGTGCACTAAGAAAGGTCTTGCAAAATTTAAACTTTAAGGGGTAGAAATCGCAAAAATTAAACAATCCCCATAAGAAATAGGTACATTGCAGCGAGAGAGATAGCATGATACATGTATATACATACATATAACAACGTACACGCCTACTTTCACAATTTTCCAACTTTCCATTTTATGATATGTATACAACATGTAAAATATGCGCGGGCGAAGCCGCGATCGGGGGATGCTAGTTATATATAATTACCCATGTTTAGATTACCGTATGCATACCAAATGCAATTTTTTGTCGATATTGATTTGCACACACAATCAGCTGATATGCACTAAGCATAATTTACTCTGCGACTCCAAGTCATCCTATTAATGCTATAGCACTAGAATTCCACCGTCCTTCCGCCGCACGGAATGGGTTACATTAAGCAAGTTCCCTCACTTTCTGTTCTATTCGTTATGGTGTGAAGCATGCAGAAGAAAGAAAGAAACATAAAAACCAAGAGGAATCTTCAAGTAAGTTGAGCAATTTCGTTTTATTTTTTTCGTTTTCTGTACTCGGTGAGAGAAAACCAGTTGAGTTTTTTAACAGACTGTGCTTGCATTTTTGTGAATTTTAAAAGCAACAGCCAACAGCTTAGTTACTGTAGTGTGATATGGTCGTATAAACATGATCTGACCACGCATACATTGGTATTTGAGCGATAAACTTTTAAAAGCAACAGCTTAGTTACTGTAGTGAGATATGGTCGTATAAACATGATCTGACCAGACATACATTGGTATTTGAGCGATAAAGTTTTAAAAGCAACAGCTTAGTTACTGTAGTGAGATATGGTCGTATAAACATGATCTGACCACGCATACATTGGTATTTGAGCGATACATGGAGGTATAAATGTACAATTATTATTGTAAATGCATATTTCATTGTGTTATTTTGTCACAATTTGTTTGGGCATCATAGCTTTACAAGGTTCACCCTATCAGTCATGCTAATAAGAGAAAGCTATGCTTAAGGATTACCTCCTAATGCTACAGCTTTTCACTATTACCATAGCTAATCAATTGTGCTCAGAAGGATGAGTTAATTTCAAAGGATACCAGACCATGTACAATATTAGAAAAATATACTTATTTTAAATTTTTTTGATTCTACAAGGATTCGAACCCGGTACCTCCCTGATGCAAGCCGAGTGTGGTACATACTCCGCCACGGAGATGTCTACAATTGTAATATTTTTGTTAAAAGGCATATTTTCTGTGCCTAAAAGAGATTTTAGGCACAGATTTGTAAAGTATATTTTAAATTAAACTCTAGATTTCTGTTTCAATAACCAAGCTCTTGACATCAAGACTAATGAAATCTTTTGACAAATCAACTTTGAAATATTAAATAGTATTACCAAAGGCTATTTATTTTTCGTTTATCATTCCCGTTGTGGTGCGGACGGACTACGAAGGGTTAAAAATGCTAGTTAACACAATATATAATTGTAACTTATTCTATAATTGAGCTGATGAGTAGTTCAGTCTATGAAGGTATTTGTATTTGGACTAACTTATCATTCAAGGAACATCTCGTTAAATGCAATTTAAATCATTGCTTGCCCGGATTGACCTTACTATGAAACAGTGTCTGTCGCACTAAATATCAAATATCTGCTGGCGGACTTCGCTTGCTTCTTTGCCTAACACCTTAGAGGTTTGGCCTATCCCTGAGGAGGGAAAATTAACCTGCTATAAAACAACAGAGGGCGGTCATGAGGTTTGGCCTATCCCTGAGGAGTTAATGATATTTCCAAGGGAAAATTAGCCTGCTATAAAACGACAGAGGGCGGTCATGAGGTTTGGCCTATCCCTGAGGAGTTAATGATATTTCCAAGGGAAAATTAGCCTGCTATAAAACAACAGAGGGCGGTCATTTTTTTCAAGGAATTAGCTCGCGCTATTGTCGCTTGATGGACGACCTTCGACTTCAAAAATGCAAAGCAATGTGTTGGGTTTCACTTTATACTAATGAGAAAAGCGTTTTTTCTCATCGTTTTAAAATTATTCGAAATTATATAGAACTCACTTTTGATTTAGGCTAATTCAAATTTAAAAAATGTCTTGTTGAAGGCTTCAAGATGACTGTCTGCTAGACGCGTCGATGCGTTTGTTTACAAAATGATCCACTCCATTGCGCTGACGTGTGATTTCATCAGATGATCAGGTCGCGTGTAGTACAATAAATTTACACTCGCGGCGCCAGTCACATATACGAAGGGGGACCTAACACAATTAAAAAAAAAAAATGGCGAAGTTATTCGAAATGACAGATTGACAGGCGTTTGTGAATTAGAATGGTCGCAGAAATTGTTAGTGAATATCAACAGGGAGAGAGGTACAAAATTGAAAAGTTGAACATGAGAAAAGTTTGCACCAAAGTGGCATCAAATAAATTTCCCTGGAGCAGAAGGAAGGACACAAGGAAATTTGTTTGGTCACAATTCGGACAACCGAAAGTGAACTCAAAATTTTTGGATAATGAAAGCAACTTATGAAGAAACATGGACTTAGTTCCACGCGACTTTTTCTTAGTTACCGAAATTCAAATTCTAGCTTAAGGCATACGCGGATATAGCCCTCTTGTTTTTTTTGGGGGGGGGGGCACAATTGCTCAATACGCCTAATAGAAAATTTGGAGGGGGGAGGGGGAGTGACTCGTAACCTAGATACCCGAGTTTCGAGTACTTTTTAATGCAATGTTTATCGAGGTACGAGTACTATACCTAATTTGTTAAAAGCTGTAGAGCTTACCACAAATACCATTTTAATTTTTGGCAATTTTTTATTTACGTATTTCTATTTAGTCTTAGGATTGGGAATTATTTAGGGTCCCGTGCACCCCCCCCCNTCCCCCCCCCCCCCTCTCAATGGGATAAAAGACACAGAGGATCACCATTCATTTGATTTTTTTTAAAAAAAATACTTGATTAGGTATAATGAAATTTGAGAAACACCGCCCGCTTAAAAAAACTGGGGGGGTACGTGCCCCCCCTATATCCGCGCATGGCTTACGGCTATATTCAGATGAACGCGCGGTATAAGGTCTATCTAAATAGTGCATATTGTATACATTACCGCGCAGTGCCGTGCGGTACTAGTTTTACAAATTTGTATCGATTTGTCCATTTGATACCGCGCGGTCATCTGAACATAGCCTAAAGGAACCCGTTGAAACAGTAAAAGGAAAAACCGCAGTACCAATAGATAGAGGTGTACTCACCGTATCAGCTGCTGCACTGCTTCGGGCAATAATAAATTCGTATGGCAAGCGTGTGAAGATTCTCAAGGGAAGTACATCGCATGTGAGCACCATGAATATCCGGTAGGTCTACCAGGGAATGTCCCAATGAAATGTCTAACGATCTACTAAGACAGGATCGCTGTAAGGAATTGGTTTAGTGGGCAGGTCTGTATCGCCTACCTTGGAGATAGGGGATTCGGTTAAGCGGGTCCTTCCTTTCTGGGGACTGGGTGGTGTTTACCCTAGACTGTCTATCAGCATCTTGTTCATATTCATTCCTATCCTAGCCAGCGTATATGGAACGTTGAATACACCAGTTCCCGTTGGATCACTGAAGTTAAGCAAAGTCCAGCTATGTTGTACCATGTCGGTGTCCACGTGGGGCGCCTTCGTGATGCTGGCTATTTTTCGGGACCAACCCAGGCTAGGTAAGGTCAATGTGGGTAGCTGGTTTGCAATTTTTCAGCGAATGGAGGGTGAAACCCCCGTCTTGAATGACCTATAGATGTTAAAGAGACGTTAAGCAATTTTTTTTTTAATCCTATTTTTCCCTATTTTTAAAAATAAAAACGCGCGGCTCGTTCACAACGTGCACAGAACGAGACAAATTTGGAGTATTTTACATTCTCTTCTTAGTATATAGGGTGTCTAAAAAAGGCTGAATATATTGAGAATCGATTCAAATTTCGAAAAACGCTGACACATATTTCTTTTTTTTTTCAAAAGGGAAACGTTTTCCAGAGGTTTTCAAATTTTGAACTTTTCAAGAGGAGACCTCAGGGGGGGCCAAATTTGAAATCGTAAATAGAACTAACCCTTCTGTATTACATTTTTTGAATTTGCACATCGGAATGAGCGAGACAAATATTTTTTTTCTTAAAAAAAGCATCAAAATTCAACAGTCCAGTCTTTTTACACAGACTGTGTAAGAAGAATCAAGTGAGGACATAGTACCTGCCTTGTTTTGAGTATCAAAATTCAACAGTCCAGTCTTTTTACACAGACTATGTAAGAAGAATCAAGTGAGGACATAGTACCTGCCTTGTTATGAGTATCAAAATTCAACAGTCCAGTCTTTTTACACAGACTGTGTAAGAAGAATCAAGTGAGGACATAGTACCTGCCTTGTTTTGAGTATCAAAATTCAACAGTCCAGTCTTTTTACACAGACTATGTAAGAAGAATCAAGTGAGGACATAGTACCTGCCTTGTTATGAGTATCAAAATTCAACAGTCCAGTCTTTTTACACAGACTGTGTAAGAAGAATCAAGTGAGGACATAGTACCTGCCTTGTTTTGAGTATCAAAATTCAACAGTCCAGTCTTTTTACACAGACTATGTAAGAAGAATCAAGTGAGGACATAGTACCTG
>CM022884.1:14611852-14643587 GCA_012654025.1 Pachypsylla venusta
CTTCTTACCTATAACTGATCTTAAAATTAGGATAAACTCCAATTCTTATGTCCATATAAATGGTGTGGGGGGGCTTCTTCTTACCTATAACTGATCTTAAAATTAGGATAAACTCCAATTCTTATGTCCATATAAATGGTGGGGGCTGGGCTTCTTCTTACCTATAACTGATCTTAAAATTAGGATAAATTCCAATTCTTATGTCCATATAAATGGTGGGGGCTGGGCTTCTTCTTACCTATAACTGATCTTAACATCTATTGGTCATTCAAGATGGAGGTTTTACCCTCAATTCGCTGGAAACTTACAAACCAGCTACCCACATTGACCTCACCCAGCCAGGGTTGGGCCGGAAAAATGAGCCAACGATACGTGGTGTTCCCAAGCGGTCACCCATCCAAGTACTTACACGCCCGGCGTTGCTTAACTTCAGTGATCTGACGGGAACTGGTGTATTCAATGTGTGGTATTATCGTTGGCAACGTAGAAAAACTAAATCGAAAGCCTGAAAAATGTGACCAGCGAGATGTCGCACTGAAATAATTGGTTATTATCTACCCAGGTTGTCAAACAAAATTGAATTTTCAATCTCTATACATTGACTTTTCTTATAACTCTTCAAATTGAGTGGAAACTGAAAGCTCAGGGCAAAGTAGGGCAGAGGATCCTTTTTACAATTATTTTCAATGAAAATGGGAAACTGCGTCCTTTCGATGTAAAATAAAAACTCAAGTTTGAAAGGAACGAAATTGAGAATATCCTACCCTTGTGTCGTTTGTTATACATTAATACCCGTAGGGATTTTGGTCCATATCAACATTGATTGTTTTAATGAACAAATTAAAAAACACCATCAATGTATCATATGGGTATTATATTACTGCCTCGGCAGGTCAGTGGTTATACGCTCGTCGGGTAAAGAGGAGGGCGTGGGTTCAATCCGCAGCAGAGGCAGCATTTTTTCCTCATTTATTTGAGTATTTGAACACATAATGAAAATAGAGCTCTGAGGGTTAGGTGGTAGAATTGTCTCAGGCATTAACCTCGCCTAGTGATAACCTTCCACTAAAGTGCCTGTTTTTCTTTATTACTTTACTGATCTGATGTCCGGGCTTCAAGATATTTACCTTTTTTTGTTATTGATCCCTAACCCAATTTGTTGATAACAGGTGTTAGTTTTTCAGCATTACCCAGAGCACACCACTTGGAGACGATATATCTTTTATAAAGAGTTCCCCACAAGATACGTCACACTTGACTGCACCCAATTTGATACTTTGTACTTTACTTATCATATATATCACTGTCTGGTCGTGTGATGTGTTGGTCTTTCAGCATTACCCAGGGCACATCAGGGATTGGAAGGTAAAAGAAATTAGGCTTCTGTCCAAAGGAGCCATGGTGTGGTACACTGATGGCTCTAAGACAGGGGTGGGATCTGAGCTGGTATCCACTGCGTGCGACCCAGGGTAGACATATCTCCGCCCTTGGGGACGTACGCTGGGGTGTATCAGACGCAGAGGAGATTATAAAAATTGGACTCTCTAAAAAGGATTCACATTTTCTCTGATAGCCAGGCAGCGCTGAAGGCTATAGTCAGCTATAGCACGAACTCCAAGATAACTTGGGAATGACAGCTGGCACTAAAGGAACTGGCACAGAACAACTGGGTTAAACTTGGTTGTCTGCCAGGTCACAATGGTATTGCCGGCAATGAACAAGCCGATCACCTGGCAAGAATGGGGTCAGCGACATCATTTATTGGGCCGGAGCCTGTGATCGGACTGAGCACGACTGAGATCAAGAATTTCATTGACGGATGGGTCTTGGAAAACCATTTGAGGCGGTGGAAGGACGTCTCAGGCCCGAGGCACAGCAAGGCAGGGACCATCCAAAGACCTTACTATAGAGATTCTTGCCAAAAGTCGCAAAAACATCAGACTAACCACGGGCCTGATCACTGGGCACTGTGGACTGAGAAAACATCTGCACACTATGGGCTTCCATCAAGACCAAGTTATGTGCATACTTTGTGGGGAGGATGAGGAAACTGCTTCTCATGTTATCTTTGATTGCGTCTCCCTCATTACGTGGAGACTAAGTATGGGACAGCTACATCCCAGGCTTGACAATTACGCAAAACACCTAGCCCAAAGGCTAATCAAGCTTGCGCAGAGCTTAGGCTTTAGCTAGGAAACAGGCTACTTTCCAAGCACAAAATGCCCATAAGAGGTTTAGGTGCAGGGGCTTACATAGCCCCAAAGAGGAACTTAGCTCACGAATATACGAGGGCACACCACTTGGAGACGATATATCTTTTATAAAGAGTTCCCCACAAGATACGTCACACTTGAGTGCACCCAATTCTAATAATGTGATACTTTGGCATTTACCTAACATACTATCTACGTCACAAGTTTCCACCGTATATTCGTGATAAAAGAATTTGTTAAGGAAAATTGAAATTTCCACTTCTATATTATATAACATTATGCATGACAAGCTAAATCCAAAGAAATTTTCAAATAATATGACCCATATTACATCAGTCGTTCTTTGGAAGCGACTAACGCTACTCACGCTACTACGAGTGACTTGTCCAAATGAATGTAGGTTAACATCTCATCACTCGCGGACCTTGATTTTCAGAAGGAGCACGCGGAGCAGCCTTTTGCTGCCTCAAATGTTGATCAATATATTGTGCTTAATTTTGTTTATGTTGTATTGAAATTTTGTACACTGAAGGATAATTTGTTTTCTATCAATTTATTCAATTAGAACGTGACGATCTATTACCAAATCATAATTGTGAACGTTAGTGAACTCCACTTTTGACTCCCATATACATCCCGAAATGCACTTGTATATATGTATGTATATGTCTGGTATGTATGTATGTATGTATGTTACGCGATACAAGCCACAATTTTCATCCCATTTTGCGGAAATTTGGTATACTTGTTTAAGGTATGAAGGAAATTTGCTGCATAGTTTTTGGGGGCCCTGCCCCCCCGGGGCCTTATGGGACCCAATATTGCGTTATTTGAAAATTATTTTTATCTTTTTAGCGGTTTGTAAAATTTTGATATGTGATGGCTGGCATTAAGGGCTTTTCGATTTTGTACATTTTGGGGCCCTCCGCCATCCGGAAACAAGAAAATTTGATCATACAATTTTTGCTCCAGGCGGGATTCGAACCCACAACCTCCGGACCAAGAGTGGCAATGGTCTTTACATACCTATACCACTGTTCTACCAGGACTCTAATATGACAAATTGCACCATACCTATTATAAAAAAAATGTCCAAATTTTCTGCACGATTACAATACTTTATCTTCTATAGGAAGAGAAAGTAAAAACGGGCGAACAATTTTTTTTTCTTATTTAACGTATCGATATTTAGATGCATAGTATCCGCGGTACTGAGCGACATATACAGTTCATAGAGGTACTCATATTAACTCTCCCCACTATCTCCGTTGCCCTCATGTAACTCATCGATAAGAATTTGTTCACACACAGTTAAATTGTTCATTCAACTGTTAATAATCAGCCAGTGTTATCAGCCCCAAAACAGCACGCAGCCTTCTCTCAGCCACGGGTCCCTCACCTTAACCATTTTTTATTACTTTAACGGAATATTTATATACTTTACTTAATCTTTTGTTGAAAATAAACATTTTTAATATTCTTTTGGATCATAAAATATAAAGTATGACCGACAAGGCTTTGTTGTGGTCGTATAGCCTTGAAACTGCTGCAAAAAAAAGGTTTTTTCGATTTTTGGATTTTTCGTATCTTGGAACGTTAAGTATCAAATTTTGAAGATAAGTTGTTCTGAATTTTGAAAATAAACACTTTTAATATTCTTTTGGATCATAAAATATAAAGTATGACCGACAAGGCTTTGTAGTGGTCGTATAGCCTTGAAACTGTTGCAAAAAAAAGGTTTTTTCGATTTTTGGATTTTTCGTATCTTGGAACGTTAAGTATCAAATTTTGAAGATAAGTTGTTCTGAATTTTGAGAAAATACACTTATTCGGATTTTTTTTTTAAATCACTAAAGATGAGTTTCCGATTTTTCTGAATTTTTAATTAATTTTAATTCAAAGCTAGAGAAGAAGATTGGAATGTCAAACGTCAAAATTAGATACTGTAATAAATAAAAAAATAAAATGATATGAAATTAAATACATTGAAACTAGAGGTTGTAAATTTCGTCAATCGTACTGGAAATGGGCAATGTGCCTCGCACTCTGGCGGCATTACCCCGCTGGATGTCTACGACAAACGCTATTATTTTAGATAAGCTTTGTGATTTAATTTTTTTTTATATATACGAGGTCTGTTGAAAGGAAGAAGGTTTGAGACGATTTCAAAATTAGGCACATGGGCGTAGGAAGGGCAGCTGCCCCCCCCCCCCTAGAAATCACTAAGAGTATGCAGTACGCAAGGGGCAACTTAGATTTACACTAGATAAAATGATTTTTGGAAGCAAAAAATTCATCAAGTACCGAAATACGATAAATGTCACATTTTGTCCCTAATCCAACAGCCCAACTGTGAACAATTAAATGTAACTGTGGCAAACTTGTCGCATTGTTGAATCGTAGTTGGTGAATTTGGTGGGAAAATTCAAAAAAATTAACAAACGTATATTTCCATCTGTTTTTTCGGCTTTCCGTATATTTTTCCATTGTAAAACTCCTTCTGCTATTTGAATTTCGCCGGTTTGGCACTTTCCTTTATCGATATTTATCACCTTGCATTTGTCAAGTCCAAACTACATACATATATTTCTGGAGAACTGCTCCACTATTCCGACTAGTTCTTTCAGTTGATGATACTGCGTATATTTCAAGTCATCTATGTATAACTGGTGTGGTGTGCGATGGTGTGTTTTACTTGGTTGTTCAAGATGTATCCTATTTTCTCTCTATTGAACACTTTGGAAAGCAGATTTAATGCTAGGCAAAACCACAATGGACTCAAGGAATCTCCCTGGTTATAGAAGTTTGTTTTGTTGTTAGGTGTATGGTGGTGTTCTAGGTTTGCATCATTTGGTGAAGACATTCCATGAATAGGGGTGGACTTTGTATAGTTGCAAGACCTTAATCTTAATTAACCATTGATGGGGTACGCTGTCATAAGATTTCTGATGGTAATCCACGTAACAACAAGATATTTTTTTGGTTTTCAGTATTATGTACTCAGAGAAGTCAAGAAGTCTATGATAAGTTGCTCTTTACATCCTTTTCTTGTTTTCTCCTATCGCATTGCGTATACCTCTTTAGTCTGGAACTGAACACAGATAACTTTTGTTGCAAGGAGTCTAAGAAGTCTTGTGGTACAGTATTGGGGCTATCTCTTGATGTGTGGATTTTGTATCTCTCAAATATTTTGTTCACCTTTTTCATCAACTTATTACCCATATTTCCATTTGTATATTCTATAAGTCTTGCTGTCCTAGCTCTTTTTATTAATTAGTCTCTTCTTCCACGCTGGCAGGTTGATTCACAATAGCTGCTGTTAATACACCAGGTCGTGTAGATTAGTTAATGTTTGAATGTCAAGGAACTGAGGTATTACGTGTATGTTTAACGTATCAACAGTTTTGGCAAACTTGATTGATGTTTTCTGCTTTGTGCGGGTTTTTAGTTGGATCCATTCCATTGTATTTAATTACAGTTGTAGACAACAAGTCCTTGAATTGTGATCTCATTGTTGGCGTTTATTCTGTCATTGGTTGATTCTATTCTCGTTTCGACATTTTCTGTAACTTCTTGCGTGTCCATAACTCAGATCTGATTCAAAAATGTATTTAATTGAAAGATAGTTACAGAATAAAAATCTCGATCACAAATGGAATTGACCCTCCCCCCCCCAAAAAGGAGGAAATGGACGCGCCGGGTTGGCTGCATATGTCACTTTCCTTTGTTTTTTAAGGCAAATTGTTTGCGTTAAAATTAAAATAAATAACTCTTATGTTGTCACTTTGAGTTTCTGCATTGTGTTGTTTTGTTTTGTTTCAAATGACGCAACTCCTTCTCTTTCCAACTTTTCGCGCACTTCTCTCTAGATTTTCTCTAGAGCTTCATCGGTTCAAAGTTTGTTATTGACAACAGTTCGTCTTTGATCTGCAATTCTTTGTTCAGTAACCGTAAGATTGGGCCCTGGGGTATTCTACAACAAACGCCTGGTTTAGTTTTTGGCGGAAAGCTGTTGAGTCTGTTTCGGGTCGTGTGATATAGTAATATGTGCGCATGATGTATGTGTTAATATCTTGGGTCCACTTCATACGCACTCGTTTTCTTCCTGCTAAGGTGGTCTCAGGTAATAAGACACTGCCTAACTGATAAACACTCCTAGCAGCCACAGTCCTTCTGGATGTATTTTGACTGTTATAATTTGTGTCGGCATTTTGATTGTTTTTGGATACGCCGATCGCAGTCTGCCGCATTCTTCTTGTCTCCCTGCGATCACTACCGGCTCACATGCTGTCACTTCTAGCGGTAGCTCCACAAGTGCCCAGGTGCTGCCCCCCAGGAGCTAGCGTTTTTGCGAGGTCTCAATAACAATTGTTTTTTTCTTCATTGGGAGATCGCAGTTGATGTTCATGTGGTATTAAAATGCTGCCACACTACTTCCTGGGACGTTACTGATACTTGTAACTATCCAGGGATCATCAACCACTTGCTCAGGACCTGGGGTCACCCCTCCCCAATAACAGAATCGTCAGTTACCACTGGCGGTTTATTATTAAAAAAGTAACGATTTACTTTATCGACCCCCCTCCCCTCCCGACATGAAGATCTCAGCGGCTGCCCCCCTAGGGCAGATGCTGGCTACGCCCTTGTTGAGGCAAATGCGACGAAGGGGCTGAAAGCCACCACAAAAGAAGCGTACCAGGACTGTTTCAACAAGTGGAAACTTCGTTGGGATAAGTGAGTGCGTTGGGAAGGAGAGTACTTTGAAGGAGACCCAGACGTGTAACTTCCAAATGAAGAAGATTTTTTTTAATGTCCTCAGTCCGCGTATTTTTTTAAACAGACCTCGTATGCAGATGTATTTGATGTATTTAACTTTACTTTTAACAGCTAATGGACCATAAAATATGTTCAGTGTTCACACGCGTGAACACAACAGAGTTACTCCGTGGGACTTATATTCAGCACACGTGTGAACACGAACCCTCATGGAAAAAATGGTTCAATTTGATATATACACATTTTTGATTGGTAGAAATGATTTCATTCTAAACTAAATGATAATATAACTGGTCTCGCGCTTCCCTTGACTTGCCTTCCCGCCCCCCCAGTTTGGGAACCTCTGTTCTAAAGAGAAACATATATTACATTATACAGGATGTTCCAAAAGTCCGAGACCACCTAAATATGTTTTGAACGGCTTTATGTGGAGTTCTGAAATTTTGCATGCTATTATATCCCAAATAAAACCACCTGATGGTGTGACCAATTTTCAGGGGCGGGTCCCTTGTGGCCCCCAGGGGGTTTAACTTTTGTTTTTTAAATACGAACCCCCATTTTCTGCCATTTTCACAAAGACAATAGAATTAGAAGTACTTTGCAATAAAAATTACACGTCTAGCGCGCTTGGTTCCAAAATGGCGGCCAATTGAAATTTCCAAGATATGACTTCGAAGAGTGTCTAAAACTAGGCGAATTATTTGTAATGGTATATTGAATGATTCCATAGGACACCATTGTCGAGGAACCTGTTTTTTAGACATAATTCGCCTAGTTTTAGACACATTGTCTAGTTTTAGAAATAATTTAGATAGCCTAGTTTTAGACACTCTTGGAAGTCATGTCTTGGAAATTTCAAATGGCCGCCATTTTGAAACCAAACTCGCTAGACGTGTAAATTTTTTTACAAAGTACTTCTAATTGTATTGTCTTTCTACGTCACAACTTGGACAAAAAACAAAAGTTGGACCCCCCCCCCCCGTAAAATTGGTCACACCATCAAGTGGTTTAAATTGGAGATATAATACCGTGCAAAATTTCAAAACTCCACATAAAGCCGTTCAAAAGATATTCAGGTGGTCTCAGACTCGACCTAAGATATTTATACAGGGACACCCTGTATAAATATCTTAGGTCGTGGATTTTTTTATTATAAAGAAAATTTTATTATTTTTTTATTATTAAAAAAAAAAAAAAAAATGTCCGGTCCCACGGAGTAAACCTTGATTGTAGCCTCGGTCCTCTATGTGTTAAAGTTTTCGATAATAAATCTATATCTTTAGCACAAAAAATATTGAAAATTTAAGTAGGTAGATATGTAGCCGCTTGAAATAGTGATTGTTTTTTTCCTTTAATACTTCCTATTATCTCCCTGTTCTTATCCCAGAGATCAGAGCAATCTATTCACAAAAGATATAAAAGGAATCTATCTCTCTTTTAAAAACAAAAGAAAGTTCTGAAAAGGCTCCATCGATCTAAATGCCATTCGACAGTATTATGGAAAGCTTTGAAAGTTATAGAAAAAGTTTTTATTATTTATTTACTAAAAAGAATAAAAATTTGGCTCCGCCACATAGATGTACAATAGTTACAAATCATTTGGTTTTAGAACAATGTGTGCTTTGGGTTTTTGGGTACGCCTTCTTGGATGAAACTTTTGTGGGGAATAAAAGAAGGACATTGGGTACAAAGTTCGCGAAACAAATTTAATGTATCCGTATATTTTATATCAGTTGGATGCCACGTGCACCACGTGGCTGCAATGAAATAAACGTGGTTGTTTATTTCATTGAATAGTGGCATCATCGTGTCCAATGGAGACACGATGTCTCCATCGGACGTGTAATCCCAGCTCTAGTCTTCTGGCAACTGTTACATTATGTGTTTTTACTATTTCTCTTTCATTTGGATACTGTAGGGAGATTTTTTTTTTATAGTAGAGAAATGTAGGGAGAAATCAAGGCCACCGTAGGGAATTTGGACGAAACCAGGCAACACTGGATACGGGCCTGCAATATCCATTTGAAATAATGTTTTGTTAATAAGTTGTAATCTACTGCTAAAGTTTTTAATTGTCGTCATACATCTGTTCTTGGAGGCTGATAATTGACATGGACCCCCAGAACCATGACAATCACTTTAATATAATGACGTCAGCAACACAAGAAAATGAGTTACAGACATAAAGATAGTTTGATGTCAGCTTTGTGGATTCGGCCCCTGAGGATGTCACCCTCAAGTAATTTCTTACAATCTCAAGTATGATTTACTTTTACCCGTGGAATGTAAGCAAAGTCATAAATGGATTGCGAGAAATTGCGTCCCCAGTATATACATTTATGTTTTTTTTTTTAAATATTACCTCTGGAACCGCAAACATTAAAATTTAGATTGTGATTCGTTATTTTAGGATAAGCTATTTCTATTATTTTCAATAATGAAACTTTGGATTCGGGCAGGAAAAAAAAGAAGCCCTCTCTAAAATTGAACTCCAATTACTACATTGCTTACGTTTTATATGAACTTTCTCCGTGGTCTGAGAGTCATCACACTGGAATAGTTGCAACTAGGAGACCTGGGTTACATATCCGGCCAGGTCGGAATTTTCTATTTTGTGTTTGGATGTTTTATGAGGTGTACCCAGCCTCTTGAGGACAATTACAGAAGTAGGTCTGCAGTTCACTGAACCACTAGTACTAGCATACTGAAAATATATATTTCATAACGCTTCCCTCCTTTATCCCTTCTCCTATTTGGGGGCCCTTTCCCCTCTGCGTGGAGTATATTAACACTCATGAATTAGCCACACCATTGAGCAGCGACCATAAAGCTCCCAGATGTAAAAGATAGAATGGGAAAATAAATAATGTGGTGAGAAAGTGGCAGCAGATTAGGTTAATAGCATAAACAGAAATACATTTACAAGGTGTAGGAGGAACAAAGTGTGTTCCTATGGCCACATTAATAGCAGCAGAAGACTCTGGCAGTAAAACGCATCACTATAAAATAATGTGGTGAGAAAGTAGCAGCAGATTAGGTTAATAGCATAAACAGAAATACATCTACAAGGTGTAGGAGGAACAAAGTGTGTTCCTATGGCCACATTAATAGCAGCAGAAGATCCTGGCAGTAAAACGCAACACTATAAAATAATACAATTAAAAAAATCTGATGTGAACATCACACGACTTTGCGGAACCTCCAAAAAGCGGCCTTCAACCGCTAATTAGGTGCTAACAATATATTACACTTCAACTTAGTTGTATTTTTCAATTTCTTGTGTGAAAATGTGTGAAATGAATAGGCAACCAGTTTAAAGTTCTAGCTATTACCGTTCTCATTTTAAGCAGGATATGCGAAAATGCTAAAAAGCGTCATAAAACGCCCAAGGGTGTATTCGATTTCCACCTTATTTTCCTGTTCATGGCATAAAACTGACATACATACCGAATTTCAACTCTCTAGCACATGCCGTTCTTGAGATATCTTGTTCACAGACAGACGGACAGAGAGACACACACACGGACCAGTGGTTGAAACTCGAGATTTGGGCTCTGCGGACCTCAAAACGTGTTTTGTCATTGAAAACTCTACATAGAAAATTTCATCCCATTACAATACTTTCCTCTTTATAGGATAAGGAAAGTAAAAACTATTAGTCCTGTGAACTGTAGATCAACATAGACAACTTGTAAAAAACTAATCAGCAGTTATTCCATACTAACATTCATCAAAATTTGTCAAGCGGTTCCACTAGAAATACGAGGGGTGCTCAAAAAGTAAGTTTCCCAAGTTTGCCGTTTTGCCCCAGCGCCATCTAGCGAGCTGGGACCGAACATAGTTTTAGTTTAGGATATACCGATAAGAGCGGAACCGGTCTTAACTGCCGATTTTTTTTTTTCATCAGTACCGGCTCGGAAACCATGGGGTTACCTGTGAAAAACGTGTCTAATTGTGATTTGCGTTCAGTTATTCGCTTTTTAACTGCAAAAAGGCTTAATGGCAACGAAGTTCACACTGAATTAGTGCATATTTATGGTGACAAATGCATGACTGTGCAAATGGTGCGTCGGTGGCGTACAGATTTTCTCGAGGGACGCGGAGAAGTTCATAATAAGCAGCGCGTAGGCAGGCCAAAAACCGCAATTACAGATGACGCATTCGCAGAAGTCGAAAAAATCATATTAGCGAATAGGCGTTATACAATTTACAGAATTTTGGACTCAATGCCTCCTGAAATCGATATTTGTTGTCATGCATTTGTCACCATAAATATGCACTAATTCAGTGTGAATTTCGTTGCCATTAAGCCCTTTTGCAGTTAGAAAGCGAATAACTGCACGCAACTCACAAGTGGACACGTTTTTCACAGGTAGCTCCATGGTTTCCAAGCCGGTACGGATGAAAAAAAAAAAAAAAATCGCAGCTAAGACCGGTTCCGCTCTTATTGGTATATCCTAAACTAAAACTATGTTCGGTCCCAGCTCGCTAGATGGTGATGGGGCAAAACGGCAGACTTGGGAAACTTACTTTTTGAACACGCCTCGTAATATATATCTCCCCCGCCTTATCCCGTAGTAGCTACATATGGCTACTGAGTAGGTCGGCTCTCCTTGTACGCAAATTGTAAATTCTTCTCCTTAGAATATACCTATTCTTCTGTCAAGTACAGATAATTATTTTGTTTACCAAAATAATTCTGGTCTAGTTCTTTTCTTTCTTTCGTTTGTTGTTTCGTTCAATGATAACTCTCCAACGTCTTGTCTGATTGTTTTCTTATTACGATTAATAAATTGGCTCATTAGTTTGAGTATCCTAGTGGGCCATCCGGAGCCAAATGGTCTCCTCCAATTTGAGTGAATTCTACAGTTTGTTTTTATTTATTCGTTTTTTCTTTGATTGATTTCAGGTAATTTAATTTGTGTTTCCCTATTTTCAAATCACCTAAAGAGCTCTCTAAGTCAAATATTCAACCTGTAAGTACTTTTCCGCCTTATGCATAGATCTTTGTAATAAAATAGCATCGATTCCCAGCTTGGACCAAGACTGCTATATTATAGAACTCACGATAACTTGAGAGGGTCATTTACACTTTTGATCTGTTTGTGAATTCGAATCACCATCACTGAAACAGACACCTTGTCTCGAATGACCTTAGCACCTTAGAACGGATGTTGAAAAACAAAATGTTATAAGGGCCTATTCAACCCTCTCTTTTTCAGGACCCGAGAGTGATCTCCAGGTTCCTGTTTTGGGTTCTTAAAAGGACTCAACTCACCATTATGCGAGCCGTATCCTTCGTTTGAAGAGAACTTGCTTTCATTGAGGATTGCTTAGTCAAATATTTTTTTTTTTCTGCCTATACTTTTTATTCCTATTATTTTGTAAATGTATATTTCTTCATGTTATTATGTCACAATGTTTGTGGGCATCATAGCATTACAAGGTATTTTCAACATTCACTCCAATATCACTAAGCTTAAGCTACACTTTATCAATTTTTACCTTATAATGCTACTACTTGGCGATATTACCATAGCTACTCAATTGTCCTCAAGAAGCTGAGTTACCCCCAAAACACATCAACCAGACCAAGTAGAAAATTCAAATTTTCGACCCACCCAGGAATCGAACCCGGAACTTTCTTGGTGCAAGCCGAGTGTGATGTGCACTCTACCACGGAGACGTCATTGCTATTATTTTTGTAATACATTACAAAACTGGTAGTTTCTCAACTGTTGAACTTTCTCACTGAAAATGGCAACTATTTGGCACCGGCGGCCCAATAGGATCTAACAATAAATGAATGTCCGTACCAAGTTTGATCAAAATTTGATAAGGCGTTCGAGATTTATTGTTGTACAAAAAGGAAAACGGACAAAAGAGAAATCGTGGAGTTAAAACTCGACTCCTTTTAACAAAATCTATGTCCTTCGCGTCGATATCTCAAAAAGGAATTAAATTTTATCAAACAGATTTGTCATTTTAAGGTATCTGAGGAAGTTGATCACACTTTGCCTTCCATCGGCCAAGGAAATTTCTGAAGAAATTGATCGCTCGAGGCGGTCCGTACTCCATACACGAAAGATGCCAAACAACTCCAGGCACTTGTGTTAATGTTATGTCAATAGATTATGTTTTCAATTTTTTTCTTCTTTGTATCTGAAAGGTAAAAAAAAATTGTGTAAAATTGTGATAAAAATAAATAAATAAGAACGTCAAAGGCGCTTCATTACATCCAATACATTTTTTTGAATAGCGCTGGAGTGAACCTTTGCCTCGACATTTTCTCATTTAACGCGCTTGAAGTAAAAGATAAGTTCGGAGGGACCTGGTTTGTTGGGTTACGATGATATTTATTTTACACTTGACTGATCAAAAAAATGAATAGGCTCTCGCTTGGTGTGTTCGACATAAATTTTGTAATGTACAGGGTTGTCCAATTACAACTCTTGATGGACCAATCGAAGTGAGGTCTATGTTTTTGATCTGAAAACTGGGATCTATGCACATAAAAAGGATTTCAGTCTAAAAGAAAATATTATTGCAATTTATAAATCAAAAATATTTTCTATTTGAGTTCAGTTTTCTTACGCCAGAGTCATATTTCCTCCTTCCCAACTAAATGAAGTGAAGTCTGGTTTTAAGTAATGAAGTGAAGTCAATATATACAATTTTTGTTTGAACAGTGTTTATCTGTTCGTATATACAATAATAACTGTCGAACTTTTTATCCGATTTTGATGAAAATCTAGAGGGAATTTACGTTCATGATGGCCATTTTAACTTAGTGGAGTTCATGATGGCCAGCCCATTTTAACTTAGCGGAGTTCATGTTGGCCATTTTAATTTGGTGAAGTTAATTAATTTAGTAAGTTGGTTTTCTTTAATATTTAATGTGCGGGTACTAGCCCCAAAGTACTGTATCTAATATGCAAAAGATTCCATACCTGAAAAATATTAAATGAATGTGTTAACAATATTTTTAGCGGAGACGCCTGTTGTACATTTTTCATATTGGTTGTGTGTATCAAATCGAATGCCGCGGCACATGTTTTGCATCAACGGCTTTCTTCAAAATTTATGCTGTACTAATGACAGCTGTTTGTCGGACCTCTTTTCTTAATTTCTGGATGATGGCTATTATGTTGGTTTGGTCATCCATTGTATTTCAATTTTAAGATTTTTGTACTCATTCGTCTTTTTTTTTATGTATATTACTTATTGCATTATTATTTTCGTTAGTTTTGCTTTGGTTCTCCTTGATAGTGTCCATGTCTTCTCTTCTGAGATGTGTTGCTACTCTGTATACAGGATTAGTGTTATTTATCCTTTTCGTTCACACTTTATCTGATAATTTAAAATTTATAGGAAATTGCTTCCTATGCATTCATCTTCTTCTAATACAACATTACTTTCTTATCACCTCTGAAAATTCAACAAAATGAAGCTCCTTCTTTATGTCACCCCCACCTGATTTCGTTTTCTACCAATTTGACTTATTCCAGTCATTGAACAATCTTAATTTGGTTCAAATTTGTATAACGGATTGCATTTTTCCACATTTTTTTTTTTTTTTTTTAATGAAGCTCCTTCTTTATGTCACCCCACCTTATTCGTTTTCTACCAAATTGTCTTATTCCAATCATTAAACAAACTTATTTTGGTTCAAATTTTTATAACGGATTGCATTTTTCCACGATTTTTTTTTTTAAATGAAGCTCCTTCTTTATGTCACCCCACCTGATTTCCTTTTCTACCAATTTGACATATTCCAGTCATTGAACAAACTTAATTTGGTTCAAATTTGTATAACGGATTGCATTTTTCCACAATTTTTTTTTTAAAATGAAGCTCCTTCTTTATGTCGCCCCCACCTGATTTAGTTTTCTACCAATTTGACTTATTCCAGTCATTGAACAAACTTAATTTGTTTCAAATTTGTATAACGGATTGCATTTTTCCACATTTTTTTTTTAAAAAAAATGAAGCTCCTTCTTTATGTCACCCCCACCTGATTTCCTTTTCTACCAATTTGACATATTCCAGTCATTGAACAAACTTAATTTGGTTCAAATTTCTATAACGGATTGCATTTTTCCACNAACGGATTGCATTTTTCCACAATTTTTTTTTTTAAATGAAGCTCCTTCTTTATGTCGCCCCCACCTGATTTAGTTTTCTACCAATTTGACTTATTCCAGTCATTGAACAATCTTAATTTGGTTCAAATTTGTATAACGGATTGCATTTTTCCACATTTTTTTTTTTAAAAAAATGAAGCTCCTTCTTTATGTCACCCCCACCTGATTTCATGTTGGTGATCAACTGCTTGTCGCATTTGTGTTGGTATTATCGCAGTTTATTTTGTCCTCCTTTTTGATTTTGTCGTTCTTGTTGTCATATTATTTTTGCTTCTGTTGATTGTTTTGTTTTTTTCGTTCTTGTTGCAGTTGCTCTTGTTCCTTTTGTTCGTGTTGTCGTTATTAATGTTGTTTTCCTTTTGATGTTGTCGTTCTTGTTATTCTCGTTATTGTCGCTTTATTTTTTCTAGTTTTATTATTATCTATTTTTGATGGTATTCTTTTTACTGTTTTTCTCTTGACTTTTCTCTTGAATGGTGTCAATGACAATGGCGACAATGGTGTTAGATACGTTTCTAGCGAATAAAGGTTAAATCCCCAGTTTCCAAGGACTTCAGGTTTTACATGGGTTTTGAGCATGTGTTGTTGCACGACGTGGTCACTTCCTCAAACGTTTACATATCCGGTGTGTCACAGTCTTTCATAATGTTCATATAAAAATGTGTAAACCGTTGTTTTCCCTAATTTTTTCAGTACTAAAACACCTTGCATAATCCCTTCTTATGTACCATGTGTGCGTACCTAATAAGCCGAGATTATCGGAAACTTGTACACCATTAACTCAGGTGGACTCGGGCCTTCAGGATGTCAGCCCAAAATATCTTTATGTATTTTCTATATTCTGTATTCCCCTTTTGTTAGAGATCCGACAAAATATCTCTTGTACCCCATAAAAAATACTCCCGGAGGAGTTGAATATTTATTTTATATAAATATTCAAGCTATAGGTACTTATAAGTTTGACGATGTGCAATCCATTCTTTTCTATTTTATTTTTTGAATATACATGAGACATGAGTAGTAAAATTTGTTAAATATAGGTTCTTCTATTTCAATATTGAGGAAGGGAATGTGAGAGCGAGGAGGGTGCTTCCGTTTCCTGTTCATGACCCAGTAAACTCAATTTGTAAAGATTATTGTTTCTTTCTTCTTCACCGTTCAACGCGTAGATTAGGTAGAGCGTGTCGTGTGTCTCAGGAAAAATTATAGTCTGGGTCTGGTTGGTCGCTAAAAGAAAAAACTCTGCCAATGTGACACATGGGTTTATTATTTTTCTGGCAAAAAATAATAAACCTTTTTACCATTCTCTTTTTAGACAGGATTAATGGAAACCGCTTTAAAGCGGTAAAACCCGCCAGTAGTATACTTGATTGAACCCATAAGTTTTGGAGCTAACTGAGACCCCAAATTTGACATACAAAATTTCAAATCTCTAGCTCTTACCATTCTCCTTTTAGACAGAAATACTGAAAACCGCTAAAAGACGGCAAAAATCGCCAAGGGTCTATTTGATTGCACCCAAAAGTTCCGGGCACAATTAGAGCTCAGATGGGACCTATAATCCAAATGTCATCCAACTCGGTCAACGCTAAGTGGCAAAAGTGCCCATCACAGCGGACAAACGGATTTTTTTTTATTCGATTTTTGGATTCTACGTACCTTGAAACGTATAATATCGAATTTTTTTTNGTGACGATTCCAAAGAAAATAATAAACCAAAAACGGATCAGCAATATTTAAACGCGATAAGTAGTATCATCCTAGCATGAGGCTGCTCTAAAATGAGGTTATTGTAGCCGAGTTCCTCTAACCAACTCCCAAATATGAGGCTACCGGAAATATATTGAGGCCCTTTGGATGGAACTGTACACAAGCGTTCCTGGTGGCTCCAAAACGTAGAACGGGTCAACGTAAGGACGACGTAGGTTTTTGTTTTAACTTTACCGATTTTGTATTAACATTTTAAATTCCCACGGTGCTTTAAAAGTAACAGGCCTAAACTGTGAGCGAAATTTTTGAATTTTAAAGTATAGCATTTTCCATGTCATGTGATCCAAAACTTTAAGTTCAGTTCCCTAAAATGCCACCCTAAATCCATTGGCATCTTGATGTGTACCAATACATGTTTACTTGGTTCACTTCACAGGCAAGGGCCATTCAATCTTATTCGAGAAACTATTCATTCCATTTTTTCAAACCTGAATCTAGATGTGGGGAGAACACTTGATTGCAGTATCTTAATCAGGGTCCACACTTATGTTGAAAATGTTGTACATCATTGCAACACAAGTATGGACGTGTTGGGAAACTGTTGTCCAACAGTTGCATGTTTCCATAGACGGTGGAACATTTCAAAATGTTTCCAAAAACATTGATATTTTTGATAATATTAGAGATGCAATATTTTTTAATAATTCTCCGAAGTCGCACCATGTCATTCGAAAAAAATTGTTAAATGCAGAACACCTGTATTCCAAATTTAATTCATCAACATCGTGCAGGATCAAATCTTTCATGAAGTCAGCTGTACTGTATTTATTTCTTCCACGGGAAAGACTCGGTCTTATCCAAAACTTCCTTGGCCTAAATATGATTTCGTCTAGTTTGAATTTTGAATCCAAGAGGATAGCGGCCGCAGCAGTTGTGAGAATGTCTACCTCACTCATGTTTTGATTATTTTTGAAATATTGTAAAAAAATTAGGAGATAAAAAGGCAAAAAATCCTCTTAACACAAGGTCTGATAATGTGAGAACAACACAACATTATTAGGTACACACTAAAAATTAAGTGTAAACGCTGCGTGTTGCCCAACATTTGTTGTACAATGTTTCCAACATAAGTGTGGACCCTGCTTTAGACAATTTGGGCTCATTCTCTTCAATTTTTCAATATTTCTTGCATTTGGGCTGTAGATTTTGTACACAAGGAGATATTATATCCACAACAAAGATATACAATCATGACTCCTAAATAGATAGATAGGAAGGAGGGCGTAACGCCCATTTAATATTTATAGGCCCACTTTATTCCGTGCTACATTTTTACCATGTTGGCGTCTTACATTTTTACTGCTCTCCCCCCTTACTCCCTCTTCGTCGTTTTCTCACTTGGGACCTGAAAATGGATCTTTTTCAAGTTTGAAATAAGCACATTATAAATATTTCATAAGGAAATTGTCAATTTATTTTCTCACCCGTTTAGTATGTCGCTGTGTTGTATGAGGCTCTCCAACTCTCCACACTCCTTTTATCTTGTATTTATTTCACACCGGCCCATAATTTTTTACTTTCTCTTTGACTATATGGAAGCAAGGTATCCACAGGTTGGGTCAGGGAAGTCATGGAAAGGTTAGGAAAATGGATAACAAATCAGGGAAAACATAGAATTTAAGAAACATTGTTCTCAATTGACTAATTTTAAAACTGACATTTTAAAATTTTATAGTTGTAATCTTGAGAAAATTAAATCAAGGAAATGTTCAGAAAGTTGAAAAATATATATTCAATTATTGCGTTTATACTGTGAAGTGAATAGAGCATCAGCTCTAATATTGTGATTCTGATGTAAACATTCTGTATATAGAATATTGTGATACTAATGTAAACATCCTGTATATAGACCGCGACACTTCTACTTTCTATTTTGATTTCTCCTTCTATAAGATGCGAGAACGTTTTGTTTGTTTATTATTTACTTCCTCATTCGAGAACGTAGAAAGATGTAGAAAAATCCTTTACTCCGGATCGTCCTAGAAAATGGTTAGGAATGTATAAATAGAGGCCGCGAGTAGAAACCGAGAGAGTCAATCAGTGAGATTTAAAAGTGTTTATAGATGCGTTTAGCGAGTGATTTTTTCGTGTGTGGATTACGTAGTTTTTCGCGTGTTTTGAATTAAACAGTTTACGAATTTTTGTTACCTTTTTTTTTATTGTAATTTCTTTCTTTAATATTTTTTTTTAAGTTTCTTTTCTATTTTTTTTAGTTATTTAACGAGTTTTTAATCAAATACTACTTAATCCTCGAACCCTAAGTCTGCAACAACATCTTCTTTCGCCCCCCTGATGTTTCACTATGGAAAGTCTGGCATTTTTAAATTTAAAACTCGGAGGGGACAAATGATTGGTGGGGAAGGAGGTTGCAGTTGAGAAAGAAACAAGATGAGGATAACCCTATTTTGGGTGAATGGGAGTATATGTGTGAGAGCTTTCAAAACATGTCAAGCATTTGTCACAAACGGGACATGAATGCATAATTATTTCGAATAAAAAAAATGCTAATTAGGTGAACATGTTGTGTGAAAATATGGAAAACGAGGGGGAAGTTTGGGCGAGTTTGATGGAGCATGCTTGTTATATTGTCATGTAGAACCTTTTGCTGGGACATGTGACACATTGCTGCACCTAATATACGTGTATGTCCTATGTAAAAAATATTCATCATTCAACTGGTTGGGGAATGTAGAAAGTAAAGTACCTAATCACACCTAGAATGCCGTCTCCAAATAATTCTAATCACTACCTCTGATCATTCAACTGGTTGGGGAATGTAGAAAGTAAAGTACTTATTCACACCTAGAATGCCGTCTCCAAATAATTCTAATCACTACCCCTGATCATTCAACTGGTTGGGGAATGTAGAAAGTAAAGTACCTATTCACACCTAGAATGCCGTCTCCAAATAATTCTAATCACTACCTCTGATCATTCAACTGGTTGGGGAATGTAGAAAGTAAAATACCTATTCACACCTAGAATGCCGTCTCCAAATAATTCTAATCACTACCCCTGATCATTCAACTGGTTGAGGAATGTAGAAAGTAAAGTACCTATTCACAACTAGAATGCCGTCTTCAAATAATTCTAATCACTACCCCTGATCATTCAACTGGTTGGAAAATGTAGAAAGTAAAGTACCTATTCACAACTAGAATGCCGTCTCCAAATAATTCTAATCACTACCTCTGGTCATTCAACTGGTTGGGGAATGTAGAAAGTAAAGTACCTATTCACAACTAGAATGCCGTCTCGAAATAATTCTAATCAATACCCCTGATCATTCAACTGGTTGGGGAATGTAGAAAGTAAAGTACCTATTCACAACTAGAATGCCGTATTCAAATAATTCTAATCACTACCTCTGATCATTCAACTGGTTGGGGAATGTAGAAAGTAAAGTACTTATTCACAACTAGAATGTCGTCTTCAAATAATTCTAATCACTACCCCTGATTATTCATTTTTCTGTGTTGTTATTTTTTCCTTTTTGCATGAAAGCAAATCGCTTGCAAAATTTTATCATCCAGATGTGAAAGCCGCACCCATTTTGACCTGACGTTGTATATCCGATATAATTCGTCCTTTTTCGTCAGACAGATGGCTCCAATCGCCCTGGCGAACACAGACGGTTCCATAAACTATTTGATGATCATGATATTCCTTTGGTGTTTTATCTTAAAATTTATGTTGTGTTTTCTTCCTCCCTCTTCTTTAATGGCATGTTGTGAACAAGTTGTGTTTACTATTATTGCTTACTTCCCACTTGCTATTACTTTTATGTCCGTATTTACCGCTACGGCGATTATTTTTATTTTATAATCTTCTTCATTGTAGAGTTCGCGAGGGGTGGTGGTGTAGCGATAAGACGCTCTTTCTCTCTCTCTCTGTAGCAATAGTTTCCCATTGCGGTTTGCTGTTACTAGTGATTACTAGTATGTTTTGAGATAGCGGCGTCTGTTGTTGACTTATCCGCTACCTCCCTCTTAAAAATTAATTCTGACCAATGATTGTAGATATACGAATTTATGTGTGATAATGTATGGCTATGTAGAAACTTTTATTAAGTTGAATCTAAAATATGACACACTGATCAATTGATGTAATCAATACCTATGTAGTTTTTATATTATATACGTACTAAATGATGTGTGTTTAATGTGTATTGTATGTGTATCTCAGTGTGTAACATGATTGTAATGATGTGTGTGTCCTGACTCGCGTATAATTAAGTGGCCGCATCTGAGGTAAAATGTATAATTAGGTGGACATACACAAACTGGTATGTAATTAGGCGGACTTACACACGGCCACTTAATTACATTTAAATGTCATCCTGGAAAATCCATATTTTCCTTACCGATGGACCAAAAATTTATGTTAATCATGATAGCTAGGTTGAAAATGCATAACATACTGAAATTTGGANCATATGTTTTTGGTCTACTGACGACAGAGATATCCGGTCTGAGGAGGTTGTGTTGACCAGGATGAGGATTGACCACACCAGATTGACACATAGCTATCTTTTCAAGAAGTTCCCTCCTATTTGTCGTTGTGGTGAGCTTCTGTTTGTGCGCCATATTCTCTCCTGTCCCCTTAACAATCGCCTGAGACGATCGTTCCTTCCATTTGAAATGTCTCTGAGTGATGATGAGCGGGGGGTGTCCAACTTACATAGGTACCCTAGGATACTCAGACTATATGATGAAATTTAAGTAATGTTCGAGAAATCGGCGCGAAGGACATAGCTATGGTTATCGGTTAAAGCGCCCAACGCAAAAAAAAAGTGGTGTTTTAATCTGACTGCTAATTAAACCACGAGCAGGTTAACTGTTATGTGTATGCCCCAATAGTCCCACAAATAGTAGTCTGTCGGTATTGGTAATTTTAGGTTTGGGCTTTATTTTATTTTATGATAAGACGCTCTGACAGGTAAAGAACAGGGTGATGTGATTTCAAACCCAGCCAACCCGTGGAATTTTTATTCTCTTGAATTTTAGATATTTACCATTATTGGAGGACATGGAAGGGAGAATAGACAGTTTTTTAATTAATAAAAGCTTAGGACAAAAAAACTTTTGAAAAAAAAAAAAAATGGGAGGAGGTATTCGTGAAATATCTATGTGAAAGTAAAAAAATAATAAAAAGCGAGAATTTCCAATATACATACAAAAATTACAATTGAATTTAGAGATGGTATTTAGGATGTTTGCGGTCATTATGAAATATAAATTTCAATAAAAAAAAATTGTATCGACTGCAAAAAAATATTGTTGAGTCACGAGCGCTTTCGTCTGTTACGACATTATCAGTCTATTTGATAATGTCGTGACAGACGAAAGCGCTCGTGACTCAACAATATTTTTTGCAGTCGATACAAAAGAATTTTATTGAAATTTATAAAAATTACAATGAGCGAAAGAAAATTTATAAGAATTACAATGAGTTACTAACATTTGAGCGTTTTAATTCAAACGATTTCTACATAGCTCTTGAAGATCGGAAACTGGATGTTCAATGCTTAGCATTTCTCAAATTTCCGAGAAAGACATATTTCTTGATGTTAGGTCTTCTTCACTCTCCACGCCCCTTCATAAAACTTCACCTTCTAAGGTTTGGTGTCCTTACACCTCAACCTAATGGGCTTTTTGTGTATTGAGGTTAAGCTTTTGGTTCTCTATATGTAAAATATATATTTCTTTGTGTTAAAATATATAGTTCTTTGTGTTACTATGTCACAATGTTTGTGGGCATCATAGCATTACAAGGTATTTTCAATATTCACTCCAATATCACTAAGCCTAAAGCTACACTTTAACAATGTTTACCTTATATATGCTACCACTTGGCGCTATTACCATAGCTCCTCAATTGTACTCAGGAGAGGCTGAGCTACCCCCAAACACAAACAGACCAAGTAGAAAATTCGAAAAAAAGGAATCGGACCCGGACCCTTCTTGGTGCAAGTCGAGTGTGATGCCCACTCTGCCACGGATACGTCTGAGAGCTTTATTACTTGAGAGCTTTACTCTTGAGAAAGATTCTCTTCTACGCAAGTTAAGGTAAAAAAAGTTAATTGATATTGAGTCCTCGATTTGAAGTAAATTTCCCTTAAGGTCCCTTTATTAAAAGAAACTACTCTCCTTACCGCATGGCAAATACAATTCTCCTAACGAGGTCCAAGTTACATTGGAACTAGTTAAAATAAACCAAGCAACCCGAAATGAATATTTCAGCTGGTTCTCTATAGCTAGTGATCAACTGCTCAGAAAGTTTGAGCAGTCTTCTTACTAGATTGTTATGAAGGAGTTCTGCTCTTGGGTTTAGTAGCCCAATAATACTGACTCTCCAATTAAGGAGACCACTGCAATCAAATATTACAATGAGAGGCTGTTTCCTCTGCCTCCCTACGCATTTATTTAATAAGGTCCTTTTTAACCTTCTGTTTACGAAATCCTTAAATCAGTAGTTCTGTGAAATGTAGAATGAACTCAGTTAAAATTGACACCGTGAGGCTTCTGTTGGTCCGTACTGGACCAAAAACGAAACCGAAAATTCTATGAACATAATAAATGTGTAAACAAATCGAACACGGCGCTCGAGAGTTATCGTGGAATGAACAGACAAACAGACGTTTAAAAAATAATCAGGAATTTTTTTTCTGTCATAATTGTCAAGAAATTTAACATGTGACGTAGAAATATAAATTCGACTTTCAATTTTCCTTTGTTAAGCATTTTTTCATTAATTTTTGATTCCGAATGTTAGGCACCGAAGCGGAGGTTGGGAAACTTTGTATTCATGTGATAATAAATTGTTCTCACTATTGAATATATTTCGACTTTTGGTGAACTTGAACACTCGTCAATGTTTGACATCTAATAAACGCCTTCCAAAATATGCTCCACCTGATGCTGATTTTAAATCAGAAGCGGACTGACCCAAAATCTGGTCCATTTATGTACTTTGGAACGGACTTGCTGAGGGTTATATGAGGACTTACTCCGCTATCGGAGGTTATACAGCCAAAGAATAATTTAAATTTTTTTTTTTTTTTAAATATTTTTAATACATAGAGCGGTTTTTATATTGTGGACTTTACGTATTTGCATAGTGCCACTTGTGAATATTAAAATTTAATAGTAAATGGATAACGAAACACGTAGGTATTTTATCTTACTCAAAAGACAAAGTGTGTTTTAACTTGGACACGTTGACTGAAATATTGATTTATAGATTGGTACAATCCGTTTTTATACATATAGTGTTTATGGCGATTAATTGATTGCTTTGTCATTTAATTGATTATCATCTTTCTATCATATATTATTACTAGCTGTTTTTCCGTGCTTCGCTACGGTTACTAAATTCAACATCAATCTCGAGATCGCGATGTTAATTCTTCTCAATTATAGATTTTTGGTGGAACCGGCCCCAGAGTAAGCACCGCTCCTGTTTTGAAAATTCAATATTTTATGCAAGGATATGACTTTTTGTGCTTCGGAACACCTTTGTATCAAATTTCAGCTTTCTCGCTCATCCCGAAGTGGTACTTTTCAATTCCGATGGTGAAAACCGTCCATAAATCGGGGAGAAACCGGAAATTTTCAAATTTTATATTTTTATGGGGTCCTTATATACTATTTTGGGGGGGGGTCTATTCTCGGTGATTTTTTTTTTATTATTTTGCCCAGAAAAAAATAGCTAATAGACCCGCTAATAGCGTCATTTTTGGTGGTAACTTGCTCCCACTTGAACTTTAATTTTTTTCTTTTCTTATTACGCACCTACGTACTAAAAGGGACCTGTGTGCCAAGTTTCAAGTATCTAGGTTTAGCCATCGTGGAGCTACGTTGATTATCAGTCAGTCAGTCAGTCACTATAACAACTGGGCTTTTGCGTTTTATAAGTATTTTATTTGGTCGATATAGAAATAATTGGACTGATGATAGGTGCTAGAGGCACGATATCTTCCTTTTTCCATAATTTTTGTAGAATATATAATATCAAAGAAAGCATGGTGAAAGTTATATCACAGTTGTCTATAAGAAGCTCCATCTCCATCATAAGAAACCATATCTACGGGCTAACCTAGTCATCGTCCGAAACCATATTTAACATTTTGATCCGTTAAAGAAATCTCAGTCTCATTTCCACCTCGAGCCACCAAAATCATCATCATCATCTAATCAACATTACATGGTATCCTTTGTCAGTTTGGCAGCTTGCTGGTGAGCAGGAAGGCGGCTTAACGCATATCTCTCTAGATAGATAAAGACATGACAAACACCTGCTGTCATACTTCCAAGGTGCCAAGCAAAGTGAGAGAAGCCTGCTAGTTTTTGAATGTTATAAATCTTCGGTCGGACCTTCTGAAATAGACGTGGTTCAGTTCTTTTGAATTTCTTTCCCTTTTCTTTCTTTACCTCTTTTACATTCTTCAGGTCTGATATGGCCAAAAGTGTACCAGCGTCCCGAAAAGTTCCCAACGTGTCAATATACCTCTGCTAGATAGAAAAAAAATAGGTAATAAAAAAGAAATCCAACTAGGCGATGTGAATGCCCAAGTCATTTTCTACCACCTAACCCTTATAGCTCTATTTTCATGATTTTTGTGGATTGAGATTGAAGAGCGCTTACCGACGCAGTTGAGAAACATTCTTAGAACCATTAAGATTTTTTTTCTCAAATGAATTCATTAATGAGAAAAACAAATATCGCCAAATATTTTCCAAGCAATTAGTTCTTCCCAACACTCAATCTCAGACAACCCATTCCTCCAAATGTCACTCACGCAATCATGATTATTCCGTCCCATTCATCATCATACCCTACATGTCATATTGTTTCAACTTTCCCTCTCAACGCATCAGTTGCTTCCCCCGTTTTGACAGACCACTCGTCCACCGTCTGTCTTCCGCCTAATACCTGACGAAAGCATTCTCTTTTTCGCTTTGAATTTTATTTCGACACATCTCCCCTCAAACATTATAATTTTTTTACCACTCTTTTTTACTTTCCTTAACCCACAAAAAGGAAAGTATTGTAGAGTTTTCAATGCCAAAACAGGTTCTGAGGTAATTCCCGAATCTCGAGTTTCAGCCAGTGATCCATTTGTCTGTCTGTGAACAAGAATATCTTAAGAACGTTAATTGTTAGAGACTTGAAATTTGCTCTATATGTCATCAAACGACACACGAAACTTTTGTTTGAAATCTAATATACTGTTGAAGCTTTTTCCGATTTTTAGCGGGTTTCGCCCCCCCCGCCTGCCTAAAACTAGAACGGTAAGAAATAAAACTTGAAATTTAGCGCCTCTTCATATTGATTTCGTACATTGAATTCGTAAAGGCACTTTGGGTGAAATCTAATCTATTGTGGGCGTTTTTTGGCCGCTTATAAGCGGTTCTCACGAATGTTTCCTAAAAGGAAAACATGAAGAAAGTATTGAAATTTTACTAGTATACTCGCGTCTTCAAACCATGCAATAGACCCATGTATTAGACGTCACAAAACTTTTAATTAAAGTTGAATGTATCGTTACCGGTTTGCTCCTTTCGGCTAATGTTGAATACTGAAACTCTAGATTTGTGCTTTGGGGATCTCAAAACGTGTTTTTGGCATTAAAACTCGACATCGAAAATTTCAGCCCAAGAAAGTCGTGTGATGTTTACACCACATTTTTTACCTTGCTCAGGATTTTTATCAGGGAAGGAGAAGTGTTTGTTAAAGTTTTGAAAGTTCGGCGACAAAGAGGTGAGAGGTGCGCTATATAGAATTTTTGTTGTTTTTGTTTTTTGTTATGGGAAACAATTTAGTGGAAAGGGCTGTTTTTTGTTGTTCTAAAAAAAAGTGCGTATACCTATGTCAGTTGAAAGATGAAAAAATTATGATATTAGCGGTGTGAGTAATATGGCAAAGCCGTAAAAAGGGTGTTGGTATGGGCGTAATGTGGTAAGATGAGACATTAGTGGTGTGAGTAATATGGCAAAGCTGTAGAAAGTTCGTCAGTATGGGCGTGGTGTGGTGAAATGACATATTAGTGGTGTGAGTAATATGGCAAAGCTGTAGAAAGTGCGTCGGTATGGGCGTGGTGTGGTGAGATGAGATATTAGTGGTATGAGTAATATGGCAAAGCTGTAGAAAGTGCTTCGGTATGGGCGTGGTGTTGTGAATGAGATATTAGTGGTGTGAGTAATATGGCAAAGCTGTAGAAAGTGCGTCGGTATGGGCGTGGTGTGGTGAGATGAGACATTAGTGGTGTGAGTAATATGGCAAAGCTGTAGAAAGTGCGTCAGTATGGGCGTGGTGTGGTGAAACGACATATTAGTGGTGTGAGTATTGAGTAATATGGCAAAGCTTTAGAAAGTGCGTCGTATGGGCGTGGTGTGGTGAGATGAGACATTAGTGGTGTGAGTAATATGGCAAAGCTGTAGAAAGTTCGTCAGTATGGGCGTGGTGTGGTGAAATGACATACTAGTGGTGTGAGTAATATGGCAAAGCTGTAGAAAGTGCGTCAGTATGGGCGTGGTGTGGTGAAATGACATATTAGTGGTGTGAATATTGAGTAATATGGCAAAGCTGTAGAAAGTGCGTCGGTATGGGCGTGGTGTGGTGAGATGAGGCATTAGTGGTGTGAGTATTGAGTAATATGGCAAAGCTGTAGAAAGTGCGTCGGTATGGCCGTGGTGTGGTGAGATGGGGCATAAGTGGTGTGAGTAATGAGTAATATGGCAAAGCTGTAGAAAGTGCGTCGGTATGGGCGTGGTGTGGTGAGATGAGGCATTAGTGGTGTAAGTAATATGGCAAAGCTGTAGAAAGTGCGTCGGCATGGGCGTGGTGTGGTGAAATGAGACATTAGTGGTGTGAGTAATATGGAAAAGCTGTAGAAAGTGCGTTGGTATGGGCGTGGTGTGGTGAGATGAGGCATTAGTGGTGTAAGTAATATGGCAAAGCTGTAGAAAGTGCGTCGGCATGGGCGTGGTGTGGTGAGATGAGGCATTAGTGGTGTGAGTAATATGGCAAAGCTGTAGAAAGTGTGTCAGTGTGGGCGTGGTGTGGTGAGATGAGACATTAGTGGTGTGAGTAATATGGCAAAGCTGTAGAAAGTGCTTCGGTATGGGCGTGGTGTTGTGAATGAGATATTAGTGGTGTGAGTAATATGGCAAAGCTATGGAAAGTGCTTCCGTATGGGTGTGATGTGGTGAAAAAGCTAAAAAAAAATATTATTTTAAAGTGTATTGTTGTGTTTTAAATGTTTAGTGTTCCGCACCCCCAAAGGGTAAAAGGCAACTTGAGATACATTTGCAAACAGAGTGAGGTCTAGTTTTTACAACACGATTTTGTCTTTTTTTACCATGATAACTCTCGAACAAGGTGTTCGGTTTTGATGAAATTTGGTGTGCATTCTTTATTTTTGTTATACATATTCATAGAATTATCTGGATTTCATTTTTTGGTGGGCACACTTGGTCTACACTTGTCCCCATTATGTCTATTTTGAATGAGGGAGATCAGGTTCGTTTCGTACCCAAGACTTTTGTTTTTTTTGGGGNTTTTTTTTTTTTTTTTTTTTTTTTTTTTTTTTTTTTTTTTTTTTTTAATATCATAAGTCACGTGCAAAGTAGAGTATTTTCATTAAAAAAACGATTGAAATTTCGAGGGGAGGGTCTGGACCTATCCTGGGTACGGCCTTGAGTGTGATATACAGTTTTGACTGTTTAGACCATTGATATATTCTGGTCCACTATTCACAGAACTGTTCGTTTCTTATTTAATGTTTAATCGCGTTATTTTTGTATCTTCTATATTTGTATTTAATTTTATTGATTTCAGGTAACTAATTTCCTTTGAATGTCTCAGTTTTCCCAGAATTTTAAATCACCCGAATAGCACCTGCAATCTGTGAGTAAAAATATTTTTTTACTATTTAATAATGAAACTTGGAATCGATTCTGCAAAAATAAAAAAATAAATCCAACCTCAAAATTTCGAAGTTTACGTTTCAAGGGAATTTTAGTCCGCTTTTCCCCGTACCTCATAACTGTTAAGTACATTTGAAGTATCCACATTCCACAAACATGGCTATCGAAAATAAATATGGAACCGGGACTAGAACGAAGTTGGCCCACATAGGTTCATAGTAGAATAAAAACTATATACCTAGTAGTTCTTTGAGCTGAAATGGTTTAAATAGAGACCCAAAATTGTGCAAATTTTATTAGTTATAATACATGTCCATTCTTACCAAAATCAAAATCGTTGTTTTAAAGTTAAAGCAACTTCGATCTGCCAATTATATTTGAATGGTTTGCACGCAGGGAATTCTTAGAATATTAAAAAGAGAAATAGGAGGTGGTGACTTTCCAATCGGTATTAATTGGAATTTCTAATTAATTTTGTATTGACTACAAGTAAATTGATGAATCACGAGCACTTTCGTCTGTTACGACATCTTCTAGTGAACTAGCTCGTGACTCATCAATTTACTTGTAGTCGATACAAAATGAATTAATAATTCTTATATTTCAAAATGACTACAAACATCTTCAAAAATATTTCTTATTTGAGTATTAATTGAGATATAAAAAAATGGTTTTCAGTTTATAATTATGAATTTTAAGGCCCCCTCAGAAGGCCCGAGTGGGGGGAGGGGATGCAATCCTTCACTCCTCCTATGTATGTAATTCAAGGAGGTAGTACTTTGAGGTGACATCGTCATCATTCGTGATAATATAATTTACAGACTTCTTTGTTGTTGTTGTTTTTGTTTTATCTGCCCTTCCCATATTGTTCCGATTTTTTTTCTTCTAAAAAAATCATGTCATGAATTGTTCGACAAGTTGTGGGAGGGGCGGGGATACTTTACGAGAGGAAGGATTGAAGAGGAACGTTCGAATAAGGGTTGGTGAGGGGATATATTAGGGAGAGAGGGGAGGAAGTATGGGAAAAGGGAGAGAGTGAATTACAACATAGTTCTGCTTGACGTACTCTCTTTTTTTCAAACTTTTAAACAGAAAAAAAAGTTTCATATTTATCTTTTTTTTGTGAAAAACAGACTTATACTGGATGATCTCATTGTACGAATGAAGTGAGGTCTGGTTTTCACTCCACTGTATTTCTTATTTATTGGATCCAGAGTTGTATTAATTTGATGTAATAGATTTTCACATTTTGATTGAAAAAATTGGTAAAGAACTTAATTATCCTTTAGTGAAAAAAATAATAGCGATTTGTACTGCTCGAATAGGACTGAAGAGTCACTTGACACCGGCAGTTTTACTCTTTTTTTATACTGCACGAATAGGACTGAAGAGTCCCTTGACACCGGCGGTTTTACTCTTTTTTTATACAGCACGAATAGGACTGAAGAGTCCCTTGACAACGGCAGTTTTACTATTTTTTTAATGCTACACGAATAGGACTGAATAGTTCCTTGACACCGGCAGTTTTAGTCCTTTTTTGTACTACTCCAATAGGACTGAAGAGTCCCTTGACACACACCGGCAGTTTTACTCTTTTTTTTATACTGCTTCAATAGGACTGAAGAGTCCCTTGACACCGGCAGTTTTAGTTTTTTTTGTACTGCTCGAATAGGACTGAAGTGACGCCGGCATTTTTTTAGTGATAACATTGGTTTTCTTTGAGTAAAATCCAGCTCGTAGCATCTTCTAGATGATTCGTATAGAAGCTTATGATCTCGTGACTTCTCTCACTGACTTGTCTAAATTTTGGATGTTAAGCAGTCTCTTATATTTGTCGTTGTTCGTATAACACAATCTTATAACTTGTAAACATTAATTCAATCTTTCACCACTCACATATTTATGCTGTCCTTGATATTACGTATCGACTCCATTTATATACAAAGTCCGGTTCACATAAAATAAGAACAAAATATAGGTATATATTATACAGACTTTTATTTATTATCACAATAGTTACTTTATCATCCGACTAGTTTCGGAGCTCCCTGCTCCATTTTCAAGGTATAAAAAAATACGAAACATAAAATATAACAAAAAAAAAAAAAAAAAAAAAAAAAAAAAAAAAAAAAAAAAAAAAAAAAAAAANAAAAAAAAAAAAAAAAACGATCACAATTTCAGCGAGAAAACAAACAAACTCTCTTATAATCCCTATTGCTAAAAGAAAACTCAATTATGCTTCGGGTCCTATTGGTTAAAATAAATTTCGATTGCCTCTCCATATCTCCCCGGTCTCCCAAAATCTCAATTCACTTTCAGAATATTTTTTGATCCCAGTATATTGATCACCATTTAAGGCCGCAAAATGTTACTCCACGATGAGGTCTGAAAATATTATTAGGGTTAATATAAAATTGTCCCCTCCACGTTGGAAGTTCGTATAAGTGTGACAGGCAAAATATCAAAAGTTCATTAAATATTGAATAGATTCTACAAGCTTTTGCAATTTTCTTCTCGTATAAAAAATGCTGCTGTCACATTTTTTTCTGTGTTTTTTTTTTTTCTTTTCACTTTCCTCAATCTTCTTCTCCATTTCTTCATCTCTGTCTCTATTTTTTCTTCTCCACTTCCTAATGTTGCTGTCACCGCGTCAAGAGCTGCTTGCTGAATGGAAAATGTTTCCACTGGCGTCTTGTTCTTCACTTTTTTTTAATTGTGTCTTCTATAATTTTTTCTTCTTCCTCTTCAGAAATAATATAAGCATAATGGATAGTGGATTCCTGTCGGATGTAAGTTGCGATCCGTTCGATATTATCACCCCATCACACGCGCTCTTGTTTTTCAGTAAACAGAAGCGTTAGTCCTGTCAATGAATGATCAAAATAGGGGTGTAGAGTGCGTT
>CM022884.1:14650218-14678053 GCA_012654025.1 Pachypsylla venusta
CGATTTTGATGACACAAAATTTCAAGTATCTAGCACTTACCAAGATCTTTTTAGACAGGATTAATCAAAACCACTTGAAATCGGCAAAATAAAAACTGCCAGCGGTATATTCGACTGGACCCATTACCAAACACACATATTAAACAAATATTCATACCAAAGTAGTGTGATACGAACGTAATTACATCGATTATCGATAATGAGCTGATTAGTTTTTGAGTCATCCGAGATCCTCACGGTGGCTACTTTCAGTGATTCAGATCAACTTACTCCAATAAATCATCGACGTCATTGAAAAGATTTTCTTGTAGAGATTGTCCGATAACGTCCACTATTAATTCAAGATCTTGGTTTAGGGTGTTTGCATTTGTGTATTCAAGTGATTTAGTCTTATTATTGAACAAAGTATGAAAAACAGATATTCGTCTGCAAGAAAATGTTGCATCATCAAATACACAACCAAATCTTGTTTCAATGCCTGAAAACATATTCATAGAAGTTAAATTTATTAATTCAATAATGCTCAAGTTACACAATCTTCCTATCTCAGAGGTCCAGTCAAAGTTACACAATCTTCCTAACTCAGAGGTCCAGTCATAGGAATGGACAGTGACATTAGCGTACTTCTCATACTAAAAACATGTAGCACATTGGTTTATTATTTTACTGGCTAAAAAAATACCTCCCTCAATATTTTACATAGAATCCAAAAATCAAATAAAATATACATCCGCGCCGTTTGCCTCGCCTCCTCCTGTATCCTGTACACCGTGCCCCGTGAAAGCTACTTTTTTCCACTTAGCGTTGATTTTGCTGTATTGGACCTACCATATCATATTTTATTAAAATATGTCAACGCCAACGTAACTTGAAACAGAAAATATCAAATTTTGAGGGGGTAGTTTTTTTTCGTGACGATTTCAAAGGTTCATCATTGAATAAGGATTTGCACACAAACCAAAGCATCGACATCAGCAGTAGAGATAAACTCTCCAATCAGTATTAGACATTTCAGTCCAATTAACCATCTGAGTGAGATCTAGTTATAACTCCATTATTTTTCCTTTGTTTTTGCATTTTTTTCTCGATATCTCTCAAACGCCTTATCCGATTTTACGATATCCAACCGGGGCCACATGGCGGCCATTTTAATAGAGAAGATGTCATTCTATGATATTCTTACCATAACTGAGATGGTTGAGGATACTGAGGAGTAGAAGAAAGCATGGAAATGTCCCGGTATTGAAACCCATGATCGTCTCACTAAAGTGTTCACTATACAATGTCACTGGATGCCATCTAGGAAAATATATTTATTGCGTGAGCCTGACCCTTCTCGTACATATACAGAGTGTCCTCAGCAAAAAATAGTTTGGCTTCATTCTACCGAAAAATCTCTCTCGAAAGGTGCTTCCTATTCTTTGTAGGAGTTCTACCACAGTTGCAATAAAAATGTTTTCTTTTTTGCTTAACTTCTCTTTAACATCTAGATTGGTCTTTGAAAAATCCACCATCACCTACGTGGTCACCCACCAAGTAAAACTTTGCCGGGCGTTGCTTAACTCCGGTGAAAAAAGTAAAACTTTGCCGGGCGTTGCTTAACATAGACGCTGCCTATTTCTAAACTTGAGTTTATGTAACGAAATCTAGGCGCACGGCAGTGCGCCAGGCCAAGTTCCAAGTCAAGCTGGGCGACTGCAGTGTGTATTACACGAACTATTTCATACTATTTCCGACCCCCCTGTATCTACGGATCCGGTGAAGCTATGAACACCATATTTAGTCATTATTACAAGGTCCCATACTTAGACTTACTGTGTTAGAATGGAGGTTTCACATGCAAGGGTAACGGGGAAAAAAGGATTTAAAATTCCAAAACCATGCTGATCAGACACATCTACTCACTCATCAAAATTCTAGAGCAATTCCAGAAGAGCTAGAAAGCTGAAATTTTGCATGTGGGTATCATTTTACTCAAAACCAACAGGAAAAATCTGAAAACCGCAAAATTTTGTTTCGTTCCGGAGAAAAAAGAGACTTAATAGGCGATAGGATATATAGCTTTCTTTAGAGCACTTTCGGAATAGGTAGAAGCGTGGAATTTGGTAAGGAGTTGTATTTTGACTTGAAAACATCAGGAAATTTATGAAAACTACAAAGTTTTATTTCGTTCCGGAGAAACAAGAGATTTAATAGGTGATAGGATTTATATCTTTAGAGCACTTCTGCAATAGGTAGAAACCGGGAATGTGGTACGCAAAAGTATAACTTTAAAACATCAGGAAAATTATGAAAACTCCAAAATTTCAATTCATTTCGGAAAAACAATACGCGATATGAATTTGTGGCTTTAGGGCACAAATTCATATCGCGTTCCCGAGAAACAACAGATTTAATAGGCGATGGAATTTATAGCTTTATAGAGTTTTTCCGTAATAGGTAGAAACCCGGAATTTGGTATGGAGAGGTATTTTGACTTAAAAACACCGGGAAAATTATGAAAACTCCAAATTAATGTTTCACTCCGGAGGAACAAGAGATTTAATAGGGAGTGGGATGAATAGCTTTAGAGCACTTTCGGAATAGGTATTAGAATCAAAAAAATTGGTAGTGAGGGATATTTCGAATTAAGAACACTTAGGAATATTTTGGAAACACCTAAATTTCTTTCCGCAGAAAAAAAAAAAAAAAAATTCATAAGAGATGCTATTTATAAATTTAGAGCACTTCTGGAGTAGGTAGAAACCCGAAGTTGCTACGGAGGTAATTAAACTTAAAAACACCAGGAAAATTATGAATATAAGCAAATTGTTTTTAGTCTAGAGAAAAAAAGGGATTTTATGTGAGATGAGATTTATACTTAGAGCTCTTTCGGAATAGGTAGAAACCCAAAATTTGGTATGATATTGTACTTTGACTTAAAATACCTTTAGATTGCTTTAGAGCTCTTTCAGAATAGGCAAAACCATAAAATTAGGTATAAACGGGTAATTTAAATTAAAAACATTAAGTAAATTATGAGAACATCCAAATTGTTTTTCTTTCCGGAGGAAAAAGGGATTTCATAAGAGATGTGATTTATAATTTTAGAGCACTTCTGGAATGAGTAGAAACACGAAATTTGGCTAATCGAACTTAATAACACCGGGGAAAATTAGAAAAAAAAAAACAAATTGTTTTTCGTTCCAGAGAAAAAAGGGATTTAATGTGAGATGAGATTTATACTTAGAGCTCTTTTGGAAAAGGTAGAAACGTATTCCGAAACCTATTCTATTTAATATGATGTTGTATATCGAATTTAAACACTTTCAGAGTACTTTAAAGCTTTTTCAGTATAGGTAGAAGTCCGGTGGTACAGTATTGGGGGTATAATGTCAAAATACATTATACCGCCAATACTGTACCACCGGACTTCTTAGACACCTTGCAACAAAAGTTATCTGTGTTCAGTTTCTGACTAAAAGGAGATACGAAATGCGATAAGAGAAAACAAGAAAACAGCCAGTTTCAGAACAACGAGAAAAAAATTATTGAAAGATTAAAACCAAAACAACGAATGAAGATGGGTCTGTAGACATACCCAATGAAGAACAAATTACAAAATTATGGGAATTAATATGGAACCGAGAGACGTCATGTGATCTTGAAACTAGCTGGATGAAGAGAGAAGAAGAAGAAAATACCTATGACAGAACCAGCGGTATCAGAAGAAGTACTGAAAGAAATAATCATGAAAATTGGAAAAGCCCTGGCAGAGATAAAATTCACAACTATTGGTATAAAAAACTAACTCTCACATCAAGCTAACTCAGTTTATCAATGAATTCATTAAAAACCCAGGTCTTGCAACAATACAGTCCACCCCATATTAATGGAATGTGCCAAACCGGCGAAATTCAACTGGCAGAAGGAGGATTGATTGAATCAATGAATGAACGAGATCTTTATAAATAACTGGGATATCAGCAAGCTAGATCAATTGACCAAAAAAGTACGAAAGAGACTTCAACTGAGGAATACATTAATAGAATACAGAAAAGAATCGTCATCTTTTGAGAATAATTATAATCTTAGTGAATCAACATGGCTCACAAGCTGGTATACTTTAATTTTCATAATTGTATGCGCAGTACTTTGAAGGGGAGCACACTTTGGGATCAGGTTTGGGAACCCCTTGCTATAAGAGCATCGTTATCTTTTGAGAATAATTATTATCTTGGTGAATCAGCATGTCTCGCAAGTTGCTACATTTTCTAAATGCTCTCATTAATTTACTAATGACCTGAAATCTACCCACAAGAGTATCAACATTTCATTTTTCGTCAGAAAGTCTGGTATAAGTTTCAGATATTAATAAGGGGCTAATGTCACCAAAATATACAGCCATGACACTTTAAAGGGGCGTCCACACTATGTCGACTGAGTCGATCGACATTTTTTTTTTTTATGACAAGATGTCGAGTCGAATGAATAAAATTGTAAGTGTGGACGTGTAGAACGTGTCGAACGCATCAAAGAAGCTTTAAACACTTAGTTTTTGTGAAATAATGATACAATTTTAAAAAAATAAAAATAATATTTTTTCAACATAAAACTTAAATGTTCATATTTATCCCCAAATATGAACAACTTAAACAACCGTAAACTTGAAACAAAAAATGTATCAAAATCAAAACCCTTGAAAATAGGCGTATATATTCGGAAGTCTCACTTCTAACCTAACCTAACTAATATCCCCCCCCCCTTCCTTCTATGCAACCGGAGAATTGAGACATCCGAATAATAACCTAAGTCAATTTTTCTTTTTTAAGTATATTAATATTATTGTGATTTTATTAGCATCAAAATGAACTTTACTGAACAACAAACTCTCATTTTTTTTTTGAAATGTACAGGGACCGACCCCAGCCCCCAGAACATATAAATAAATCAAACAGCACTACTGTACTAGTCGACTGAGTGACATTGACCAAATACGTCCACACAGCAGTGGTATGTGTGGACGGAGCAAATGTCGCCTTTGCCGAACGACAGTGTCGATCGACATAATGTGGACGTATCTTAAGTCCTACATTCCTCTGTCCTGGACTAATCGAATTGCAGGAGTCACTTGAAAGAGTGAGCAACACATTTTTGTTGTGATATTTTTTGATTTGTTTTATTGTTTTGTATTTTTGTTTATTATTTTCAATAATGAACCTTTGGAATCGTCACGAAAAACAAATAAAATAAATAAATACCCCTTCTAAAAATGATATTATACGATTAAAGGTACGTAGAATCCAAAAATCGATAAAAAAAAATTCCGCCGTACGCCATGAAGGGCACTTTTGCCACTTAGCGTTGACCGATTTGGATGAAATTTGGTATATAGGTCCCATCTGGGCTCTGATTTGGGTGCAATCGAATACACCCTTGGCGATTTTTGCCGCTTTTTAGCGGTTTTCAGTATTGGTGTCTAAAGAGAGAATGGTAAGATTTTAAATTTTGTATGTATGTCATTTGGGGTCTCAGTTAGTTCCGAAACTTTTGGGTTCAATCAAATATATCGCTGGCGGTTTTTAGCGCTTTATTTTTACATTTTTAAAATTTAAATAAACTAAACTAAAGGTTTTTATTAATCCTGTGTAAAAAGATAATGGTAAGAGCCAGAGACTTCAAATTTAGTAGGTATGTCAAATTTAGGGTCTGATTACGACCCAGATTTGGAATCGTCACGAACCCCCCCCCTCAATTTTTTTTGGGGGGGGGGTATTTTTTTCAAGAAAATTAATGAACCCATGTGTCACTGGCAGAGTTTTTTCTATGTGTCTGAATTATCCTTATATTGTTCATATTCTCATTTGATAATTGAATCCCAAGCCTTATTGAGTATGTAAGAGCCATTAGTGATAACCTTCCTCGACAGCATAGTGGCTAAGCGCTCGTCTGGCATAGAGAAGGGCAAGGGTTCAATTTCAATTAGAGGCAGGATTTTTTCCTCATTATTTTGAATATTTGACAGCATAGAGCTCTAATAAAGTTTGGGCTGTATACATTTCCATAGCCATTAACCTCGCCTAGTTTTTGTTGTGTTTTTTTGGCTTAACGTCTCTTTAACATCATTGGTCATTCTAGACGGGAATTTTAATACTCTCCATTCGCTTGAAACTTTCAAAACCAGCTACCGACATTGACCTCTTTCAGCCTGGGTTGTGCCAGAAAAATAGCATCACGAGGACGCGAACCTACGTGGACACTTATTACTTGGTAAAATCTGGTTGGATGTTCCTTCAATTATCTAACGGACACTGGTGTATTCTACGTGCCATAGACGCTGCCTACGCCTAGTGGCTACCTATGGAGAGTATTAAAATTCCCGTCTAGAATGACCAATGATGTTAAAGAGACGTTAAGCCAAAGAACACAACAAAAACTAGGCGAGGTTAATGGCTATGGAAATGTATACAGCCCAAACTTTATTAATAGGAAGAGAAAGTAATAGATTTTTACTTTCTCTTCCTATAGATGATAAAGTATACAAGGGCGTAGCCAGCATCTGGCCTGGGGGGGGGGCAGCTCAGATTTTCATGTCGGGAGGGGGGGTCGATAAAGTAAATCGGTACTTATTTAATAATAAACCCCCAGGGGTAACTGATGATTCAGGTATTGGGGAGGGGCGACCCCAGGGCCTGTGATAAATATCGATAAAGGAAAGTGCCAAACCGGCGAAATTCAACTAGCAGGAGGAGTTTTACAATGGAAAAATATACGGAAAGCCGAAAAAAAAAAAACGTTTGTAACGTTTGTTAATTTTTTTGAATTTTCTCACCAAATTTATCAAATGAGATTTAACAATGCCACAGTTACATTTGATTGTTCACAGTGGGGCTGTTGGATTAGGGACAAAATGTGGCATTTATCGTATTTCGGTACTTGATGACTTTTTTGCTTCCAAAAATCATTTTATCTAGTGTAAATTTAAGTTGCCCCTTCCGTGCTGCATACTCTCGAGAATTTCTAGGGGGGGCAGCTGCCCCTACCTGCCCCCCTTCCTACGCCCATGAAAGTATATTGTACTCGTGCAGAAAATTTAGACATTTTTTTTTTGCATTCGTGATAGGCGTCTAATAAATTATTAAAGAAAACAAGGTCGGACGTTCAAGGTCATGAGTATGATTGGCCTATTCCCCGAGGAGTTTTGGGAGGCCTCAATAATCTCAATATGCATTATTGATTTTTGGTTTAGTTTATTTAAATTTTAAAAATGTAAAAATAAATGCTAATTCTAATAATGTTTGCACATATTTGTACAACTTCAACTTGGAATTGCTTCGACCATGTTTACACTTTAAACGCCAAATACATCTAAAAATACTTGTATAATTTTGTGTACTTTTCAATCATATAATAGAAAAGCGCGGTAGCTATATAAGATTATAGTGTTGACATCACCCCTGTCGCCTCCCCTGAAACTTTCAAAAAAACACAAACCATAAAAGCCGAATAAAGATACTCTGCTTCGGCAGATCAGTGGTTAAGCGCTTTACTGTTAAAGTGAGTCAATCCCCAGGAGACGCTGAATTTTTTCCTCATTAGTATTTGACTGTTTGACCACATAAACTGGTTCTCTTGGGTTAGAAAATGCCTCAGACATTAACCTCGCCTATAGCAGTTGCCTTCCAATGAAGAGTCTATTTATTCACACGGTTTTCAGCGTTTCAGATATTGAGATCCCCCCATTTTTTGGACACCCTGTATTTAACTTAATTGCCCATTCCAGCATGTTTTTATACTTTATTGTGTACAGATACTTAGTTTTTGGAAATATGACCTTTTTTATGACTACAGTGTATTGTATATAGATAGATACTAAGTGTTTCAAAATGTGACCTTTTTTCATGACTATACTGTATCCCGTATTGACCATACTCTATTGTATACAGATGGATCGTGTTTTGAAATGTAACCTTTTTTTTATGATCATACTGTATTGTATATAGATGCATAGTGTTTTGATATGTGACCTTTTTTATGACTACACTTTATTGTATATAGATACTAAGTGTTTTGAAATGTAACCTTTTTTTTATGACCATACTGTATTGTATAGAGATGCATAGTGTTTTGAAATGAGACCTTTTTTTTTTGACATTTCTGATTATTAGTTTATTTTTTATATAAAAGTTATGTCTGTAAACTATGAAACTTCACGTCTGATGCAATATTATTTTTTCGTTCTTCTCTCTCTGGAAAAGACACCGACGTTAACAGACGTTATTTTGACGTTAATTGAAAAAAAAAAATTGCAATGCAATTACAGGAATATAACTCTCAAGGAATATTCAAGAAACTTAACTCACAGGAAGCACTTATTGAACGGCTTAGTCTTATGTGATTAAATTAAAGGCGACATTTTTTACCAGGATGACCAAATGATAACTGAATGTTATTAACCGCAATTTGGCCCCAGCCGGTCCCAATAGGGTCCTAATTAGTAAAATTAATAAAATACGATAATTTAAATTACGGTTGATAAAGTGCTGGGACCAGCGAGTCCCCATAGGGCCCTAATCAGCCAATTCAATTTATTACGATAATTTAAATTACGGTTGATAAACCGCCATTTGGCCCCAGCTGGTCCCAATAAGGCCCTAATCAGCCAATTCAATTAAATATGATCATTTATATTAAGGTTCATATGGTCCCAATAAGGCCCTAATTAGCCAATTCAATTAAATATGATCATTTATATTAAGGTTCATAAACCGCCATTTGTTCGCGGCTGTTCCCCATAGGGCCATAATTAGCCAAATCAATGAAATACGACAATTTAAATTACGGTTAATAAACCGCCACTTGGCCCCGGATGGCCCGGATAGGGCCTTGATCAATTCATTGTACACAATTAATGTGTATGTCAAATTTCAGCAAAATCATACGAGGCGTTTGAGAGTTATCCTGGAATGTACAGACAATCAGACTTTTAAAGAAAAAATGCGTAGTGTTCAAATTGGATCGCACTAACTTAGTTTATTCAGATCTCCTCTTAAAATTAAAGAGATTATTAAGGAGATAACATTGACTCAATAGTGCGTTGAATACAACAGTTCCCGTCTGAGCCCTTTCTCATGAAGTTATGCAACGATCAGGAACGTTTCACTTGGTGGATGAACCTATAGATTCGAGCGCTCGTGAGATTCTGGCTAGGTATTCTCGGCCCAACCCAGGCTAGATGAGGTTAATGTGGGTAACTGGTTTGTAATGGAGCCCTTATGGACCGTAGGTTAAAGTGTACCTACACCTAACACACTCCAATAATTCATATTATTATTATTTCTTTAACAATATTACTATCTCTGACGATGTTCTCAGGAGAGGATGAAACTAGTCGGTTGTATTTTATTAACCACAATCATGGCTTTCCTTGACACATTTTCCCAATTTAAACATCTAACCTTAAGCCAACGATCATACCACGTTGAATACACCAGTTCCCGTCAGATCACTTACGTTAAGCAACGTCGGGCGTGGTCAGTACCTGGATGGTTGACCGCTTGCGAACGCCACGTATCGTTGGCTCCTTTTTCCGGCCCAACCCAGGCTGGGTGAGGTCGATGTGGGTAGCTGGTTTCCAAGTTTCCAGCGAATGGAGGGTAAAACCCTCGTCTTGAATGACCAATAGATGTTAAAAGAGACTTTAAGCCAAATTAAAAAAAAAAACAAAGATACCTATATGAAAACAATGTGCAAATTTAAATTTAATTGGGTACCTTGGTCGCGCTAGGGGCCAGTTCTCATTACTTTATTAGGCACCTAGTAAGATTTTTTTCCCTTAAGGGTTCATATTTTTTTTTTACCATTTTTTTCCCTTAAAGGTTCATGTTTATAACCTTTTCCTGTTAATTTTAGTTAATTTGTTGTTCAAAATACAGATTTTTAAATTCCCTTTGAATTAAATTTTTAGAAAACATTTTGGTTTTTATTTCTTAGAAGTTTACATCTTTGATTAAAACAATGTTCTTTAAAAATTCCATAAAAAAAACAAGGGTCCAAAATTAGGAACAAAAGGTCCAAAATTAGGAACATTTTGAGACAAGAGGGTCCAAAATTAGGAACACTAGCACTTTCTTCACTTAATATTTTTTTATTTTTATCCCGTGTAAAAATTAGTAAATGTTAATACAGCATAATGTTTAAAACTAAAATCTCTTTCAAATAGCGCCGAAAACATTTTTCTACTATAATCGGGTCCGGAGATATAAGGTTTTGAATGCCAAAATTTCCTTAAGGGGGTCCAAAATATGGAACAATTACACTAATTATTTTCAATATTGAACCTTTGCGATCTACCATGGAAAACTCCTTGATTTTTAAAAAAAATAATAATACAAAAACCTATAACAAAAATGGATCTCCCATCCGATGTCCCCTGGCTAAGGTCATTATCCACCCCAACACAATTTTACCCTAATACCTTCCAAGAAATTGGAAAATACGTAAAAACTACGTCACTAAAAATATTTTTCCGAGAAAAGGCCAAGTGTTATATTCATATATTTTCTTAAATTCCAGATCTTTTCTTTAATAAACTTAAAGTTTGTTTGAAAATCCTAAATAAATCTTGCTTGCAGAGGGGAATTTCTTTTAAAAATGGATATTAAATGTAAATATTTTTCCTCCCTATGTACTTCGGGCAGAGGCCCCACTTGGTGGGGTAAGAACGGGGGGGAGGGGGGGTCGACAAAGTTTGTAAATTTTGTGGATTCTGAATTAAGATATTCTGGTGGAGATAAGACAGTGTTTCTTTCTACTTCTACTTCTTCTATTTTTGCACGCTTTTCTCTTTTTTCTTCTTCTGGGGTTCCTTTTCTTCCAATTTTCTGAAATGAGTTTTTGTTTTTTTCTTTTATCTCTTTCTTCTTTCCCTGTGGTACATAATCATAAAACAATTTAAAAGTTTTCTTTCTTTTTCAAATGAATTTAGTTTTAGTTTCCTTAAATAAAAGGAAAGTATTGCAGTGGGCTGAAAATGCTGAAATGTTCGATGTCGACTTTTCAATAACAAAATATGTTTTGGGGTACCCAGCAAATATCGAGTTTAGCCGTTGATCCGTCGGTCTTTCTATTTACTTGAATTTTGGTCAATTTTATGCCAAGGACGGGTTACAAAGGTTTTGGTTGAAATCAAAACTCCTGTTAGGAATTTTAGCGGTTTTTATGAATTTCGTCTAAAAAAGCGGTCAGAGATGGAGATTGAAATTTGTTGCCTATTCATATCAACAGGTATACATAGAATGCACCACGACAATTTTGGTTGAAATTGAATTAAGTCTTCGTGTTCGTGTTTTTGGCAGTTTTCACGAATCTTGTTTAAAAAGAAACAGCAAGTACTAGAGACTTGATTTTTGAAATTATTTCTTTAGGCGCGTTATGAAAAAATAAGGGGGTGAAATTTCATATATTTTCTTAAATTCCAGATCTTTTCCTTAATAAACTTACCTACCTTCCCAGAAATTGGAAAGTAGGTAAAACCTACGTGTCTAAAAATATGTTTCCGAGAAAAGGCCAAGTGTTATATTCATATATTTTCTTAAATTCCAGATCTTTTCTTTAATAAACTTAAAGTTTGTTTGAAAATTTTATGCCAAGGACGGGTTACAAAGGTTTTGGTTGAAATCAAAACTTCTGTTGAAAATTTTAGCGGTTTTCATGAATTTTGCCTAAAAAAACATCAGAGATGGAGATTGAGTTTTGTTGCCTATTCATATCAAGAGGTATACATAGAATGCACCACGACAATTTTGGCAGTTTTCACGTGTTTTTGGCAGTTTTCACGAATCTTGTTTAAAAAGAAACAGCAAGTACTAGAGACTTGATTTTTGAAATTATTTCTTTAGGCGCGTTATGAAAAAATAAGGGGGTGAAATTTTGAGATACGCACGCACCTGTAACAAAATATGATCACCGCATCAGTGTAACACAAAATTAACACAAATGAAGATAGTTATGAAAAAATGATGAAGATTTTTCTTTATATTCTTATTCTATATCCATACAACATCTTGGCTCAGTGGCAAGGCCCCTGTTTCATAGTTGGTAGGTTCTGAGTTCACTCCCGGGTGGTGTAGTATGTTTTTTTTTAATAATTATTAAATTTATTTTTAAAAATAAGTATAACTTCTCACGCGCGTACATAAATACACGCACCCATCTTTGTACTAGTATGTCAATTAATTGTATGTACGTGTAGAAACTTTTATTTAAAGTCGAATGTACCGTTGGCGGGTTTGAAGAATCCTACCGTACATTAAACTATTTGTTCATGAAGATATATACAGATACAGGGTGATTCATTTTAAAAGACATAGGTAGTCAAATATAAGAGATAAGGGAAGACTACATTTGAAACAAACCACCCTTATTTTTAGGGGGGATAGGTCGCCTTGAAGGTTATTTTAAGGTCAACTTTGTTTCTTTAAATAGAACCCTGTATTCTTGATTGTGGTGTTGAATTTTTGTATTAAAAATGAAATCTTTTTTGCTTAAATTTTTTTTCGATTTGACTTACAGTTTTCGAAATAATTTTGTCCTTGACGTGCTCTTAGTAAGAGATATCTAACATGTGCAGCATTAAGACACGTCTATCTAATAATATTTTGTATTAATCCTTGATTTTTCACTCAAAATAACACATTTATGCCCGAATATTTCAAATGGCCGTGCCGATAATACCTCGTATGTTAGATCAAGCAAATGCTAGTTTTGCAACGCCAAGAATGAATCTTGTTTAAAAGGAAACTGTAAGTGCCAGAGACTTGATTTTTACTTTCTCTTCATATAGAGAATAAAGTTTGTATTGGAAAACATGTGTAGCATTACAGCACGCCTATCTAATAATATTTTGCATAAACCCTTGATGTTATTTAAACAAAACAAAATAAAAATATTTTGTTTAAACAAGCATATCTCTTACTCAGAGCACGTCAAGGTAAAAATTTTCTCTGAATCACATGTTAATTATAAGTGTTAAAAATTATTAACTTTTTAATAAATTAAACCAAAACACTTACCATCAAAAACACTATTTATGAAGAAACTAGTTTCGATTCATCATCAGTCTATTCGAGTCTAAAGATGAAGTTGACATTCCATCTTTATATAGACTCGACTAGACTGATGATGAATCGAATGATTCGAAACTAGTTTCTTTATAAATAGTGTTCTTGGTAAGTGTTTTGTTTTATTTAAATGTTAAAAATTATCTCGAAAACTGTAAGTAATATCGAAAAAATGTTTGACCAAAAAAGATTTTATTTGTAATACGAAATTCAATACCACAATCAAAAATAATGGGTTCTATAAAAAAAACAAAAAANTAATACGAAATTCAATACCACAATCAAAAATAATGGGTTCTATAAAAAAAAAAAAACAAGTTGACCCTAAAATAAGACGACCTTGGAGAAAAATTTCCCACCTAAAAATGAGGGGGATTGTATCAGACGTTTTCTTTCTATTTCTAACGGTTTCCATCAAGAAACGTGTTTTGGAATTGAAAACTCGACATCGAAAATTTCAGCCCATTACAAACTTTTTTTTTTATATATAGATAAGGAAAGTCGTGTGATGTTCACCCCCAGATTTTTTATTGTTCTGTTTTATAAATCTTCATTCATGTTTGTAGAGTTTTGCCTCGAGTATTGTTCTCATTCTCAATTCATGGAATTTTAACTCGCAAAAATCTTTGGAATATGCGAAAATGATTGAAATAAATTTGTTTTGAGTTTATTTTGGGGCGATAATATTATTAGAGTTGAGAAAGGAGCAAATATACTGGTTGTAACTAAGAACACGCTCCTTGAAATCACGTCGCTATGAGACGTTTTTTTTTTTTTTCAAATAAAAAGGGTGCGTGTACTTATGAGAAGTTATATTTCTTTTTAAAAATAAATTTAATAATATTTCAAAAAAGCATACTACCCACCCGGGAGTGAACTCAGGACCTATCAACTATGAAACAGGGGTCTTGCCACAATGTTCTGTATGGATATAGAATGAGAAAATAGGTACAATATTAAAATTTAACTCTCATCATTTTTTTTCATAACTAACTTCATCTTCATATTTTTTTTCATAACTAACTTCATCCGTGATAATTTTGTGTTATACATGCGCGCGCATCTTAAAATTTCAATCTCATCATTTTTTCATAATGCGCCTAAAGAAGTATAACTTCAAAAATTGGCGAACACTTTCATCCTCCAGCCGCTGGAAACTTACAAGCCAGCTAATAACCACATTGACCTCAGCCAGTCTGGCCTGGGTTGGCCCGGAAAATCCAGCATACGTGGTCACCTAATTAGGAAAACCTCGCTGGACGTTGCTTAAATTCAGTTATGTAACGGTTAATTTTGTATTTTTTTATAAGAGTTTTAAGTTGGGTTATTTTTTGGCTTTTGCTGCGGGATAAACCACGAAACATGTTCTTAGCCATGCCAACTGGTCGTGTCATGTTGAACGCTTAGGGCAATACTTAAATACATTATTATAACATCTAAGACAGTACTGGGAAGACAATTTTAGCAACTAGAATCCACCCTTATATTTTTAAAAAATAAAATTAATATAAGCAAAAGAGAATTGGATAAATTTTGGAATAAATCTACAAAGTTTTTTTTAGGAAGTTACAAAAAATCAATTTATTTTTAGTAACTTCCTGAAAAAAAGGATTGGTTGCATTACCTAACTGCATTTTACCTGTCTTTACTCTCCAGTCATATTGCTAGAACGGAAATCGGCGCGGCGGTAAAGTGGCCCCGTATATGTATGAAAGAACTCTTCAATCAACTCAGTTGTCAAAATTTCAGATAATTTTGTGCTCGTTTGAAATTTAGAAGATAAAAATCCTCTTAACTTAACGCTTTAATGAACATATTAAAACAAATTCAAAAACGTTCATAGAAGTGCACCGCCACAAAGAAATTACAAATTCCAAACGAACCAAACTTTTATTTTTTCATTTTATTTTGAAAATGTTTCTGTATTTGTTTACAAGTTTTATTTTCAGTTTCTGGTAAATAATTATAAATATAAATAATACCTAAAATTCCAACCATCGTATAGGAGTAAATAGTAAACTCCAAACCAATGAGATTAGTCATACTCAAGTAGGATTTTGTTAGAATAAAATTAAGTAAATAAGAAAATCCTGCACAAATACCACAAGCTACACCTCGGATTTCTAATGAAAATACTTCGCTCATTAGAATCCATGGAAGTTGTAGAATACCATAGCCTTGTAGGAAACTATTTAAATAGATACAATAAATAGGAACACAAGAATTATGACTACTTTGTGAGGAAGCATAGTATCCTAACAGAACACTTACTATTGCATTTAATGATAACGCCAGTATTGATAATCTTCTTTTGCCTAATTTATGAATGGTTAAAGCACAAACCAAGAAACCTAATATGTTTAATATACTAGTACCTATCAGAACAAAATCACTATCAATACCAGTATCATAAGATTGAATAATTTCCATTAGAAATGGTCGTATAGGTGTTAATGATGCTACTGTTGTTATGGTGACAATTATTAATACCATTTTTAATGGTTGACCAATTTCATCGTTTTTCAATGTATATTTAATTAGATTTTTAATTGTTTTTGGATGTGATGTTTTAATGATTACATAAGATTGGTCACTTGATGATATTAAACTGTTGCTTGTATCGTTACTTAGTGTGACAGACGATGCATTTCTACTTTCAAGCATTTCCCTCACAATGCCATTTTGTGTTTGACAATTAGATGCATTTCTGTTTCCCAGTCTTAAATAGTCATTTTGTGTTTCAAATCTAACTGTATTTTTACTGTCTAATTCTATTGTTCCATTGTATTGGTTTGAACTGCTTATACTATTAAATGTATTACTATATCTTTCCAATCTCTCTTTCTGTGAATGAATCTTATGTTCATTAAATCCTTTCTTAATGGTTTCATAATTATTTTTATTTGCTTCCAATATTTGTGTATATTTTAATTTAGTTCCATCATCATTAGAACTCCTCTTTGCGTATTTATTATTTCTTTTAATTTTATATGCCATTTTATTTCGAAATATTTCATCATTTTCCTTTAACATTCGTTCGTTTTCGATATCACTAAATAGAATATTATGTTTTGCTACACGTTGATTCTTTCCATCGTTTTTAAATTTATTAAGATCATCATTTGTGCTTGTTAAATCAATACCGTGCAGATCAGTTTGATCGTTTGGTGTTCTTATAATCGCTGATTTTCTTTTAGTATTTAAAAATTTAAGAAGTTCATTTGGAATATTTTCATTTTCTTGCAGTTGTTCTGTTTCATGTTGGTTTGGAATTTTTTCAGTTTTATCAGGAGGTAACTTATTTATATTTCCATGGATTTGATTTAATTGTGAGCTCTTCTCATGTATTTGATATTTTGTTGCTTGGTTGCGAATGTTGTCTTTATGTAATCTAGATTTTCTTTTGTTTTCATCATTTTCGCTACATTGTTTTTTGTATCTTTCTTCAATTATTTCAATTGATGGCTCATTGTATCGTTGGATTTGATTGTATGATAACAATTTATGTTTAGAATTCTCATCGCTATTAGTTTGTTTAAGTTCAATATCGTCTATTAATGATTTTTTGATGTTTGTATTGATGTATAAAATGTTACATTGATTTGTGATTGATTTTATTTGTTTTAATTCGTTATCGATTTTTTTCATTGTCTCTGGAAAGAAAGAGAAAACAAATGGTTCTGTTGGGATATTGGAATGATCATATCGATTATTCTTTACCTATCGAAATTTTTGGGAAATTTCAACTGTAAAATTCAAGCTTTTACATCTCCGTGGCAGAGTGCGCATCACACTCGGCTTACAACACGGAGGTTCCGGGTTCGATTCCCGGACGGGTCGACAATTTGAAAAATGTTTTTTTCGAATTTTCTACTTGGTCTGGTTGTGTTTGGGGGTAACTCAGCCTCCTGAGGACAATTGAGTAGTTATGGTAATAGCGCCAAGTGGTAGCATTATAAGGTAATTGTTAAAAGTGTAGCTTAGGCTTAGTGATATTGGAGTGAATACCTTGTAATGCTATGATGCCCACAAACATTGTGACATAATAACACAAGGATATACATTTACATTTACATAATTCAAGCTTTTCTCTTTCCGAATGTAAAATCCACTATAAAAACAAATTATCTGAAAATCAACTTGGCCCATATCACCATACGGCGTTTCTTAAATATAGTTTTGAGATTATTTATCGACGTACAAAAAGACGAATGAACAAATTATAGCCTTTACGGTGGAATTTATTCTTTAGAGCCTATGCCATTTCTTGGGATCAAAGTTAGACTCAAAGAAAAAGTTGGAGGGCCATATCAGTGGTTCCATTTTTTAGCTTAATCTAAAAATATAGCATATTCAGTTCTATATACATCTTTGCTGTTTTCATCCCATGAATTTTGAACGGCCAGCGATTTTTGGTTTATTAGTTGCAATCTTTGGGATTGTCACGAAAAAAATAAAATAATAAATACCCCCTCAAGATTTGATACTATACGTTTCAAGGTACGTAGAATCCAAAAATCGAATAAAAAAAATCCGTTTATCCGCCGCCGTACGCCGTGATGGGCACTTTTGCCACTTAGCGTTGACCGATTTGCATGAAATTTGGTATATTGTGCCCGGAAACTTTGAGATGCCATCAAATACACCCTTGGCGAGTTTTGCCGATTTTTAGCGGTTTTCAGTATTGCTGTCTAAAAGGAGAATGGTAGGAGCTAGAGATTTAAATTTTTGTATGTATGTCATATTTCTATTTACCTTCTTTCGTTCGGTCCATAGTGAATTAGTAATGTATTTATTTAAAATATAGCATACCTGAGTGTTTTGGCTCCTCACTTATCCATCGTCTTAGCTACATCAAAGATTTCTTTGCTTGAGAATGTTAGTTCTTAGATATGAGATATAGCATTTTGGCTCCTCACTTATCCATCGTCTTAGCAACATCAATGATTTCTTTGTTTGAGAATGTTGGATTTTAGATATAAGATATAGCATACCTGAGTGTTTTGGCTCCTCACTTATCCATCCTCTTAGCCACATCAATGATTTCTTTGCTTGAGAATATTGGTTTTTAGATATAAGATATACGGGAGACTCTGGTAGGAATCCCAATAGCAATAAGCTTATTGATGGCACGAGCGAGCTTAACAAAAAGGTTACCCTCCAATTGGTATAAGTGTACAAGATGAACACCACAAGAGAACCTGGGAATAAATGAGAGTAGAAAATGTAAATGATGATCAGGTGGTACCTTGGGAATAAACGAGAGTAGAAAATGCAATTTTTTTTATTTTTTATTTGTAATACCTCTTGTGTTACTCTAACCAGCTAAGTTCATATCTCTTATCGAGTGGCGCTCAGTATTCTGTCCAATATCCTTATACAACGTGTCCCAGAATGACTGGTCACCCCACTCCTTAACTTTTTGATATGAAGTTTCTCGAGAAATCGACACTTTAAAATAGAATGACAGTAAAAAAACTGATGTAAACATCACACGACTTTCCTCATCTATAAATAAATGGTACGAAAACCGTACTAAACTTTGTCTTCCTTTATTAGTATGGTAGCTTCTTAGAGATAATTCAAGACTGCTGTTTGAGCCCCGAGCGGCACATGTTTTGTTTGACTCCGAATGCAAGCTTTTACAAAGGTCTACCCGCTACCTATGTTTCTACCTAATTCCGTTTCAAAACACTTTCAAAATATCGAAAAAATGAAACAGCTACATGTAAAGGTAATAAGCTCTTCACATTGGCACAAAATTGTTCGCCCCCCCCCTCCCCCCAACCATCATTGATCTGTAATATTTCTCTCTATTTCTGATGGCCTAAATCCTTTTTCGATTGTTCCACCATCCCCCCCCCAAACACCCTCTCAAAGGATTATCAGCCCCCTCCCTGTTTTCTGTTTTTCCCAATTCTTCTAAATACCTAATACTCGTATACAGGATCATTAAAATAGGTTTAATTTTATTTTTCTGTTGTTGTTTTTTTGGCACGGGACCATTTGTTGCTTGTCAGTATCGTGAGAACACAACTGACATTTCTTCACACCAAATTCCACACCATCTATGTCAATCTACATCTAAGCTCATGTCAATCTATTACTATACTACCCCAGTCAATGAATGTTTTGAAAAATGTTTTTTGGACATTTCTTTAAAAAATGAAAAAAAAAAAAACCATTGGTCTCCTACTAATGGCAGCCGGCCGCCATTTTAAATATAAAATCCCTGTTTTGGGTTTTCCTTAATAGCTTAACGTCTCTTTAACATCTATTGGTCATTCGAGACGGGGGTTTTATCCTCCATTCTCTGGAAACTTGCAAACCAGCTACTCACATTGGCCTCACCCAGTCTGGGTTGGACCGAAAAAAAGTCAGCATCACGAAGGCGCGAACCCACGTGGACACTCACATAGATCAACTTCGCTGGACGTCGCTTAACTTCAGTGATCTAACGGGAACTGGTGCATTCAACGTGCCATAGACGGTGGCTAATATCAAATTTAGATTCATCATAATTTAGTTATCAATTTGCTCTTAAATTCTTAAATTTTTTTTGGTGGCTTCAATAAATAACATTTGCGAGAAAGTTCGGGATGGGTAAATTGGGTCAATGGTATTAATCTTTTCCATTTTATGTTTAAAATCCCAAACTGAATAACAGATTTAACGATTTTTACCAAATTTTGTACGTGTGGGTTTTTAATCTGGAAAATCTAGACTGGTCCAAGGTATTTCTGCAAAAATTACTCTTCAACACTCACGTTGCATATATATCATTGCATAAATCTTACTGCTATTATTGAATAAAATTTAATGTACTGAATTCTAAGTGCCTGATCTATGAATTTAGAATGGTGTAATGTCTCGGAAACACGTTCAAAGAACAAGCTACACGCGTCAAAGAACGTGTTGAGTGGTTTCGAAGAACATTCTAAACACGTTCGTTGCAATTACTGCTAGGTTTTTTCAAATAAATGAGAAAAAATACTGCCTCGGCCTGCTATTGAACCCACGCCCTCTTATATTACCGAACGAGCTTTTCACCATTATCCTACCAGGCAACTGAACTAAAAGGAACTTAGAATATTTGTTTAATATAAAATTAATGGGTTCTACCCGAAATATCCCCACAATATAGAATGTGAACTTCTGATTGCAAATTTGGTTCTTGAATCCCTTGAAATTAGAGCTACAAAAAACCAAATTTCATTCCTTTACAAAATTCTAAATAACAACATCTGCAGTTCATATTTACCCGAAAATGTCACCCTTAAAGTGCCAAAAGCGAACCTAAGAAGGGACCATAAAACAACGTTCATTGTGCCACACAGAGGAGATATTTACACGTTTAGCGTGTTTGGTTTCAAAATGGCGGCCATTTGAAATTTCCAAGATATGACTTCCAAGAGTCACAAGAGTGTCTAAAACTAGGCGAATTATTTGCAATGGGAATATTGAATGATTGCATAGGACACGAAAGTCGAAGAACCCGCTTTTTAGATATAATTCGCCTAGTTTTAGACACTTCGCCTAATTTTAGACACTATTGGAAGTCATATCTGGGAAATTTCAAATGGCCGCCATTTTGAAACAAAACAAGATAGACGTGTGATTTTTTTTTGCTAAGTACTTCTAATTCTATTGCCTTTCTAAAAATGTATCTCAAGATGAGGGTTCTTATTTAAAAAACAAAAGTTGGGCCCCCTGGGGCCACATGGGACCTGACCCTGAAAAATTGGTCAGACCATCAGGTGGTTTAATTGGAGATATAATACCATGCAAAATTTCAAAACTCCACATAAAACCGTTCAAAAGATATTCAAGTGGTCTCGGACCTTTGGGACACCCTGTATATCTCTACAGATCCCTGATGGTAATGGCCATGGACAAAAATAATAAGCTTGAGGTCCAACCATTTTTCTCCAATCCATATAAAAACATAGTATTAAGTCATGTCAACTATTGATTAGTTCTCTAAAAAGATACAAGTATGTCGACATTTGAAAAGGGCCTTTGATACACTCTGTATAAAATATAAACCAAAAGCTTCCGTGTCTTTGATGTGTGACGTTTCAACAGACAGACACAAATTGACAATTTTCATAAAACAAAAACATAATGAAGCATGTTTTTGTGTGAATAAAACCTTTTGTGTTAAATAATAAAACAAAAACGTCACACTCCCACAATAAAGGTGTGCGTATATTGGATTAACATAAAGTATTATGGGTGACAGGAAACGTTCGTGGTAGGATTGACTCTGCGTGAGGCTGAGGGAGGTAGAAAGCATTACTCAATCATCCCTAAGTGGTACTTCTCATATTGGATTAACATAAAGTATTATGTGTGACAGGAAACGTTCCTGGTAGGATTCACTCTGTGTGAGGCTGAGGGAGGTAGAAAGCATTACTCAATCATCCCTAAGTGGTACTTCTCATATTGGATTAACATAAAGTATTATGTGTGACAGGAAACGTTCGTGGTAGGATTGACTCTGTGTAAAGCTGAGGGAGGTAGAAAGCATTACTCAATCATCCCTAAGTGGTACTTCTCATATTGGATTAACATAAAGTAATATGTGTGACAGGAAACGTTCCTGGTAGGATTGACTCTGTGTGAGGCTGAGGGAGGTAGAAAGCATTACTCGCTCATCCCTAAGTGGTATTTCTCATATTGGATTAACATAAAGTATTATGTGTGACAGGAAACGTTCCTGGTGGGATTGACTCTGAGTGAGGCTGAGGGAGGTAGAAAGCATTACTCAAAAGTATTATGTGTGACAGGAAACGTTCGTGGTAGGATTGACTCTGTGTGAAGCTGAGGGAGGTAGAAAGCATTACTCAATCATCCCTAAGTGGTACTTCTCATATTGGATTAACATAAAGTATTATGTGTGACAGGAAACGTTCGTGGTAGGATTGACTCTGAGTGANATGTCAAGTATTGATTAGTTCTCTAAAAAGAGACAAGTATGTCGACATTTGAAAAGGGCCTTTGATACACCCTGTATAAAATATAAACCAAAAGCTTTCGTGTCTTTGATGTGTGACGTTTCAACAGACAGACACAAATTGACAATTTTCATAAAACAAACACATAATGAAGAATGTTTTTGTGTGAATAAAACCTTTTGTGTTAAATAATAAAACAAAAACGTCACACTCCTACAATAAAGGTGTGCGTATATTGGATTAACATAAAGTATTATGTGTGACAGGAAACGTTCGTGGTAAGATTGACTCTGTGTGAGGCTGAGGGAGGTAGAAAGCATTACTCAATCATCCCTAAGTGGTACTTCTCAAATTCAGTTGGTGATAATTAATCGGACATAAAAGACGTCTCCGTGGCAGAGTGCGCATCACACTCGGCTTGCACCAAGGAGGTACCGGGTTCGAATCTTGGACGGGTCATAAATTTAAAAAAGGTTTTTTCAAATTTTCTACTTGGTCTGGTTGTGTTTGCGGGTAACTCAGCCTCCTTAGGACAATTGAGTAGCTATGTTAATAGCGCTAGCATTATAAGGTAAAAATTGTTAAAGTGTAGCTTAGGCTTAGTGATATTGGAGTGAATGTTAAAAATACCTTATAATGCTATGATGCCCACAAAAATTGTGACATTTTTTTTTTTACATAATCGGACATAAATCGGGGAGAAAATTTCAAAAATCATTTTTTTATCCCCAGAAAATAATTGACTAAAAAGAGTCATTTTCGGTACATAAAAATAGGGCCCTATGGGTCAGGTTATAGAAAATGCCTCAGACATTAACCTTAACTAGTGATTACTCGAGAATCTATTTTATAGCCTACGACTCCTTGGAGATGAGAAAGAGGGATGCACGAATCGAATTTTCGCAAACAATTCTGACGGTTCGGTCAGTGATCAATATCTAGTTAAGAATGTATCCTTAAGGATAATGGTTCTCAGGTTCAATGGCCTGGTATTTTTTTTGTTCAAAGTAGTTCCAATAGTAGAGAACTTTTATAAGTGTCAAACATGGCTTTTTCAATACTTTGTGTGAAAAGTTTTTTGAATCACTCTTTATATTTTAAATAAAATTTGACCTAAGTGTCGACGAGCAATTTTTCACACTTCAATCACTATAGTGTCATTAATAGAGAGACCCCAAGTTTAAGATGCCCCGTGTGGCCTTAACTTTCAGGAACATTCTAGTCTTCCAATATTAGATCTTACCTATGCTAGAAGCACACCCTGTTAGTAATGATATAACACCTCTTAGTTTGGGTTGACTGATTTCACCAATATAACTTGCTACGGGAGCTTCACAGCATCCCAAACTGAAACCCATTATGAGTGACGCTATATAGAGGACATACACGTGCTGCGCAGAATGCAGAAGTAACCAACTGATCAGAAATGGGATATTAATAGTAAACATTATGGATTTACGGCCAATGAGTTCTTGGAGATAGCCGCTAGTGATGGCTCCTAATGGATGAAACAGCATCAGAATACTGCCTGTGGAGGAAAGAAAAACACATTGAATGATGAATATAGAGAATATACACGTGCTGCGCAGAATGCAGAAGTAACCAACTGATCAGAAATGGGATATTGATAGTAAACATTATGGATTTACGTCCAATGAGTTCTTGGAGATAGCCGCTAGTGACGGCTCCTAATGGATGAAACAGCATAAGAACACTGCCTGTGGGGGAAAGAAAAACACAAAAACTTGACACTTATAGACGACTGGTTTTACAACATCTCACTAGCCGACCCGACCTCCCTGGTAGTTAGAACGATTGACTCTTGGTACTTAATTTTTGGGTTCAAATGTCACCCGGAACAAAAATTTGGTTGTAAAACGGAGTTTCTTGAAGTAATGCGTAGGCGGTTCAGGGGCACAACCTTTGCAACAACAAAAAAATGCCTTACAACTTTTTGCATTCTATTAGGACTTGAAACATATGTTTCAAGTCCTATAGAATATCATGAAATACTCACTTTTTTACCACGAACCAAAAAACGTATGAAATTAATTTGGCGCTCCTTGTTTGTTTCAGGTATGTTTATATGAGAAACTTTTTATAATCAAATACTTTTGGAGACTGACCCTATTTTATATGTAGGTAAGTTTTGTTTTGCCTGATTCATAATTAAAAGTTTTGTGAACTCTAGATCTCTCACACTGAGGTCGAGAATGTACTATGTATTTTGGTGTTTACATTTTGAGGGAGGACCACGTAACCAGCCTTTTCCCTTGAGAACAGCAACATTATTTTCAGGGGTTGGTATAAAATAGAAAAAGTACATCCGTAAACTGTAGACCTCACTTAAATAATTAACCACCATGGGGCAAATTGGCGGACCAAAATGGCCCAACTTATTGGCCAATCGACGGATTTAAATATAGTCCAAGTGTTTTTGTTAAGCCTACTCAGTAGGTCTCTATCTTACTTAATACTTACTTTCAGTGTCTACATCGCAGAAAGTGGGATGGTGGTGGAAGGGTTGGGTAGCATATTATGCTACCCAGAGGACGCTGGACTAAATGTTGCTAATGGGACCCCTTCCATGTCCTTTAATTGTGGCAAATATATCAAATTCATGAGACCTTTTTTTAAATTTTATTAAGTACTATTATTATTTTAAAAATGAAAATGACGTTGTACACTTACGTTTGTAAATTTATCCACAATAAAAATGCATTATTATTATTAGTGGGTTGGATAGGTTTGAACCCATGCTTTGCTGTACACCAGTCAGACCGTCTTTCCAACCCATTCCCCTTAACCAACAAGTAATGTGGGCATTGCAACTACCATTCCATAATTCAAATTCAAAAAGTTTAACAATAGTGTGACGGTGAACTGGGATAATGTGGCTCTAAAATTATACTCGAAGTCCTTTTCCTCTTCATCGTCAATGTCAAACAGTTCGATGGTATCATTACACGCGTCAGTCTCATCATTGTCGCTGATATTCTTCAGACGGGTCTCATTGAAATCTGTAAATTCAGATGAATGCATCTCTTCTTCTTTAACTTCACCCTTCCCCAAGACCGTACACACGGGAGGGGTCCAGACCCCCCCACCGAAATTTCAATCGTTTTTTTTTTTTTAATGAAAATACCCTACATCAACAACAACAGCAACTACAAAAACAACATCACCTTCCATTTCAGGTGTTAGTCCTGTCTTGGCTGTCTATGATTCGGACCCCCCCACGAGAAAAAAATCTTGGGTACGGCCCTGCCCTTTCCCAATTCTATTTGGGTTTGGCATAGCTTTTTCTAATTTATCATGCCACAAAGTTTTGCTTACTCTCTTTAGCTGTAACCCTTTCCTGGCACTGTAACCTCCGCTTGCTTCTCACAGCATTCCTAGAAGCTTGCATTTTGCTTTCATCAGTGGTGTGAAGAAGAGTTTTTTAAAGGCTTAGGGTCACCTTATGAAGCTGGCTTGCACCCCTCGGTGGCCATATTCGTATGCGTCTTGGATTTTTTGCGAAAATCGGAAAATCATATTTTTGAATCCAAAAGTACATCGGTTTTTATATGTTGTCTGGATGTTTTATGAATCCAAATATCGTGGTTTTTATATGTTGCCTGGAGATTTTATGAACCCAAATAGAGTAGTTTTTACTTATATGTTGCCTGGAGTTTTTATAAACCCAAGTACAGTGGTTTTTATAATAATATTGCCTGATGGTTTTATGAACCCAAATACCAGTGGTTTTTATATGTTGCCTGGAGGTTTTATGAACCCAAATAAGTGTTTTCTATATGTTGCCTGGAGGTTTTATGAACCCAAGTACAGTGGTTTTTATGTGTTGCCTGGAGGTTTTATGAAATCAAATACAGTGGTTTTAATATGTTGTCTGCAGTTTTTGTGTATACTTTTTTTCTTAATGTTTGTGTAGTTGCGAATTGACTATTTCTATCAATGTGACCAGGGGCGGATACAGGTCTCCAGTTGGCGAGAGGACGATCGACCTAATTTGAGAAAAGTTTTTGACTTTCTGGTCCTTGGGGAGGGAATCCCCCCCCCCTTTTATCCGCTTCTTATTGTGACAATAACGTTGTTTTACGTTCAAACAAATAGAATTCATAACTTAGACCAAGCAACAATAACAACTAAATTAATCTTTTGGTCAGACCCGTGGAAAATAATTACCCAATCCCCCGTCTTAAATGACCAATAGATGTCAAAGGGACGTTAAACCAAATTAAAAAAATATATTGGATTGAGGTCTACACGCTTCACCCAGCTACTACCATTGATAGATACCTAACTATTATTTTTTATTTCTCTTTTTTCTCATCTTCTTGATGTGGTTTTGTCATTCCAAATTAGTTTGAAATGGTTAAATGTTTAGCAAGAAGCAAAAGAAATAGGTATAAAAGTTTATTTTTTCTTTTCGTTCTATATTAGGTTAGGATACCTAATACTTAGCAAAGGAAACTTTAGACTTTTGAGTATCGAGCTGCTTCGCTACGAATTTTATATTGCTATTTTTGTTTTTTCCAAGAAGAATCAAACTAGAGGAGTAGAGGGTTTGTATCCACTCTGTATATTGCAACCTTTAAAAAAACAAAACAAATTTAAACATTTCACCGAAGCCCTTAGAGGCACGGCCATCCTGACTTTAGTATTTTCTAAATTTTTATTTTGCCCGTTCCCGGTTTCCAACTCGTATATATAATAAGAATGAAACGGCCACCTAAAAATTTCTCGCTTTGAGTTGATATTTTGTCGCGACAAAATTTGAGAAATCCAACCGTGACTGTCCGATTTTTTTGTGAATTAATTAGAAATTTGGCCGTAACTCGTAAACGGCTTGTCATATTTGAGTTCTGATAATTTTCCTGGGGTCGTTAGACCGTGATTTCGGGGGGGTCCTTACCCATAAATTTTTCGCTATCTGCTACTGTTTGGGCTGTGGTATTGGAACAAACAGTCCCTTGAAATGCGGAAATGTTTTATGCAGGGATAATTGCATCGAATATAACACCAAAAAGCTGCCATTTTGAATACGGTACATTTCCGCCATAGGTTATATTGGTCTTTTCGACTGCAAAAAGATTTGTTCTACCTCCCACATTTTTTTGGCGAAGTAATTTATATACACCCTGTATAACTTTTCTATTTTGTTACAAATGTAAGCCCATATTATCTTCTTCTTCACCTTTTCCCAATTTTATTTGGGGTCGGCGTTGCTTTCCTTAATTCTAACATGCCACATCCTTCTGTTCAGTGTCTGATCTTTTTAGCTGTACCTTTCCTGACACGGTAATCCTCGGTTTCTTCTCATATTTTATCAATGCTTAGTAACTGCTCTTTGTTGATGACCTGCCATCTTTGGCTTGAAGCAGTTTTCTAAAGGCTGAATGCCCTTCCTAACACCAAACCTTCTGTATTTACACGATCTTAGGACCGTCACCTAATAAAGATGGCTATAGGATGCGAGATATTTTCCTGTATTGCTTTCCTGGCTAGTTTGATCCGCTGTATTTATGTTTTTTTTTTTTTTTTTTTTTTTTTTTTTTTTTCGTGGCACCAAGTTCTTCTATCTTTAGCAACCTCCCCCCATTCTTCTGCGTTGATTCCCATATCTTCAATGTCATTTTTTAAATTGTCAATCCATCCTGATCTTGGTCGTCCTCTTGCTCTATATTCTTCTATCTTTAGCAACCTCCTCCCATTCTTCTGAGTTGATTTCCATATCTTCTATGTCATTTTTTAAATTGTCAATCCATCGTGATT
>CM022884.1:14696457-14722807 GCA_012654025.1 Pachypsylla venusta
ATCAAGAAAGGTGCGGTATTCTCAAAAAATCTTGTTTTAACGGAATAATGGAGCAATATGCTAAAGTTTATGTGGTGCCCGAAAATTCGAGGTGAAACGGATGGCTCCGCCCGTTTTTGTCCACGGACACACCTAGTTATAATATTATGAAACAGAAAACTAAATGAGCTAATGTGATGATTGATATCTTTTCATGATTGCTGTCAAGTCAGGTGTGATACCTGAGAGCTGTATACGCATATCTGGAGCAGCATTTAGTTGATTTCTAAATCTGTCCTTTGTTTTTGAGTAGGTTGAATAGCCAGTTTCATACAAGTAAGTTGTCACAAAAGGTAATAAAACGCGGACACCCTTTTTCGGCAACATATCGTATTCCTCTTCAATGGAAATTCAAAAGTCAGCCGTTTGCAATGACCTGAACCTAGTTTCCAATTCTGAAGTCACTTGATTCCTAGTAATCTTTCATACTCAATTGATGTTAAGCTTTTCGGTTTTCTTTGTAATAAAAATGTATTCTGTATCCATGCATTATAAGAATCATCCTCAGTTATGCTGGGAAATCAGGCCAGCAACTCAGTTTTCATGTTGGCTAAATGGTCTTTTATTTTTTCAAAGTAGGAAATAAATGATTTTTAAAGATTATTTCTTACATTGACCAAGTGACTTCGGGAATTGTATACAATAACCGGTCATTGTATACAAATCCCAATTATCTACTTGTACCGTAACATAGACAATTTGCACTATTAAGATAGATCTTGTGCCGCGCGGTTCGTCGTACAGCCCGATCATCTGAACATAGCCTAAGAATTAATGAAATCTGCTTAAAAGCGGGAAAACCGTTATCAGTAGGTTTAATTTCAATCAAAAGTTTAGTGATGATGGTTAAAATTGACATATTCTAGAGACTTTAAAGTCAACAAGTCAACATAGAACTCACCGATTTGAGATATCTTGTTCACAGACCTACTGATCAAGAACTAATGGCAACTCGAGATTTGGGCTCTGGGGAACTCAAAACGTGTTTTGTCATTGGAAACTCGACATCTAAAATTTCAGCCCAGTACAATAGTTTCCTTTTTATAGGAATGAGGGAAAAAAGTAACGAATGACGTATTAAAATGACGCTAAGGTAGAATTAAGTATTAGGTACCCAATACAATTACCCTTATACTTAGAATGAAGAGTGGGGATGAATTGTAATTGGGGTTTCTACGAAAAGGTATTTTTTCCCCTTTTAAAAAAAAAAAAGAACTTTTCGTTTACTTGTAAAATATTTACTCATTTCTTCAACTTTTACTAAGAAATAACTTTAACTTTTGAACGTTATATAAGAATTTTCTTGTAAACTTGAAAAATCTAAATAAAAAAATAAATTTACTTTGAGTAGTAGGTATTTATTGGCCATGTTGTTGTTTTGTTGTTGTTGCTGCTCCTGTTGATGCGACAATCTCTGAAGTTATTTAACTGGCTCATATTTTTTATAACACTTTTAGAAAAAGGAAAAACATTAAATGATATAGTTATAAATTTTGCTGAAAATGTTAGTCAGACCCCCCTTATCAATATTGCAGAAAGTCCCGAGGTAGGAAAGCTGCGGAACCGTCTCTGCCATCTTGTATTTTATGCTCATAGTTCTAAATTTTGATGAAATTGTTAGCCTAGACCCCCCCTCNCCCCCCCCCCCCATCATCAACATTATAGAAAGTCCCGAGGTGGGAAAGCTGCGGAACCGTGCGCCATCTTGTATTTTATGCTCATAGTTCTAAATTTTGATGAAAATGTTAGCCTAGACCCCCCCTCCCTCATCAATATTTTAGAAAGTCCCGAAGTGGGAAAGCTGCGGCACCGTCCGCCATCTTGTATTTTATGCTCATAGTTCTAAATTTTGATGAAAATATTAGCCTAGACCTCCCCCTCCCTCATCAATATTTTAGAAAGTCCCGAAGTGGGAAAGCTGCGGCACCGTCCACCATCTTGTAAATCATGCTCATTTTTTTCTTCAAATATGTATCTGGAGAACGGTTAACTTTATCCAATTACGTTATTACACTCTAATGAACGACAATTAAAAAAACAAAGTTTCAACAAGATACATCTTTGTAGTACAATTCTGACCGTTTTCGAGATATAGTCCAGGAAATGTAGATTTACGAATGTGCTGAAACAGTTGTTTCAGCACATGTAAATATAGATTAGACCTTCCTCATTAATAATATGACAAATCCAGGAGCGGGAAAGTTGCGGAAATAACCACCGTTTTGACTTTTATCGTCTGCCATCTTTAATTTTATCTTTTAGTATCTTAATCCTGATTCGATTTTTAGCCAGATCGAATCAGTCAATTAACAAGATCGGTCAATTACATTGGTGTATCAAGAAAACACCATTGCCCATGAGTATTAGGTGAAAGTTATAGGTGCCAAATTTGATGAAATTCATAGAAGACTATCTGAGGGCTTAACATCCGAACAATCCCACAGAGTATGTCAGCAAATCCCTCCCATGCTGTTATGATGAGGACTACTCTGCACCTAATGTCTTCTAAATTAGTAAAGCAATATACTGTATCTACTTAAGTTTAAGTAAAATATGCTTTACAGAGCTGGGGAACGTTTTACTTATTCTTATGCCTTACCACTCCCTCCCATGCCGTTATATTACTTGACAAACGTTCCAATACACTCTGTACCTAATGTCTTCTCAATTAGTAAAGCAATATACTGTATCTACTTAAGTTTAAGTCAATATGCTTTACAGAGCTAGGGAACGTTTTACTTATTCTTATAGTAGGTAGACTCCCTCCCATGCCTTCATTGTAACGGAATTATATTTCATAAAATATGAAATCCTCTTAGTTACATTAAGATTTTTTTCTTACTTCCCTCCCTCCACCATTCCTATTTCTCTCTCCCTTGCTCCTCTTTGTCTTATCTTCTCCTCCTTAATTTTATTTTATTCTCCTTTTTATTTTCCATTTTATTGTCTTATGTTCGTGTACTTTTAGTTCTTCTGCTTCATTTTTCTTCTCGTTCTTATCACAGTTTCCTTTTCCTTCTGAATTTCTTTCCATTCTTTGTCTTATCTTCGTGTATTTCTTGTTTTCCTTCTTCATTTTTCTTTTTTCTCAGTTTTCTTCTGAATTATATTTTCATTCTTTGTCCTATCTTCGTGTAGTTTTCCTTCTCTTCGTTCTTATCACAGTTTCATTTTCCTCTTCAATTTCCTTTCATTATTTGTCTCATCTGTGTTTAGTTTTGCTCTTTTCTGCTTCTTGATTGAACTATTTCCATTTCTTTCATATTTGTTGTGTTTAGTTTGCCTTCCTTTTTGAAATTTTCTCCATCATGAATGTCTTTAGTTTCCAAAAGTCCTCATGCTCACCGGAAATATCCTATGGGTATCATTATGAACAAACCATTTTTGAATTTTAGAAAGCTCGCCAATTTTTTCAATTAAATGAATTTGGGATTCTTTTTGTTGGTCTTCGTGGTGTTGGTTGTACTTGTTAGTGTTTTTATCGTTTCTGTTAGTGTTGTTTGTCTGGTTGAGATGTTGTTGCTGTTGGCGGTGGTTTACTGCGGTGGTGTCTTTCTCAAAATGAACTGTTCTACCGTTTCCCAAATAGGTCATTATCAAAAAGGTTTATTGACCCTTGGGCGAAACAATTAAGGTACGAGTATTCGCTGTGGGGTGTGAACATTCCTTCTAAGATTCCCAAATCTGATAGTACTAAATTGGTTATTTCATGCTTGTCCAACTCAATAAAGACTGAAAAGGGAACCAGTCACAGTGGTTTGGGGATTTTCTTTTCCTCGAAAGAGAAAATGTTACAGATCAAAGTGTCAAAAGAAAAAGGTGAACTTTACAAACTTAATCTTTTAACCTTTATTTTTTTTAGTTAGTAGTTTCCAATGGCTTTTAACTCTGATTAAAATGTAATTAAAATGCAAATGTGTACCATCTTGATGGAGATGTTTCCTTTAAGTTTTCTAGTGTGGGGTTGGAGAGAGGAATTAGGACCCCCTTCCCCCGCTATTAGTCGTTGCCGTAAGAAATATGAAAGAGTTAGATAAGGGAACTGAGGGGCAAGATGAAAAATCAAACAAAATTGTGAATTAATTTCAGGCTAAGTGGATGTGAAAAGTTTCACCGGTATTATGTCCACGGTGATAGACAAAATAAATGGAATACTAGAATTCTGTGACGAAATCAGTGGTGTGATAGAGTTTTTGGGGCTATGTGACCAAATAAATGGGCGTCCCAATCTCTTATAGGAACAATTTATATATAAGTAGTTATGTAAACTGTAGACCTCACTCCCTTATCATTGATATAGCTAAGATGTAAATACTTTTGCATCTGGTTAACGAGACCTTCCATATTTTTTTTATTTTTTTTAAAAAAAATCATAATTTGAACCTATTGAATTTTTCTATTTATTTGAAGTAGATGTGATACATGCAATGTTTTTTTTTATAGGAAATATAACTTTTTTCGGTTTTACGTCTCTCTAACAGCTATTAGTCATTTTACCCCCTATTCGCTGGAAACTTGCGAACGGGCTACCCACATTGCCCTCACCCAGCCTGGTTGGGCTTCTGGCCAGCATCACGAGAGCGCAAACCCACGTTGACACCTACGTGGAACAATCTCGCTGGACGTTGCTTAACTTCAGTGATCGATCAGGTGTATTCAATATGCCATAAATGCTGGCTGAAAAAATAACATTAAAAGACCTCTAGTAATGGCCCACGATATCTCTCAGTAGATATTTACTGTGTAAAAAGAGACGAATTGGACGCAAGGTCGCAGAAAAGTGAATGAAAGCAACAATGGACATTTAAAGCGGATGTCCCCCGTCGCGTCACCGGCAAATCGCCCAATCTTTCAGCTCCATATTTTGCTGATGAGATTTTCGAAAAGGATAGAATAAGTACCTAAACAAGCATTAATCTTAGAGGGATATTCTGCATTTACTGGAAACTGGAATAAGTCATGAAATATGTGCTCAAAAGGCTGAAATTTGTGTCGACAATAACGATCATCAACGGTCACCTCGTTGACATCATCTTCTAATTAAAATGTAATATGATACTTTTCAACGAAAAAAAAAAAATATTTTTTATACCAATTTACAAAGGTCATAGGACTTTTTTTTGGCCTGTACAAATTCCCAGTATTAGATAATTTAAAAATAGTGATATAGCTTTTTTCAAAAGGTCAATCTTGTAAATCCACCACTGAAGAAAATTTCTATTTATTCTACGAAAGTATTCTCGGGGAAAAGCTTCTAGATAAGAAGATTAAGTTTTTTGGTTCAGAAAGTCTGTGGAAATTTTTGTCTTTTGTGAAAAAGAAAACTTGTGAAAAAAAGATATGAAACATCACTTCTTGTTGTTGCTCTAGAGCCAAAACCAACATAAGCTTTCACAAACAAATTGTAAAAAGCTTATGGATGCATTATTAGAACATCTCAAGTGGATGAATGTGAGAGAGATCAACTGGATAATATCATCGGAACCTTTAACTCAACAAAGCAAACTTGTCATCTACAGGTACCAAATAAAGCGCATAGACTAGTTTGCACATGGTGTTCCAAAAAGAGTTTAAAATGCCTTAAATTGCATTTATGTATTTGATCAAAATTTCTATTCGAAACATTCATATGAACATAAAAATAGTCTGGAATACCCCAAATTTAAGTGAGTGAGCATTATGAATATTTTATATGCATGGGGCGGTATGTTNCAGGTACCAAATAAAGCGCATAGACTAGTTTGCACATGGTGTTCCAAAAAGAGTTTAAAACGCCTTAAATTGCATTTATGTATTTGATCAAAATTTCTATTCGAAACATTCATATGAACATAAAAAAAGTCTGGAATACCCCAAATTTAAGTGAGTGATCATTGTGAATATTTTATTCATCATGGGGCGGTATGTTGAAAAGTAAACACTCTTCACTACTGATCTGCTTAATTCTTCTAAATTTTGCAAGGTTTCACTTGTCAAAGGAACACAAGAAGTTTTCAAAATGTTCCACATTCACGACCCTTTTGCGCGGAGGAGTTATATTTCCGGACCCAATTTTATCAAGGAGAATGTCCTTTATACGTGGCTTAAAGAATTACATTGTTTTTGGGTACACCCGCAATAAATAATTAATGATGAGTGCGGCATATCACAGGACATCCTGGACAAGAAAAAATCCTTTTTCCCTAATCCCATGATATTCTTAATTTTTTTCCCCTTCTTAATCACTTTCAAAAAGTGTCGTGCTCAAGCAAAATTGCTCATCAAGGCATGACCTTAAAAACGTTTCCTAATCTGTCTAGTTGAGTTAAAATATGTCAATAAAGCTAACAAGTAAACATAAAAAGTTAAAAACAAAACAAAAGAGGGGACCAAAGAGACGGAGAGGTATTGCAATTGGGAAGCCGTAAATGGGAAAAATCCCGCGTGTCATAAAATCCCTCGTTTCTTGTCCAGGATTCCCTGTCAGGTGCCGCTTTTATGAATTATCTACGTTGGAACCACAAATCTAGATGGACGGCAGTGCGCCAGGCCAAGTTCCAAGTCAAGTCTGCTGACTGAATTCCTATTACAATGTATGAGGTACGAAATCAAAAATAAGGCTTTGGGCTGTCAGCTGTCACATCATACCAGCTGCAGAAATGCGGCTAACAGATTTGTCAAATGAAAAGTCCTCCCTTTTCTCTCATATTGGCAAATTCATTCAGGAAGAAGTTCTGCCTCCGAAGTAATGGCCCACCCTGTACTAGTACAATATTTTATTGTGTACCAATTTTATTTTAGAGGAAGTATCCAAAGTTTTCTAATAATAAGAAAACAAAAGAAAAGTTTTTCAAGAATTGGATATTAGGGAACGGGTTTATTGGTTTTAACTTTTGAACTTTCATTGAGAAATTGTGAACAATAATCGTACAAGGTTTCAATAGTAAGTACTAATGGAATTTTATAATAATTTGTTAAAATGGCCATCAGCACCAGCATGTGGGATATGGGATATCAATGGTAAGTACTAATGAAATTTTATAATAATTTGTTAAAATGGCCATCAGCACCAGCATGTGGGATATGGGATATCAATGGTAAGTACTAATGGAATTTTATAATAATTTGTTAAAATGGCCTCCAGCACCAGCATGTGGGATATAGGATATCAATAGTAACTACTGATGGAATTTTATAATAATTCGTTAGACTTGCCACCAGCACCAGCATGTGGGATATAGGCTATCAATAGTAAGTACTAATGGAATTTTCGTTTTATCTTTAATCTAACCTTTTGTGCTATTTTCTGTCTTTGCTTGTTAGTTGCTAGCGACTTTGCTACGCGACACGTTTCTCACTATTTTCTCGTGAGACTCAAAACAAAGTTGCAGGATATGTAGAACACCCCTGGAAGTTAGATTATACGTCTCAAATCAAATGAAGAAAATATTAAACCATGTACTGTCTCTGTGGGTAGTATCTTTGTATCTCAAACAAGATTATTTTTCTTGTTTCAGATTTTCTATTCTTGTTGTTCTACTTAAAGCAAACAGGTAAGAATAACAATGTTTATTTACATCTGCTCCTCCTTTTCGAAGACTATCGGATCAAATAGGATATGTCGGTCTTAAAATGTGGAGTTTCTTTTGATCAGCGAGTAAAGAATAAATAGAGTTAAGATATACATTTATCATATCATAATAATGAAAATAACTAGAATCTAAAAATTCGCTCGATGTTGGTGCAATTTTTGGGAAGTGTCAATTTAGGGACAGAGTTTTTGTTGAGTTTTCCGTCTGCCCACGTTTTTTTACGTGCTAGGGACCCATTTCCAGATCCATACTAATATATAAATGCGAAAGTAACTCTGTCTGTCTGTATGTTACACTTTCACGCTTAAATCACTGAACCGATTTTGATGAAACTTGGTATGGAGATAGACTAAACTTTAGGAAAGGACATAGGGTAATTTTTATCGCGAAAAAAGGTTGAAACTATAAACGGCCATGCCTCTAAGGCGCCAAGCGAAGCGGGCGTATTCTGCTAGTATTTTTATATTTTTAACAATATGCAAAATGATCAATTGATCAGAATTGCAAACTCTCCGATGAAAAGATTTTTTATATTTTAGGACACAAAAATATTTTTCACATATTAATGGCAACCTATTTTTGTTTATTATTATTATTTCATAGTTGTTTTTTTTTTTACTTAACGTGTCTTTGTGATTCGAGACGGGGGTTTCACCCTCCATTCTAACCTAAGTCGTCACCCACTTAATAAAACATCGCTGGACGTTGCTTAACTTAACCAAGGGTTGGGTGGAAGAGAATTCCTCAGGAATTAACCCAGCCCTTTGAATGAACCTTTTTTTTTATATATATTTATTTATATATATATATTATTTACCTCCTTTTAAAACTATCTCCTTCCTATTTTCTATTCCTTTCACCATTTCTGAGATAAAAGTTCATTCAATAAAGAATTATATAATAATAATAATAACTTTAGTGATCTATCGAGATCTGTTTATTAGATAGGTTAAGATACTGAACGACATAAATGAATTGACCAAAGTTATGAACGTAGGATTAAGTGTGATGGCAGACGCGCACACGGCAAGAGTAAGCAAAACTGCCGAGTATATTTTTTTTTTTTTTTAATTTGGCTCAACGTCTCTTTAACATCTATTGGTCATTCAAGATGGGGGTTTCACCCTACATTCGCTGGAAACTTGGCAAACCAGCGACCCACATTGATCTCATCCAGCCTAGGTTGTGCCGAAAAAATAGCCAGCATCACGAGTACGCGAACCCACGTGGACACCCACATAGTACAACCTCGCCGGACGTTGCTTAACTTCAGTGATGTGTCGGGAACTGATGTATTCAACGTGCCATAGACGCTGGCTAGCACGAAATATAGTTTGTAGGTATGAAGACGAACTTTTTCCTGCCACTTCCAAATGACTTTTTGCAAATTTTATTTTATATTCTCAATGGGGTATGGTATTAGATGGTGTTTCCCCCAAATACAAAGATTTTACGTTTTGTTAAACTATTTTCCCAGACACGTCTGGATGCCATACCTTCTGTATTTACACGGTCTTGCTCCCCACAGTGGCTATGGAAGTTCTGAACTTAAATACTTTGCTCTCATCCATCCTTAGGTACTTCATTACTCTTCGACTATTCTCATTACTCCCACATTTACTCTTACTTTGCTCTCATCCATCCTGTAAGTACTTCATTACTCTTCGACTATTCTCATTACTCCCACATTTACTCTTACTTTGCTCTCATCCATCCTGTAGGTACTTCATTACTCTTCGACTATTCTCATTACTCCCACATTTACTCTTACTTTGCTCTCATCCATCCTGTAGGTACTTCATTACTCTTCGACTATTCTCATTACTCCCACATTTACTCTTACTTTGCTCTCATCCATCCTGTAGGTACTTCATTACTCTTCGACTATTCTCATTACTCCCATTTACTCTTACTTTGGTCTCATCCATCCTGTAGGTACTTCATTACTGTTCGACTATTCTCATTACTCCCATTTACTCTTACTTTGGTCTCATCCATCCCGTAGGTACTTCAAACAACAATACGTACTGTATTTTTATTTCTTAGTATACCATGAGAGTCGAGCTGCTACGCCAATAGAGAACTCCCAAGTTTCTTTACAATCCAAAGGTTCCCATTCCCCTCCCCCATCCAAGGAATTCTTCTATTGTAAAAGGATATCTTTTATACTTGAAAATTCCCTCTGGATTTCAATTTCTCGAGAAACGTAACGAACGTCTTACCAGGAAAATAAAAATAAAAACTGAAAACATTGTCGGGAAGTCGGTGAAGACTGTAAAATGTAGTTTACGGTGAAATGAAGCGTTGGGGGAGACTATGTCAGGTGTTGGGGTGCTGGAATCAGAAATATTTGTAAAACCAAAATAAAAATAAAAACTGAAAACATTGTCGGGAAGTCGGTGAAGACTGTAAAATGTAGTTTACGGTGAAATGAAGCGTTTGGGGAGACTATGTCAGGTGTTGGGGTGCTGGAATCAGAAATATTTGTAAAACCAAAATATACTCAAATTATTCATTTTCGCAACCCAAATTACAAACTGAATAAATGCTCATTTTAGCCAGCGTCTATGGCACGTTGAATACACAATTTCCCGTTAGATCACTGAAGTTAAGCAACGTCCAGCGAAGTTGTACCATGTGGGTGTCCGTAGTGGGTTCGCGCCCTCGTGATGATGGCTATTTTTCCGGCCCAACCCATGCTGGGTGAGGGCAATGTGGGTAGCTGGTTTGCAAGTTTCCAGCGAATGGAGTGTGAAACCCCCGTCCTGAATGACCATCAATAAAGACATTAAGCCATTTTTTTTTTTAAAAAAAAAAGATGGACTATTTTAATATTTTCACTATTTTAATATTTTTTTTCAAACATAGGACCAAATTGGAAATGGTTCCCCTTCTTTATGTTTATGTTTTAATATTTGATTAGTTGTCCCGAGGATGTCTCTAGGAAGAGACGAAACATGTCAACTCAATTTGTAAATTTTATAATGTAACCTTTAATATATTTATCTTCTGTATAGGGTTGTGTAACTAATTTGTAAAATTTGCAAACAAAAATATTTAGTCAAGTGAAAAAATAGTGAGTTTTATTATTTATATTATTTGGTTTAACCAGTGTCAATGGTTTTACTGTTTGCCAATGTCCAACAAGTTGTGGCTGACCAGTGACCACGTAGGCTTGAGCCCTTTTGGTGGTGTGGTTATTTTATTTTTGTAGCAATTTTGGCCCATCTGAAGTCAAATGAAAGCCCTTTAACGGTATTTTTTTCCTGTAAGAAACATTGCATAGCTATTGTATTCATGAAATATGTACATGTACACACAATTTGTGTTCACATGTAGTGTGATCAATAATTGGGAGATTCAGAATTAACTCTCTTTTTTTCAGTTTGGTCCTATGTTTGAAAAAAATATATAAGAATATAGAAATCAAGAAAAAACTTTTTGTCCACCTCACAGAGATTTTGAGTAGGGGGCACACGAGAAAAAAATTAGGGACAAGATGAAACCAATTTTAAACAAGTGATGATTAAGAATGTCTTTCTTCAACTTTGCGGCAAAATCGCAAGATATATATTTTTGCAATTGCCAAAAAATTGTTTATACACTAATTCAACGATAACTCGAAAACGATGACTTTTTTTCGAAAAACATGAACGGAGCAATTTTGTAGGAAATTAATAGGTGCGCGTATTTTGTGAAAAGGTAGTATTTTACGAATCCCCTTAGAAAAAACTGACCAAGTGTAAAGTCGGTATTACTTTAAGAGAATTGAGACAGGAGAACGTGAAATAATAAATTTAAGTGCGGGATATACAGCAGCAACAATAAATTTGGCCCCAATAATAGATATCTCTACTTTCTTAGGCGGAATTTTTTGGGAGAGTTGGAGGAACTTGGCCTTTTTTCAATGATAATTTACTGTGAGATATATTATTGTGGTGTTAAAACTAGACTTCACTTCGTTTGAATAATCAAATGACGTACAGCGAATATCCTGTATAAATGACGTCAAAGGTGCAATTGCATTTGGTTGGCAAGATTAAAGAGGATGCAAAATAGTTTACAATTATTATGATTGAAATGGAATCCCTCTTAGAATTGTGACTGATATTATTCTTCCCCAGACTTAGCTTAATCTTTTTTGATTAGTACCTTTATATCTACCGGTCTGTAGAGAACAGGATTAACCCAATCAACATTATCACTTGGGGGTTTCTAGTTTAGAAAACCCAAGAGAATTCAATCATCAATTGTATGTCATCAAATTGAATTTCCTATTCTACATTTAGTACCCACACAAGAGTTCCAACTACTTGGCATGTCAGGAATTTCAGTAAATAGGTAACTAGTGGATCAGCATGAGCAGGTGTTCATGTTATAGACATTTATAGAAAAAAAAGACGTGTTGTAGACATTTATAGAAAAAAAAATATCTTAATCCAATTTTGAAAAGTCATTTTCAAAAAACACAATATTGGGCCCCCTTGGGACCCCAAGAACTATACAGAAAATTCATGTCCATAATATTTGATCAGCAAGTTCGGCAAGGTTTGAGAAGACCTCCACCAGTTGTTTGGACAGGAATATTACTTCGAAAAGCTTCTGAAATTGTTTTATAAAGTAAATTAACATTGAGCGGGTGCAGTTCATGGATTTTAACTTCGGATAACTTTTTGGTGTGAATAATATGACGAAGCGCATTCCAGTGATCCTCATTAATAATCTCTCGAGGTACTCCATTGAATTGCCAATCTCCTTTGGCAACCTCATCTCAAAAGAAAAAGAACATTCAAGTAATATGCGGGCTTCAGATGAGGACTGTTCACCAGATTGTAACCCGCCTCCGGATGATCTTTCAACCAGAGTGTTTCATTGGCTGTACGATTCAATACCATATCACACAGACTTAGAATCTGCCATTCTTTTCTTAACTTCTATCCTGGGTCCCCCAAGAACTATACAGAAATTTCATGTCCTTAATACACCGAGAAGTTAAGAAACGAATGACAGATTCTAAGTCTGTGTGATATTGCATTGATTGAATCGCACAGCCAATGAAACACTCTGGTTGAAAGATCATCCGGAGGCGGGTTACAATCTGGTGAACAGTCCTCATCTGAAGCCATCATATTATTATGATGTTCTTTTTCAACAATTTGAGATGAGGTTGCCAAAGGAGATTGGCAATTCAACGGAGTACCTCGAGAGATTATTAATGAGGACACACAATTCATAAAACAATTTCAAGATGCTTGTCAAAGTAATATTCCTGTTCAGAAAACTGGTGGAGGTCTTCTCAAACCACTTCAAATTATTCAAGACCACAGTAAGATAGACGATTGCATTCTTCTGTCGATCTACAGTTGGCTTTGAAAACTTATAATTTGTATAGGAGCGATTGTGGTGACGAAGATTCTCGAGTCAGAAGATGTGTTCAAGAATTTAAAATCAATCTTGAGTTCATCAAGTTTGATTTTAAATTATTGATTTTAAAGTCAGAGCCTTACCTGCCTGAGTAGGACAGTCGGCCGTCTTCTGAATCCTCCATGTTTATTCTAATGAACTCTTTACTTTCACTCAACAGATTTTTTTAAAACATAGAAAATTGAAAGAGAGAAAAGGAGAAAAAAGAATCAGAAGAGGGAGAGCATTAAAATTAAAAGAAAACTGTTCTGGTTCAATTAATTAAATTGTAAACACTTGGGTTGACGGGGCCGAACAAAATGCTGTGCTCAGCCTTTTGTCTATGCACGAACACTGATGCAAATCAGGAGCATTGATCACACGCAGTGATGATTAATTGATTATACGAAGTAAGATCTAGTTTTTACTTCATGATTTTTCTGTAAACATATGTTTGTCGTAACTTCTCGTTTTACGATTTTGTCATATTTTGATGACACTTGTAAATTCATTATGTGCATGGAATAAGTTGAATTGTTTTTGGACGGGGGCAATTGGCGGCCCAAAATTTGAGTGCAGTCTACATTTTACAGAACTGCATGCTATTATTTTATTTGCCCGGAAATCGACATAAATATCTTTTTAAAATCACATGAAAAGGCCCAAGTATCTCAGATTTTTAGCGAAGAAGGCAGAGCGTAAACTGTTTCAGATGTGTCTTTTAAAAATAAATTAAATGCTGTTTCTTTGTGTTGTTATTATATCACAACTTTGGTGATCATCGTAGCAATGTAGGATTTTCCCAATATCAATAATTATCCAATTTCTTAGCATTTTTCAACTTTACCTACAATGCTTGCACCGGGTCGCTGTGCACATTTATCTTCATAGCTACTCATTCTCCTTACAAGGCTGAGTGGATCCTGAAAACATCCAAACCACAGTGAAAAATATTTACCCGTACCAGGATTTGAACCAAAGTCTCCCGAGTACAAGATTAGATGTTCCTTTTTAATTTACCAATAAGGGCTCTTAAATGATGTCGCGTCGTAACAAAGAAAACCACCGTACTTTCTTTGGATATAAGTGTAGGTCTGGGTTTGATCTCAATCATTGCAAAAACTGATCTCAATCATTGCAAGATCTTAGCTGTTTACATCGGAATATTTTCCAAAATAGGTATACCAGTTTTTTTTTTAGTTAAATCAGAAAAGGCCGATTTTTTCCACAAAATATCTTGGAAACCAAGATGCGTATGAATTATGAAACCACCTTTTTCCAAAATTTTGGAATTTGGGCAACTTTTATTTTTGCTCTGCAATTCAGTCTGGTGTGAAGTCACTCATCTCTTTCCTCTGGATAGGTAATCTGATTCGAACACAAAATCAGCCATCTGTAAACAATTGGTAATTTAAATTTGCATTAAAACCTTTTTTTATCTTACAGCCATTTTCTCTTTCCACCTTTTCCACATATTTCTTCTTCTTCTTCGAGGGTTTTACAATATTTTTTTTCTATTGAACATTCGTCTCTCCTCTTTTTATATTACATTCTTATTTCCTTTTGCAGGTGTGTGGGGGGGAAGGGATTTGTTACTACAAAGGCGCAGTACATTGGGACGCCAAAATCAAAATGGCGTCAAAATGAAACTTTATTTTAATATTGTAATTTCGAAAGACAAAAATATAGTTATGTATCTCCGCAGTAAGTTAATTACTTGAAAACGTTCAAACAATTAAGCACAAGGTGGATTGTTATTTTTCTGTTTTACTGAAATCTTTACAATATTGCCCCAAATGCTCGATCTAGTAGAAAAAAATCGGAAAGACCAACAGCAAAATTATGAAAGAGATCAGAGTTGAGATCTACCTGCAGATGATACAACTAGCACATCTGATTTCCATTCTGCTGGATAGTAACTGAAATATTCGAGCACCAACTAACACCAGGTTGTCTTCGAGAACCAAATTGTTATTGTCAGTCAAGAGCCTTCGTTCAAGGACCAATAATATATCCAATCAGACCTACAATCAAATTTTATCGTGGAATCTTACAAATCGGCCAACAGGTTGAATGTCAAAATAGCCAGATCGATGTACGGAGGAGGAACATATTTTTCTATTCAATTTTGGGATTCTAAGGACATGAAAAGGACATCTTACTGTTTTCGAACAAAGCTAGTTCCATGTTTGTCTATACGTCTATTTCCTTTGTGTTGACACATGCTTACTTACTGACTTTCCGTGTCCATCATGGAAAGTGATGAAGGTGGAGCAGGAATTTGAAATGTTTGAAGAGAACTTTGAAGGAACCGGGGTTCTAGTCTGTCGCCTTATCAATATCTACTCTGAGGATGTCAGACTGGATGTGGACAATCGCCACCCGTTCCGTGTTCTACATTGGGGCAAATATCTCAAATGAGTGAGGATGAAAAATTCATGGATTGCCTGGGTTTTGAACCAACGCCCTACTGTTAACCACTCAGAGCGCACTACCAGCACCGACAGATGTTACATACTGGTAACTCTTAGGTTACCGTTCATTTGATTTTGATCTGAGCGCACGGCAGTGCGCCAGGCCAANACAATAAACTTGGCCCCAATAATCGATATCACTACTTTCATAGGCGGAATTTTTTTGGAAGAATTGGAGGAACTTGGCCTTTTTTCAATGATAATTTTTTTTTGTGAGATGAAATTTTCAGGGATTGTCAGGGTAGGTTCCTAAATAGTTGCCGTGTTGAGATATGGGGAAATAAAAAATAGGAAAGAAAAAAACCGACCAGAGAAAAATCTTTTGTGAAATGGCCCACAGGAATTTCATAAAAGATAATTAAAAATCTAGTTTTTTTTTTTTTTTTTGAAAGGAAAAAGTTTGTTTTTCAACATTGATTGAGCTCTTGTTCTAAAAAAAATCATAAAAATCTGGAATGCTGCCATCGAAAAATATTCTTTCTTTTCTTTCTCCCCCCTCTATTTCCCCTCCTCTCGTTTTGTGACTAATTACCGACTGTTCGTATCTCCGAGTACTTCGATTTTTGCTTTCTTTTGTTGTGAAATATGATTACTGGCAGGAGGGGCACCACACGAGTTATAGAGTCATGAAACTTTCGTGAGTGCCAAAAAATGAGTCAGGTGTTTGAAATTTCAAAATAGATTCTAAGACCAAAAAAAAATACTCATTCATTGCGTTTTGGCAGAATTATCCGGGATAGTAAGGCTCAATCAATCATGAGTTTGCAGATAACTATCCTTTTCAAATTTTGACATCAGCATTGTGATTTTCCCTAAACCCTATTTATGAATATAAGTCTGTCCATGTCCAATAATCTCAATGGTGTATCCTGTATTTCAATGGAAAGTTTAGCTCAAATGCAACTGTCCCATTTCTACCAGTCAGTCCAATAATCTCAATGGTGTACCCTGTATTTCAATGGAAAGGTTAGGTCAAATGCAGCTGACCCTTTTCTACCAGTCTGTCTAATAATCTCAATGGTGTACCCTGTATTTCAAAGGAAAGGTTAGGTCAAATGCAACTGTCCCATTGCTACCAGTCTCTCCATTGATCCACTTGTTTGGGATAGAGAATGACATAATACTTTTGTATTTGTAAAGAAACCTTACAAGCAATATAAAAAGCGCGCGTTACTGCGGAATAAAATGGTGAAACTAGATTATTGAAATGAATAGGACTATTGTACAGAGTGTACGATAGTTCTTCATTTCCAAATCACTGTTGATGCTGAGTCATTGAAAAACACAAATAACTCTAAGAGGTTGATCAGACATCAGACTGATGACAGGACAATGTGCTCTGAGTAAACACCTAAAAACTAAAGGATTTAGCAGGGTAACTTCCCACATCATTTTTGACCGTCCAACCCGGGCGTCATAACTATTCAGGATGCTGGGGTTCCCAGGTTGTGAACCAATAGAAATACACTCTGACCCTGTAGAGTAAAGTTCAGAACTTTACTAAATGTACATCAATTTTAGAACTGGTGTGCAATAGTCCTAACGAGTGAACGCAGCACTTGGAATTCCGAGAGGGAAGGCTGTCACAATTAATTATAATATCTTTTGAGAGCTGACACTGTCTTCACTCTAAAGTTCTGCATCCATCACAAAGTCTGAGTACACCCCAACACAGCCAACATTATAGAATGACCTACAGCCTCAGTGTTTGAAATGAACTGTTCTCCCCAATATATGATGTTAACGAAAGTGGTCCTTTGATTGAACTGTGGTGCTATTAATATCCTGGTGTTTAGAACCACATATTGTGAGAATGCCTAACTTCAGAGATCGTTTATGTTGGAAATGGGTTTGGAAATTTTTGTAATCTTAAACGTTTTTAGTATTTAATTGAAGATTTAAAAGGTTGAAGGTTCTCTATCTCTGAAGCAATTCTGCGTCTAACGCTGAGCCTCAGAAGCTTTGCGACAGTAAGTCTTTAGTATGAGTGGTGGCTGTACCTTCTAATAAGTATAATTGAAAAAAATGTGCAAATTTTCTTCACAATTACAATACTTAATCTCCTATAGGAAGAGAAAGTAAAAATCTCACAAAAAATTATCATTGAAAAAAGGCCAAGTTCTACTTATTCAACCAAAAAATTCTGCCCATGAAAGTAGTGATATCTATTATTGGGGCCAAGTTTATTGTTGCTGCTGTATATCCCGCACTTAAATTTTCTGTCTCAATTCTCTTAAAGTAATACCGACTTTACACTTGGTCAGTTTTTTCTAAGGGGATTCGTAAAATACTCGTACTACCTTTTTACAAACTGGCCAAGTGTAAAGTCGGTATTACTTTAAGAGAATTGAGACAGAAAATTTAAGTGCGGGATATACAGCAGCAACAATAAACTTGGCCCCAATAATAGATATCACTACTTTCATGGGCAGAATTTTTTGGTTGAATAAGTGGAACTTGGCCTTTTTTCAATGATAATTTTTTGTGAGATATCAATACTTTTTGTAAGATTACTATATGAAACTGATTATATTTAGCCGTTTTTTCTTCATTTCTTCTTTTCAATTACACAACATATCGAAAACCAGGAAATTTCTGTGTAAACCGGACCCAAATGTCCAATGAGATCTAAATTATTCAAATATAAATTATTTCCTGATTAATTGTATGTAAATATCTAACTTTATGCAAGATTTCAGCGTCCTACCAATTTAAACTGTTTTCGAGCATCTCCGTCCCTAAAGCGGAACCGTTTTGGAGCACCGGGAGTAAAAGAGTTCAAATATAAATTATTTCTTGATTAATTGTATGTAAATATCTAACTTTATGCAAGATTTCAGCGTCCTACCAGTTTAAACTGTTTTCGAGTATCTCCGTCCCTAAAGCGGAACCGTTTTGGAGCACCGGGAATGAAAGAGTTCAAATATAAATTATTTCCGGATTAATCGTATGTAAATATCTAACTTTATGCAAGATTTCAGCGTTCTACCAGTTTAAACTGTTTTCGACCATCTCCTTCCCTAAAGCGGAACCGTTTTGGAGCACCGGGAGTGTAAATGTTCAAATATAAATTATTTCCTGCTTAATTGCATGTAAATATCTAACTTTGTGCAAGATTTCAGTGTTTTATCAGTTAAAACTACATTACAATACGTTGTATTGTCTTCCCTAAAGCGACACCGTTTTGGAGCACTTAGAGTTAAAAAGTTCAAATTTTCGGATTTTTCCCTTTACGTGGATGTCAATTGCTAACTTCATGCAAAATTTCAGCGCTCTAGGTATACGGGAAGTGCCTGAAACTTTTGATGATGAGTGAATCAGTCAATATGTCAGTCAGTCAGTCAGTCAGTCAGTCAGTCAGTCAGTCAGTCAGTCAGTCAGTCAGTCAGTCAGTCAGTCAGTCAGTCAGTCAGTCAGTCAGTCAGTCAGTCAGTCAGTCAGTCAGTCAGTCAGTCAGTCAGTCAGTCAGTCAGTCAGTCAGTCAGTCAGTCAGTCAGTCAGTCAGTCAGTCAGTCAGTCAGTCAGTCAGTCAGTCAGTCAGTCAGTCAGTCAGTCAGTCAGTCAGTCAGTCAGTCAGTCAGTCAGTCAGTCAGTCAGTCAGTCAGTCAGTCAGTCAGTCAGTCAGTCAGTCAGTCAGTGAGTATCCAAAAGTGCAAACTTTGAAATTACGTATCTCCCGTCCGGGTTAGAATTAACTTTTGAAGTTTATCCTGTAGTATTGTACTATACTACGGAATGTATGTTCAAAATTTCAAAGATCTATCCCTTGTAGAACCGGATATCTGACGGTGTGAAAAACCTGGTGAATTGCTTCGTGTAAAGATACACTGGTGCTTTCTGGAACTTGGCCTGGCGCACTGCCGTGCGCTCAGATATATTCATTTTCACATAGGGGGAGACCAGTTAAAATGGGTTTCTCCTAGGCATACGCACTTTGAGAAAAAACGATAAATGAAAAAAAAAAAAAAAAAAAAAAAAATGACACGAGGTATAGAAGCAGGGGGCTATGAGTGGCCGAAATGCTACCAAGTTTAATTAAAGGGAAAAAATGTGGGATCAAGAATCTAATGTTTGTTTGGATGCTAATGCTTAGTTTGCAAAACTTGAGTAATTTTGAACAAGGGATTTTTTTTTTCGTCGTCCAAGTTTCAAATGGGATATGTACTTTGTGTACTTATATAAAAGAATATATGAGGATTTTGCTGAATTGTAAAATTGCAAAAAAAAAAATGTGTGAAAAGAAGAAAAAAATTATCTGATCTTTTTTCTATAACTTTTATGATCCCTTTCCTTTCTGATTTCACTTCCCCTTTCATATACTTTTATCCCTCTTTAAATATTAGTCTTGGAGCTTTTGACACAAATAGAACACGTAACTGCAAGTAATTTAAATAAATATGTACTTTACAATAGGTATGCTGCGCACCATTTCAAAACTCCTTTTAATTCCGCATTTTTCCGGCTTAGGGAAAAATGGGGAATGATCAATCATATGATTAATTAACAATTATGGATTGATGACACCTGGTCAATGACAAAAGGGCAAGAGATGATATTGGGGTACATTGTATGCGCGTGTTCACACGGAATAATAAAGTGAGAAAATAAGAGAAACCATAAAAGGAACTATTGAAGGAGAAAATTCAGGAGTGCAGATTGAATGGGTTTGGCTTTGTGGGAATGAAGGAATGATTGGTACTTGGGAAGAAAGTAGAGAGACTAGAAATAGAGGGGAGAAAAAGATTAGTAGACTAAAATTGAGAAGATAAGGTATTAGAGCTTCTTTAGAGAGAAAGGATGGAAGAGACAAGAGGCGCTGAACAAAAGGTTGTGAAAAACATGGTAGCATGCAATGCCGAACCCAAATATAATTTGTAAAAGATGCACTAAAGGAAGAAGTACGAGATGCATTTGCACTATTGACCATAATTCTAGGGTATTAGGATTATTGGACTGCGACTTTAGCCGGAATTTTTCTCCTCTTAGGATACTTGATGTGTATAGCTCTTAAGCACGGCCCACACTTATGTTGCAAATGCTGCACAACATCGCAACACAACTTGGACGTGTTGAGAAAATGTTGTCCAACATGTTGCATGTTTCCAAAAATATGGAACATTTCTTAGAAACATTTTAGAAACTATTTCGGCATCCAATGAACTTAGAAATTTGAAATTTTCTAAACACTCCAACTCAACCCATTCAAGTTAAAGGCCGAAATTTTTGCAATTTTCATTGATCAACAGACATGTCAACAATTTAATTATTGAGGGTATTCTTTATGGTATTTCAATGTTGCATCGGTGGAAATAGATCGTATGCAGGAAGCAACATTAAATCACGACTTCATGGCCCTTTCTGTCACTTAGCCCCGAGTCTAGTGTTCTCTATTTTTGTGCCCTCATCATTTTTTTATATCTTGTTTTTTGATACTTTTTTTTCTATTTTTTTTTTATGGGTGAGGAAAGACGACTTGACTTGTATTATTATTTGTATGAGATTTTCTTCATTGGGACATGATTTTCATCAAACAAGACCAATTGACATCGTGACATCCTCTCCACCGTCTTCTTCATCCTTTCCCCATTCCATCGGTGCTTTCTTTAGGTGGTGTATATTTCTTTCTTTCTTTTTTAGTTTTATCTTGTTTTCTATTCTTTTTTCATTCGTTTTCCTTGTTTCTAGATTAGAGTTGTGGCTCGTGATATATGAAATAGGTGGAGGTTCATGATTATATGTGGAACATTCCGTGTCCGTTTCAAATCTCAATTCAACGTTTTTGCTCCCAAAAATCTTGCCACAAAGACTGCCTTCTGGTTTGCTTTGATAAAGTCATCCCGGATCCCGATGCGACCAAAATGAGCGCATATGAGGAGATGACTATGGGTCTACCATATTCATTATTTTGTCTTCCCTAACTTGTCCGCCCTCGCAGTTGTCGTCATCAGTGTATACGCACTTTTTTAGATTGTATCCGTATGTGGATACTGCGGCTCTGAGGATATCAAGGGAATTCCAGGTTCAACCCGCATTTTTTTTGGGANTATCAAGGGAATTCCAGGTGCGACCCGCACTTTTTTTTGGGAAGTGCGGGGTTGTATCCGTATTTGGATACTGCGGCTCTGAGGTTATTAAGAGAACTCCAGGTGCGATATTGGAGATCTGATCCGGGCGGTAACATCCTTTAGGTCAATCATTAGTTTCGTGCAGAGACTTCCAGGAAGTATTTGGTTATAGAGGTTACCGCAGGAAGTTATGGAAGACAAAATGATAATGTTGGAAGGTGATGTTGTTTTTGCTGATGTTTTTGCTGTTGTTATTTTTTTTTAAAATATTTTTAAAAGGGTCCCTGGGTACGGCCCCTGGGCCGTACCCAGGGACCCTTCCCTGGGTACGGCCTAGGGGGTATCGAAAAGGTTTTGATGCTCGAACTGTGATGTATGTGTTCTAGATAGAACCGGCTATTTATATGGACATTTTAGGGATCAATGATAGTTTTTATTTGTAAGAACACTATTCTGCTCGATTTTGGATCCGGGTTGAGCCGCCATAAACACTTGAACATCGTTATAAAGTTTTCTTTCTCCACCACGTACTTCCTTTATTTATTTTCTCCAGAATGGGGCACATTTTTCATGATGATTTTCACGATTTTTTTTCTTCTTTTTTCNTCGTTTTTTTTTTTTTTTTTTTTTTTAACGTTTTGTTTTTTTAATCCGTAGAGGACCTGCATATTTTTTGGTAAAATTATAAAAGGTCAAATTTTTGATGCACCCAGATGGTTCGGATTCTTTTATTGACGTGAAAAATAATGATATCACAGCAAGGCCGTACACAGGGGGGGGGGGGTCCATGGGATCCAGAACCACCGAAATCTCAATCGTTTTTTTTTACTCTATTTTGGCACTACCAACAACAACAAAAATTGCACTTGCGCATTAGAGGCATGGTCGTTCCCATGCGAAGTAAATGTTTAGGGAACGAATTGAGGTCTAGATTCAACATGACAAATAATTATCCTTTGTTTGTCTTTGTGATCTTATTTGATTTTGATGTATTAAGCCCAGTTGTTTGCGTCAGGTCTACAGCTTACAGATTTTCTAGTTTTGGTTTTTTATTTCCATTAAATGAACCTTAGGAATCGACACGAAAAAAATCGACCACCCGTGGCAAAATAGTAGCCATTTATGTGAGTTAGGTCTACAATTCACAAAACTACTTTGTATTCTATAATTTTTTTTACAAAATCAAAAAATTGTCTGAAACTTGAAAAGTGTTCGACATAATTTAATTTTGTTATTTTTTTCTGTGGTTTAGGTAGAGAGTCCCTTTCTCATCAACTTTGTTGAAAAAACAATGTATGTATTCATACTATCGACACCAGTCCAGTTCCGATTCAAAACTCCGCATAAAGCCGTTCAAAAGATATTCAGGTCGTTTTGTACTTTTGGGACACTTGGTATAGCTGTAGGTGCGTTTGTATGAAAAAATACAACCCTTCATTAAAACTGTTATACAGGCTTTGCACTTTCTAGTTGCCCCATAGGATTTTACATGTCAGAAAATAAAAATTTGGTGTAATTTTTAACCAAGATTGCCAGCCATAAGTCGAAATTTACATGTAAAATCCTGTGGGACAACTAGAAAGTGCAAACCCTGTATGTATATGTATACTTTATTGTGTTTTGTGTTGTGTAAAAAATTATTCGATTTGAAGTGTGGTGCTGCTGAAGATGTAGGTATGAGTATACATCAGCCGTACCTACTTGATGTGTATCAGCACGTTCCATAGATCAGCATAATTTATATTTTAGAAATGGTGGAGGGGAGATGATATGGATACAAAAAAAAAAACAGCAGAGATGTATGATGTATTATCGGGTTTTTGTTAGACTTGATTTGTTTTGATTTTCATACGAATTTATATTTTCAATAATAAGTGATTTTTCTTTAGATATATCGAATAGATGCTTTGTATTCATGTTAGGGGTTGAAAAAAATCTGGTCTGAAAATCACACGAATGTCAAACCTCAAATCGGCTAGACAGTTGCATTTTCTTGTCCTCAAGAATAAAGACATATTCTGCGCTCTGCGAACGAGTCTCGATCGTTCCGCACAACTGGATTTTCGACGTAAGGACATAAATAATTTTGTCAAAAGCAATTTGTTAAAAGACTTTTAGAAGTTTCATCTATCAAATATTAAAAATATTTTTCTCTCTTAAAAAATAAATTTGACATTTTTTTTTTTCTTCTTCAATTTCCCAAAAGCGAACCCAAATGAATTGATAATTTTTTTCAATTTGAGTGGAAAACCTCGTATTTCCAATGAAAGTTTAATAGAAATCTGAAGAGGTCCATTGAGTTTAATCTGAAGTTGTTTCAAAAAATTGTTACATGACGTGTTATGTGCATTATTATTATTCACGCGAACCTGACTCGGGGGCGCGACGCAGGGGTGTGGTGCGGCGTTCAGTTAGTATGAAAATAGTAGTAAACTTGCGAGTTACATTTCTGAGTACTCATCTGTCAAAGTAAAAACTAAAAACAATGCTTTGCTTGTGCTATCTGTGAAATTTTGTTTTTTATAATAAAAGTTTTGCTTGTTTCGCCGGCTGCCCGCCGCCGCGCTTGCATTGAAGCCACTTGAATTATTATGTATTTAGCTGAAAATTAAAACTTTATTATTAGGTAATTAATAAAGAAGAAACAAGCTAGCGTCCTCGTTGAATAAAACAGTGCCGTAAGATCACTGAAGTTAAGCAACGTCCGGTGAGATTTTACTAAGTGGGTGACCACGTAAGTTCGGCCCTCGTGATGATGCCTTTTTCCGGGCCAACCTAGGCTGGGTGTGGTCAATGTGGGCAGCTATTTTGTAAGTTTACAGCCAATGGGAAGATAAAACCTCTGTTTCGAAAAATACCAATAGATGTTAAAGAGGCGTTAAGGGGGAAAAATGAAACATTTTGTGTTTTGAAGGGAAATGTAAAAGTAGCATCCCTCACCAAAACTTTAGGGTTTTATACTAACAATTTAGTAACCCTATGTATATGACTGACGGCGCCCAAAAGTTTCGGGGCACAAAGGCACCCCAAATGGGACCCGCATACCAAATTTCATCAAAATCGGTCACCGCTAAGTGGCAAACGTGTTCGCTAACGGCGGACGACGCGATGTTCGACGGACAAACGGAATTATCATTCGATTTTTGGATACTACATAAATGAAAAATATCAAATTTTGTGATTCTTTTTCTTAACAATTCCAAAGTTTCATTATTGAAAATAATAAAGAATGGAAGCTTACCACTACGCGAGGTTTACTGTCTGAGCCATTTATATATTTTGATCTAAGGCAGGGGTTTCCAAACTATTTTGGTACCGCGCCCCTTTTCTTGAAATCAAAGCATACCACGCCCCCTCCCCTTCACATTATGAATTATTACTGGACATGGGTGTTGCTGAATTGAATCTCATTCAAAACGCTAATGTGTTGCTGAATGCTATCTCATTCAAAACACTAATGTGTTGCTGAATGCTATCTCATTCAAAACGTGCTGAATGCTATCTCATTCAAAACACTAATGTGTTGCTGAATGTTAGCTATCTCATTAAAATTTTGTAAACATTTTAAATAAATGATAATAATTCAACTGGTCTTGCGCCCCCTTGGCTTGCCTTCACGCCCCCCAAGGGACGCGCGCCCCCTAGTTTGGGAACCTCTGATCTAAGGCATATCATTTACGTGCCAAGTTCGGAAGCTACAAACAAAAACTACTATCAACTTTTTGTCCCCGGGCACTTGGCGCACATGTTATCTGAATATAAATGGGTGTTTTTCTACTAACATTTCGCTGTAAGAATAGGAAAATTAGGTACAGAGATATAGAGGGTGCCGGTAAAGCGACAAAAGGTGTCAGCGAGGAATGAAAATCTCGAGTTAAGGCCAGCAGGACCCCAAATATAAAATCCCGATTCTTAAAGTTCAACACAGTGGCCGTGGACTCCGTGATAAGCGCGAGGTGGATAAAAAGAAGAAAAAAAGTATAAATTTTTAACAATTTTCGGACTAAAGTAAGATAAAAGTTTTTTTTTTTTTTTTATTATTAGTTTTTTTTTGCTCTCTCTCTCTTTCTCTCCTTCTCTTTTTTTTCTCTCTCTCCCTCTCCCTCCTTCTCTCTGTCTCTCCCTCTCCGTGTAATATATAAAGGAGTGGCGGAAGCAGTGAGCGCATTTAATAGTAATAATAATTATTGTAATAGTAGCGATATATATTTTTGTGTTTTATATTTTATGTTTTGTTTGCCGTTGTACTACATACATTCATGTGTATTCTGTACAATAAAATAAATTGAATTGAATTGAATTGAAGTTAAACTTCATCTATTGCACGTGCCAACGACGAATATGAAAAGAAAAATTTACAAAGTTAAGTTAAAAAGGGTCAGAATTGAAAGTGAAGATACGTACAAACTAGGTTTACCGTACTTATACCACGCTCGTTTTGTTTTTCTTGGCGTTGCAAAACTAGCGTTTTGCTTGATAAAAAAATAGATTGAAGCTAGTAATCAGTAACCACGTAGCAATATAGTTTAAACTGTAAATTACTATTTAAAGTTTGTTCAGAAAATTAACTCCGGAGAGCAAGAAAGCAAGAGAGAGAGAGAGAGAGAGAGAGAGAGAGAGAGAGAGAGCTGTCTATTATTTGTTACACAAGATAAGTTACCACCGTGTCTACGAGATCCGTATCTTCTTCTATCTGCAATCATAAACTTTTATTTATTTTTTTGCGGAACTTTTAACTACAAGAGGAAGAAAAAAAAGCATTCAAAAGTTGAAGCAGGATGTGATAGTGAATAAAAAG